>JAPKLW010000215.1:350611-364016 GCA_026898455.1 Plectranthus barbatus
ACCCGCTAGGGTTTCTAGCCACTCATCGTAGATAGAAATCCAAAAGAAAACATATTAAATTGCATAAACATAAAAAAACTTACAAGAAAAATAAAGGGTTTTGTGTTTCCCAAGTCTCCAAACTCTCAAAACCAAATCGTAGAGCGAAGATATGATAAGGAATGCTCAAATATCGAGTTTAGTAGGCTATTTATAGTGGTGGATGTGTATCCTATCAAATCTAGGGCTAAAGATATGAATAAATCCGAATTTAATCGAATTTTTGCTCCAGCAGAGAACCTTGCGTCGATCGAGGCTGATCCCCGTCGAGCGACGGGAGTTCTTGGTCTTCGTCGATCGATGCCAGTTGGCATCTGTCGACGCAGCTTTTCGCCCTCCTGCGCGGTCTCACGGTTTTGGCCATAACTTTCTCCTCCGAACTCCGATTGACCCGATTCCAGTTGCGTTAGAGAGCTAACTCAAAACATCATCCATTTCCATGTGCCAATAGCTCGAATTACTTTTGTGGCCGAAATCGTCACTGCTACTCTTACACGTCACTGCTTCCGGAATGGATTTCTCATGAATTTAGGCCTAAAACCCTACAAAAACACCAAAAAGCGCATAACACCACCTAATATAGACTCATGCACATAATATATATATAAACTCAATAAAACTACATAAAATAGTAGAAAATAATATAGATAAGCGAGTAAAATAATGAGCTTATCAAAGATGCTCTGAAGTCCACTGACTGGATAAATGCAATGCAAGAGGAGCTTGATGAGTTCAAAAGGAATGAAGTATAGTACTTGGTGGATCGACCAAGCCATGAATCTGTCATTGGCACAAAGTGGGTGTTCAAGATCAAGAGAGATAAAACTGAAAATATAGTGAAGAACGAAGCAAGGCTCGTAGCAAAGGGGTATGCTCAGTGTGAAGGGATCGACTTCGATGAAACATTTGCTCCAGTAGCCAGACTTGAAACCATTCAGTTATTTCTTGCTTATGTCGTGCACTACAACTTCACAGTGTTCCAGATGGATGTGAAAAGTGCATTTCTTAATAGGGAGCTCAAGGAAGAAGTTTATGTGGAACAACCCCCAGGCTTCGTAGAAGGAAACCAAGTATACAAGTTGAGAAAGGCTCTCTATGGGTTGAAGCAGGATCCCCGAGCTTGGTATGAGACTTTGACTCAGTTTCTTCTCAAGAATGGTTTCCAGAAAGAAAAGATTGACACAATGTTATTCAGAATCAAGGATGGATCAAACATCCTTTTGGCTCAGATATATGTTGATGATATCATATTTGGATGCAAGAACTTAAAGTTGTGCGAGAGGTTTGCCCGACTTATGCAAAGCAACTTTGAGATGAGCCTGATGGTTACTTATTTTCTCGGTCTTCAAGTCATCCAATCAGAAGGAGAAATCTTCATCAACCAGAAGAAGTATACCAAGGACTTGATCAACAAGTTTTGCCCCGAGAAGACCAAGCCCTTGAGGATTCTCATGAGCCCGAGTGCTCAGATCAACCTCGATGAAGGAGAAGTAGTAAATCCAACGAGTTATAGAGGCATCATTTTATCTTTGTTATATTTGACCACAAGTAGGCCGGATATTTCCTACTCAGTTGAAGTATGTGCGAGGTTTGAAGCCAACCCAAAGAAGTCGCACATGGAGGCTACACGAATAATCATGAAATACCTCAAAGGAACAGAATACTTAGGTATTTGGTACCCCCAAAACTGACGAGCTCACTCTTAATGCTTACTCAAATTCGGATTTTGGAGGATGTTGTATCAACAGGAAGAGCACAAGTGGAACATGTCAGTTCTTAGGGCACAAGCTTATTAGTTGGTTTAGCAAGAAGCAGCATTCTGTAGCGTCATCGACCATGGAAGCTGAGTATGTAGCCACTGCTAGTTGTTGTGCTCAAGGGCTATGGATCAAGCAACAATTGTTTTATTATGAGGTCGAGATTGGGTGTGTTTTAATATATTGAGACAATAGCAGTGTTATGTGTATGACGAAGAACCCAGTGCACCATTCAAGAACCGAGCACATCAATATCAGACATCATTTTATCAGAGACCATGTTGAGAATAAAGATATGTCCATCGAGTACATTCGTCTTGATGTTCAATTGGCGAACATCTTCTCCAAACCTCTCCCTGAGACCAGATTCAAGGAGTTATGCATCGAGATTGGTTTGTTGGAATTTGATGAGATATCATTTGAAGAGGAGTAGATGCGGAATAAAAATAAGTCCAAGCTCTTAGTTTTCTGGTTCTCTCAGAATTCCTAAGAATGGTGGAAGTAACACTGACTAAAATTGAGTCTCGGCTCTCAATTTTGATTGCTTGAAAGCTGAAACATTAAATTGTTTCAAGTGGTGTTAGAATCACGTTCCAAATGATATGAAGATCGAAGGAATTTCTTGATTAAAGATGACAGAAGCGAATTAAAACTGAGTTCAAACTCTCAGTTTTCAAACTTGGTTTATTTCTAAGTATGGCGGGTGTATACTTAGCCATTTCTCAAAGAAATTACTTAAGTGGTGTCTACGGAAATTCAGTGAAACTTACTTCTGTAACTAAATTTCAGTGTGGACAACATTTACTCAGTATGACCATTCGACACTTAGTTGATTTTGAAAATTTTTGGTGGACCATACTGACTCTTCAAGAAAAACTAAGTTTTGGTGTCTATTCTTAGAAGATTTTGAAGGAAGGTTGTGGAATTAAACTGAGTTCCAACTCTCAGTTTAGGAACTGAATCTTAGTTATTATGCGTATAAGAGCGGGGATTCAAAATTCAAATCGATTGCTTATCTAATATGACACATCTATTGTGCAACAGGTGATGATGAATCAGCTCATGCCACGTAGTCAAGTTTGTTCCCCACGTCAGATCAGTCAAAAAGAGCCCAAATGATGCTTATCCCCAGCTGTTGAATGTCAGTTTGAGCAGCCTGAGCAACCCGTAGTAGAGGTGATGGTGAAGAAAGATGCAGAAGATGAGCAGGCGACCGTCCCAATACAACTGGCGGAAGGAGGTGGTGAGCAGGATGTTGAGAAGGAAGTTGAAACAGAAACTCAGCATGCACCTTAGATTCCAGAGGTAAACATCGAAGTACATGCTGAGGAGATTGTATAGGAAATTTCTTGTGAGGCTGCTGAGCAAGCCATGGAAGGGCAAGCAAAAAAAATGAAAATGAGCGGGCGACCACTCCGGCAAAACTGGTAGAGCATGAGAAGGAGAAAGATGCTGAGAAAGACCCAGAGCAGGAGCAGGAACCGGATCCTAAAGCTGAGCAGGCTACTGAACTCGAGGCGGAGCCGGAGCTTGAGATGGAGACTGAGCAGGATAAGGGAAAGGGTTTGGAGGTAGAGCAGGGTGAAACCTCTACCAAGTTGAGTCTGCAACTCAGCTTCAGCTTGAGACTACTCAAGCTGAGGGTTCACATAAAGGAGAGGGAGGTGATGATGCCATGAGCATAAATTCTTAAGACTCCCGGTTCTGAATCTCCTCTGAAAAACAATGATGTGCACAATCCGCGAATGGATGAGGAATTCAATTATGAACAAGACATGCACGGAGTTTGGAAGCGCTACCCTTGGTATACCAGGCAGGATAAGGAGTTGTCCATGGATCCCAGTTAGATTCCTGAATTCAAAGTTCCATTAAGTGGGTTACCACATCCCGAGTCCACCTCTCAGAGACTAAGGAGTTGGTGCCCACCCATGATCAAAACTAACATAGGGGATACAAAGCTTCTCTCCTGGGCTGCTGAGATCTTGCAGAAGATAGAGCGGAGAACAACCGAAGAAATCAATTTACTATATCCTGATCTTCTGCGAGAGAACATTGTCCACTGCGACAAGCTGAGAATGGAATTTAGAAGGTGGAGAAGATTCGACATAGTCAGGCATGAACTTGACACTAAAGATATGTTTGTCATGTTGGCTAGGTTGGGTTTAACCTTCTGGAGGTCTGAGGAGGCTTGGGCTAATGAGCGGAGTGCCCAGACTAAGAGGCGGCAGATGACTGAAGAAGATATAAGGATGAGAATGCTGGCCATCCGAGCATACAGGGCTGAAACTTTCAATACTCGGGACTTTCGCCTGGATCCTCACAAGCTACCCCCTTCCAATTATCACTTTGTATCAGAAGCTCCCATCACGTCCATTCCTATCACTCAAGTACATGCTACCTTATCTGCATCTCTTATACTTGTTGAATTAGAAGGAGTGCAAGCTCAAGAGCAAACTCAGGAAGGATATCGTCAAATTATAGCTGCTAGGAGAAATAAGGTGGAGAAACTGACTGAGCAACTACAGAGGATGGAGAGAGACCTTGAGCAGATCAAGGAGAATCTTACATATGCTAAGAAGGAGTTGGAGGCTGCTGAAGAATAGAGCAAGGAGTTGGAGAAAGCTATCTCTCTGTCCGTTGAACTGACTATCCAATAGATAGCCAAGAAGATAGCCCAGATGATCAATGCCATTACCTCAAATCGTTGGAGCTTGGCCAACACTGCAAGAATGATTCAAGTAAGGGATGAGATCCTTGTAAAGGTTAAGGCGGACAAGCAAAAGGCAAGAGAAAAGTAAATTGAGCGGATGTAAGAAGAGGATAACCTTGCTAGAATAAGAAGGGATGTAGAGCTCAAGGAGAAAGAAGAAGAGCAGAGGACGATACAAGAAGCTGAGCTGAAGCTTAAAGAAGAAGAAGAGGCTCGCTTGCAAAGAGAAGTTGAGCAGAGAAGAAAAAAAAGAAGAAGAACTTTTGAGGCAGCAAGTAGAGGCTGAGCAGAAGCGGCTAGCTGAGGAAGAGCTCATTTGACAGCATGAGGAGAGGCGCAAGGCTGAAGAAGAGCTTGCCAGGCTTGAAGAGGAGAGAGCCCGACTTTTGCCCGTGGTATCTGTAGTGCCTGAGTCCTCCATTCAAGTTTTCGATGGTGATGTTGTACCCACTGCTATGATGACTCAAATGCGAGCTCACTTCCAAAACCCGATTGATGAGATCAATGCAAGGTTTCGATGGATTTATATACTGAAAGCATTATGATTGGTATATTATGTACAAGGTCGATTGGTTAATATACTGGGAATTATAAATATTGTATGTTCATCTCCTGTCTGAATTAGCAAACATATGTTGCAAACGCAATTATCCTCTTATCTCGTCGATAGGAAGATCATACGGTGTGTAGTAGATCACGGAAGATCGTATGGATCGTTTGACCTAGCGAGATATAAATGGTTATCACAGCTGAGACAGTTCCAGGATAAACTATCGGTGTAGGTTGCAACATACGCGGTAATAAGCATCTTATCTTGGATGGCTTGGTATGCTGGTGTGAAGCACACATTGATAAGGACCTAAGTTGAGAACGATTCTTTGATCTGACATTAAAAGAATCTATATCTCTATGGCTTGATGAGATCCTAAACCTAAATGAAGGTATAAAAGTATATGCAGATTGTGTATCACTTTGAGTTGCACTGAAAGGCTCTAGTTGAGCTTGTATATCTGTATCTTGGGTGATAGCATTCTGTGTATGACTGTCTGGTACTGGAACTAGGTAACCACATCCAGTATAAGATGGTGACATTCCCTGAGCAGCTCAAAAGGTTCGTTATGCTAAAGTCCTGCAGGCTGATTAAGTTCAAGCATAAGTGAAAAGGTTTGAGTGGATTGACTCAGGAATATAAGATGTTAATTAATTAAATAGCTTTTCCGAGCTTAAATTAATTAACGAATGTCTGTAACCTTAAGTGTGGGGATAAACCGAGCCCATGCAACCCGTACCTCAAAATGTGGTAGCAAATAGGTAGGACAGTATTGATTCTCTGGTGGAATGAATCAATATTAATTAATTAATTATATTCTGGGTTGAATATGGGAATTAATTAATTGATAGGCCTTATCTGCTATTTGCATTCTGGTCCCTGGTCTGGCCCATGAAAACTCAGGCCTAATAGAAGTCTAGTATTTTCCTATAAATAGGCCTCAGTTCCTCAGGTCTCAACACACCACAAGATCATATGTTGCACACAGAAAACCTGTATTTGGGAGCTGTGGTGATCGACTAGATCTGAGAAATGTGGAGGAAATTCTGCTTCTTAACCGAGCTAGGAATCCGAAGGGAATCTTCACCAGATATTCGGATTGAGTTGGGATACAGATCAGAAGATCAGATCAGGAGGATTATCTTCTTTCTTCTCTCTCCTTCTTGTTTTCAAAAATTATATACTAATTTTCATAGATTTAATTCCTCAATATGTTAGGAATTAATCTTTGTGCGCAAGAAAGGAGATCAAAATCAAATCTCTGCGCAATCATTCTTCAGATTTCTACAATCCAGGTATTCTGCATAAACCCCCTTATGCATAATCAATAGGAGCATGCTAGGAGTCATCATAGGCATAGCAATTTATTTTGATATTCCAATTTAAGATCCTTGGCAAACGGACTTCGTGATTCAGTTCACGAATCCCTTCAGGTTTATGCAAAAAGAAGCTGAAACTTCTGAGACCTTAACAACTGTCAAGTCCACTGTCTCAACCCTCCATGATATTATCACAAAGGGGGAAGAGCAGAGGCACAAAGAAAAGGAAGAACAAAGGATGAGGGATGAAGCAGAAGAGAAGAGGAGGCAGGAGAAACACAATATGCTACTGGAGCTTGTCTCGAAGCTGAGTGGATCCAAACAGTCTTCATCTGATCCTCATCCTCCATAATTTCCCTAGTATTGAGTTTTTGGCTACTTAGTCCTTTTTGCAGGCGTAGTTTTCTAACTTTCATTGTACATGTATTCGCTTTTATCATTAATGAAAGTCTGGAAACTGACCTTGGACAATCACTCATAGTCTATTTCTCTCTCTCTCTTCGAAATTTTAACCTGGTTGAACTCACTTTTCCTAAGTGTGAGCAACAAAACTTAATTTTCACTCTATTGGTTTATTCGAGAAATGTCTCTCCAATTCAGGGGAAGACCAAATAGTGTAGGTCAGAACTAAGGACACGTATACTAAGTAGTATCTTTGTAAACTCAGTATACCATTTTTCCTTTTCTTTCTGACTCTAGTAAGTAGTTTTGGCAATATCAAAAAGGGTAAAATTGTTAGTAACTAAGATTTAGTTCCCTCCTTAATTTGATGTTTTGATATGTCAAAACTTACTTTAGCACTAAGTTTCTAGAGTTCTATAATGTAATCCATGTATAGGATTATTTGTGTTGTAATACAACTTAGGTGTTGAAGATCGAGCAAGGGAGATGCCTGAGATTTGAAGAAGTGTTCGTGCGTGAAACTTGGTTTCACTAAGTATGGCCAAGGCCTATACTGAGTTTGGGTACTCAGTATAGAGGCTACCATGCTGACTTACGAGAAGTCAGTATGAGGGTTGTCCATAATGACTATGATATGTCAGTATGGAGACCTTATTTCTAAGCACGTGGAACACAAGGCAAACCAATCTTAGTTAGACTTAAAGTCGAATAACTTTTAAGTAAAACTCAATATGAGGATGTCCCACACTTGGATTCCTCGGACTGAAACTGAGTCTGACAAGAGCAGGTAGAAAGTATATAGAAGTACACCTTTTTCAGAGCAGAGCAGACCTACCATAGAATGGATGTGATTGGATCATCCAATCTTGTCTCTAACGACTAGAATATTGTGTCTAATGGATAGAAATTCAAATATTCGAAGATGCGCCTATAAATAACTCTGCATCTCAACCAAAAAAGGTTACGAACTATCAAGCTAAGATAAGACAAAGCTCTACCAAACTTTCTACTGAAAAGTTCCATGTTATTATGTGATTATGTTCACGGGACTTGAGTTTTCAACTTAAGTTTAAACACTTCATGCTTCATTTTGTAAGCACGAGGCTGAAGCTCTACTTTGGTGAATATTATTTTTCCTCTCTTTTGCAGGATTTTGAGGATGTCTTTCCAGATATCTACAAAGAGAATCTAATTTAAACTAACATTTCTAATTCTCTACCCCCTTTCTATTTCCTCTTTTTTGCAGGATTTTGAGGATGTCTTTCCAGATGGTACCCCGGTCGGACTGTCACCCGTTCGTGGGATTGATCATCAGATTGATTTTGTGCCTTGAGCAACCCTTCCGAATAGATCAACTTACCGAATCAACCTAGAGGAGACAAATGAACTGGAGAGGCAGATCGGAGAGTTGCTAGCCAAGGGGCACGTGAGGGAGAGTTTGAGTCCTTGTGCAGTTCCAGTTTTGCTTGTGCCCAATAAGGATTTAACCATGAGGATGTGTTGCGGCTGTCATGCTATCAACAACATTATGGTTAAGTATCACCATCATATCCCTCGTTTAGATGACATGTTAGATGAGTTGCATGGTGCTTGTGTGTTTTCTAAGATAGATCTACAAAGTGGATATCATCATATTAGGATTAAGGAGGGAGATGAGTGGAAAATTGCTATTAAAACTAAGCTTGGTTTGTATGAGTGGTTAGTCATGCCCTTTGGTTTAAGTAATGCTCCTAGTACTTTTATGCCTCTTATGAACCATGTTTTAAGAGCTTTTATTGGAAGATTTGTCATGGTTTATTTTGATGATATTCTGATTTATAGTAGGAGTCATGATGATCACTTTGAGCATTTGAAGTCTGTTTTGGAGTTACTTCATAGGGAGAGATTGTTTGCTAACATAAAAATGTGCATCTTTGCACAGATAAGTTGGTGTTTCTTGGTTTTGTTATTAGTGCAGATGGAGTACAGGTGGATGAAGAGAAAATTCGAGCTATCAAGGAGCGGCCGCAGGCTAAGAACATTGGCGACGTTCGCAGTTTTCACAAACTTGCTAGTTTTTATATGCATTTTGTACCCCATTTACGCAGCATTGCAGTCCCATTGACTGAAGTAATTATGAAGACTGTGGAGTTCCGATGGGGAGAAGAGCTAGAAAAGGCCTTTGATTTGCTGAAGTATAAGTTGACACATGCCCCGGTACTATCTCTTCCTAACTTTTCTAAGACATTTGAGATTGAAAGTGATGCTTCTGGAGTTGGTATTGTTGCAGTTTTGATGCAGGAGAAGAGACCCATGGCATACTTCAGTGAGAAGCTGAATGGAGCGACACTGAACTATCCTACTTACGATAAGGATCTGTACGCCTTGGTGAGAGCTTTAAAAACATGGCAGTATTATTTGTGGGCTAAGGAGTTCATTATTCACACCGGTAATGAGTCGCTGAAGCATTTGAAAGGGCATCACAAGCTGAATAAGAGGCATGCAAGATGGATGGAGTTTGTAGAGACCTTTCCTTATGTCATCAAATACAAGCAAGGTAAGGAAAACGTGGTGGCTGATGCATTGTCTCGGAGGTATGCCTTAATATCTACTTTAGATGCTAAGTTACTTGGAGTTGAGTGCATTAAGGGTTTGTATGCTTCTGATGAGGATTTTGGTGATATACATATTGCATGTGAGACATCTGCTAGTGGTGAATACTTTAGGCATGATGGATTTTTGTTTAGGAAAAATAAGTTGTGCATTCCTAGGTGTTCTCCACGAAAGTTATCACTGTTAGAATCGCATGGTGGCGGCTTGATGGGTCATTTTGGTATTACTAAGACTTTGGTTGTGTTGCATGAGCATTTCTTTTGGTCTCGCATTAAACGTTATGTTAAGAGGGTCTGTGGTAGATGCATTAATTGTAAACAGGCTAAGTCTAGATCTAGTTCTCATTGTATACCCCTTTACCTATCCCTACTGCACCTTGGGTTGATATTTTTATGGATTTTGTGCTAGGTTTCCACGTACTGGGCGTGGTAGTGATTTTATATTTGTGGTTGTTGATAGGTTTTCTAAGATGGCTCATTTTATTTCTTATCATAAGTCTGATGATGCATCCCATGTTGTTGCTTTGTTCTCTAGGGAAGTTTTTAGATTGCAAGGAATTCCATGGTTAATTGTTTCTAATAGAGATTCTAAGTTCTTAAGCGACTTTTGGAAGACTTTGTGGTGTAAGTTAGGCACCAAATTGTCGTTTTCTACTACTTGTCATCCACAAACTGATGGTCAAACTGAGGTAGTGAATAGGACTTTATCTACTTTGTTGAGAGTTGTACTTAGGAAAAATATTAAGAATTGGGAAGAATGTTTGCCTCATGTTAAGTTTGCTTATAATCGTTCAGTTCATTCTGCTACTCAGTTTTCCTCTTTTGAGATTGTGTATGGATTTAATGCTTTGACTCCTTTAGATTTATCTCATTTACCTGTGCAAGAATTTACTAACCTTTGATAGGCAGAAAAGAGCTGATTTTGTGAAACATGTTAATGAGAAGGCTAGGCAAAACATAGAGCGCCGTACTGAGCAATATGTCAAACAGGCGAATAAAGGGCGCAAGAAGATGTTGTTTGAGCCTGGAGATTGGGTTTGGCTCCATATGCGAAAGGAGAGGTTTCCTTTGCAGCGAAGATCAAAGTTGTTACCTTGTGGAGATGGTCCCTGCCAAGTGTTGGAGAAAGTGAATGATAATTCATACAAATTGGACTTACCAGGTGAGTGTGATGGTAGTCATACATTTAATGTTGCTGATTTAAGTCCTTTAGATGTAGGAGACAGCTTGGATTTGAGGGCAAATCCTCTTGAAGAGGAGGGGAATGATAGAACCCAAGTAGCAGTTGTGAGAGACGATCCAGTCTACATTCCGAGTAGACCGATGACTAGAGCTCGAGCAAGGACTTTGAGGGCTGGATTGAGTTTTTTGGTTAAATTCATTTGGGCTGCAAATAATTCCAACGATTCGATGTTGTTTGAAGAATTACACGAAGATCCAAAAATTACTAATTTAATTATGTGTAATGATTGGGCTTGGTTTAATTTATTCAGTTATTTTAGGCCAACATGTTTAGGCCTTATTTAATTAAATTTTGAATTTAATTTGTGTTTTAATTTTTTAGTTTACTTACCTCATTAGATTAGGATTTGAGTTTCCTATATATAGGCCTTGTAATGGAACAATTTATTCAGTTTTCAGATTTTAATAAAATTGTGAGGTTTTCTCCTTTTAATTTCTGAAGGCTCAATTTTCAAAATTCTATTATATCCATAGGGTTTTTGTCTCGACTAATCAATCGGACTGTCATATCCATTGGTGGTGTCTTCGCATATATCCTTCGTTGTTGGATCAATTTGCTTCTTGGATCGTATGAGATTTCTATCTCGACTACGGTACTTGAAGGTTTTTGAATCCAAAGGTGTAAGATCTTCCCCTGTTATCAACTTTAGATGCTTCCGCGTCGTTCCTGAGTCCATTCGTCCGAGTTCTTGGGCTGGGATCTAGACCTTCTCGGCGAGGATCGTATCACTAGCCAACCAAACTGAGTTCTGGGAAGAACGTGCAAATATCCAACCACCAAGAAAAAGGCTGTGAGGTGCGTCCTCACTTCAACCTGAAGACTAAGTCAGCAAGGAGTTCCTAGGCGATTAACAATAGCAAACTGAAGGACGGAGTGCCGACGGGTTGTTCATAGATTTTAAGGAGGCTTGTATAGATTGTAAGTTGGCTTGTACCAAACTTAGTAGATTCCCGGTTAATTTTGGAAGAGTGGACGTAGGATTTTATGTCCAAACCACTATAATATCATGTGTCATTTTCTAGCTTTCTTTAAGTTTCAGCATTTCTAAGTTTCTCCAAACTTACTTTGAAAACTTCAATACTTGTCTAAGTATTGAAGTGTATACTTGTGAAACTTACTTAATACCTACTTGAGCTTAACTTAGTTTTAGTCACCCGAAACTGAGTTTTAGACAGTTTCAGAGAACAAGTGCAATATAAACTTACTTTCCGCTGCACAATACATTCTCTGATTTCGGGACAAACACCTAACTAAGATCGATTCTTTTATCTGACATTAAAAGAATGTTGATGGCTTGATCGAATCTTAAGTCTAATGAAGGTCCAGAAGTTTATACAAATTTGTGAGTCACTTTGAGATGTTATGATGGAGAGTCTTACATGTACTTATATATCTGCATCTTGGGTGATAGCGATTTGTATATGACTGTCTGTGACTGAAATTAGATTTTCAGAGTGATAGAGATGTAATTGTTCAAGCAAATTTCAAATCTACTTAATATATGAATGTGCTATAAAGAATTTCAAATCAACTTAATATTTTGTGAAAAATAAATATTGTATTGATAACTAATGGAGATGGTTTCCTATTATTATGAGATATAGAAATAGAAAACAAAATGTGGGTATTTGACTATAACTACGACTAAGATTTTAAAAGTAATTTTCTAAGATTTTATATGTAATTATATTGATGTGTTGCTAATAGTTAGTACTGATTATATATTAAATATACTTTAGAATTTTAAATTATTAATATGTATCAAATTTATATAACTTTAAATATAAAAAATATAAATATAGATAAGGCTGCGGCTCCCCTTAAATAGTTCAAGAGGAGACATTACAACCCTAGATAATTCAGGGGGTAGTTCCGATTTTATCGGAGGTTATGGCTGGAGGTTGACGTCTGCGTCCTTTTCGGAGGTTGTTCAGGGTCCCTCAACGGACCTCCGAATTATCTGCGGCCGCACCCTTATCTATTTGACCTCTTCCCACTGGGTTATGTGGTGAACTCTGTGGTAGTTCCTATTACTTCAGAAGTGGTTACTAGAGATTGGCGGTTGGGTCCTTTACGAAGGTAGTTAGGCTAGGGTCCCTCAATGGACGTCATGATTATTTGCGGCTGGATCCTTATCTATTTTGACTTCTCCCCCGTAGGAGATGCAAGGAACTTGGGGAAGGTTCCGATCTCTGCGACGTAGTTGAATTTGGGTCTTCAACGGTCCTCCGAATTATGCGTGGTTTGAGACTTGCCTCCTTAATCTTCCAGGTAGGTCCTGATCCCTGGCTCCAGCTCGTGCTCCCCGGGACCTTGATCTTGCTTGTAGTTCAATACATGGGACCTTAATGGTAGTTCCTAGCCGGGGACCTCGGTTGTGGTTCATGGTCCCGTAGGTTGCCTTTGATGGGTAGGTCCTGGAGGTCTTCAGTAGGACCCTTGCTGGTAGGTCGTGGTCTATAGTCCTGGGTCGTGTACTTTGGGAGTGAGACCTTGCTGGTAGTTCGTCTCCCTTTGGGGACCGACTGAGGTCATCATTCTAAGGTCGTGTAGCTTCTTTAGGTAGGTCCCCTTGGGTCGTGGTCCAGTTGATGCGCAATAAAAAGTCATACAAATTCTCACTGCACACTCAAGGTTTAATTATCAATCCAGGTCCTTCTTCCCTTCGCCCACTAGATTACCGGAATACTATAGCAATGTCTAATAGCTAGGCAAAATATAATCGTTGAGTAATTTCTATCAATCTTGGCAATCAATTTAAACCTATGCTAACAACATATAACAAGTAATGAAT
>JAPKLW010000215.1:364026-416477 GCA_026898455.1 Plectranthus barbatus
CATTGGTAAACCAAGACAAGCAAATACTCAAATGAGGTAGATAGGATAATGAAATAAACGTAGATTTAATCCAATTAGGTTAATCATTGATGTAAACACATTTTAATCCCTAGGAGGTTGAGCAATCGACCCTACATTCGATAGCCACTTGATACAGAAAACTAGTGGTAGATGACACTAGGAATTGCAAACAGCTACGTTATTAACCCCTAGATCACTCCCAATCGACCGTCAATTATCGCCCTACGACCTAGCCCCGCACAGGGATTGGAACTAAAATCGTAAGAATATACACTTTTCACAACGATTCTGCCCGCGTGTTGGCTGCAGCGTTCACATCAACTATCTCAAAAGTAGGCTATTACCTACACCTAAGAGATAAGGAGCAAGCTCAAGTCAATTCAATCCGTCAAAGGAAAGTAAACAAATAATTATCAAACCTAATCGTCATGCATCCTTGTTCAAATTAACATCCACATTGAATTAGAGCAACATACCTCTCAATTGTAACAATACAAAGTTGAAATCAAATACATCCATTACAATTGATAAGTAGAAAGTGAAATCTTCACCAATTGGATTTGCTAGGTCTTGATCTACCCCCTTGGATCTTCAATTCTCTTCCAAGGATTGATGATTTAGCTCCTTGATACTTTGAGTGAGGTTTTGGAAGAGATGGAAATGGGAATCGTAGAGAGAATTTAGGTAATTTCCCCTTAGATATGACAAAAGTTCTCAAAATAACCATTTTTCCCCCTTTCATAATGAGTTGGCAGAGCCTCGAATCGCCCGGGCCAAAGTTGGCTCGCCCGGGCGAGCTCAGAACTAAAGAACCCCAAGATCCCGCTTTGGCTCGGCCGAGCCATGGATGGCTCGACCGAGCCAAGTTTGGCTCGTCCGGGCTAAGTTTCCGAAATCACCTTGCACCTTTTCTGCTCCGCTCGGTCGATCCTGCTTCCTTTTGACCCCTTGCTCGGGCGATTTTCATCCAAAACTCATCCAAAAGTGTTGTTTTATGCCCAAAACATATCCTACAACATTCACAACACAAAAAGACGAAAACACAACAAAAACATATGATATGGGAGTAAAATAGACACAAACATGCACGTGCACAGGTCGAAAAATAGGTCATTTTACGCACTTATCGTAATCCCCCAAACTTGAACCTTTGATTGTCCTCAATCAAAACAAAGTAAAGCCATTAATCTACATCATGCAATACCTCATAGCTCATCAAAGTTATCTTATCATGTTCAAGTAAAACGAGATTATCACCTAACTTTGTAACAAGGTTAATGCTAAGGACATGAACCACTCATCAAAAATGGATACAAGAAACGAAAGCACTCCCTCATGTGTTTAGGGACGATGAGATTCACTCAGTTACAAGATATCGAGCTTGATTTCCATAGGCTTGCATCCATTCTCACCACTATACTACAATGAGTTAGTTTCTAGAATAAAAAATGTCTTTGTTTTCTGTTATAACGTGGCTTACTAAAAGGTGAGTGGTTTTGGGCCATAGTGACTAAACTTCTCAATTTCCCAAAACCCCCCAAACTTGTTCTCTTCGAACCACTTCAAATCCCGAGGCTTATTAATTTCACAACACTTTTATTTTCTTTCTTTTCTTTTCATCTTCTTTTTCATAATTTTTCAATTGCACCATCATTCATTCATTTTATCGGTGCCTCTTTTTTTCTTTTTCAAACACTTGCACCAAAAATTTTCGGTGGTGCCACATTTTCTAGGATTCAAACAAATCCTTTATTTCATATCTTTCATGCCTCAACATTTCCCATCAATACAAATCCACCCAACTCTCATCACCGTATTCACCCTCATACACTCTCTCCCCCCCAAACTTGGTCCTAATCATATCAAAGAAGATTCACCAATTAAGCTCAATCACAGGGGTCAAAGATACGAAGGGCAAATTAATGATAACAACCACCTTATACTCCTGGTGTGAAAGGTCGGACTAAGAATCGATGGCCTAAGATCATTTTCTAGTTACACACTCATGCCCATAGATAGACAACGGATGCAAGTTCTAGATCTCGTACTCTCAATCTTGCCACTCATAAACAATATAGATATGACAATATCATGGCTCAAACCTCACAGCTTTTTGTCAAGTCCTATGCATTAACCGCACACAAAACTCGACAATTCAAAAGTTAAACTTAAAACATGCTACGACAACTAGATTCCGCCCTATCATTGGTTGAGATAAACATCCAACTTCACCAAGTAAATCATGATTCAAACCTCAAGTCTAGTTCGGGTTCATCACACACACAAGCACACAACAACCTAAAAACAATCTACATGCATACAACAATCTAACAAAAATCTAAATGCAATGCAACTAATTGGCAAGAGAAACGATGGAATGCGTTACCCATCGGTAGCCACGATCGAACCGCTTCTCCAAGACCTTATTGGTACCTACTCAATAACAACACAAACACCACCAAACTATTGAGCATAAAACGAACCAATAAAGCTCTCATATCCACCAAACTATCCACAAACCAAATATCCACAATGATAAGATAATATCCACTAGCTCAACCATACAAACCAAACCAATAATCCAAACCACAAACCATGCATAGTAGGAAGTAGTAAATCATGTCAACTCATTAATAATTCCATCCATCATCAAATATCAAACAATAGCAAGCATAAGCCGCATTCACTTCCAAAACCTCTTTCCACCATCATTCCACTATCCAAAAATCTATACAAATAAATCATTTTTCCACTAGCTCCACCAAACATACCATCAAAACCAATGTTCAACAAACTCAAACCCATGAAAATATTCATACATATCATCAAGATGAGCATAATCCAAAACATTCATCGAAGGTAGAATATCAATATAGGTACAACCAAATCGAATCAAATCCAATAAAGGGACAATATCCAACAATTAAACTCAACTAAAGCAAACTAGGATAGAGGAAGAGAGGAGAGGAATAGACCAAGGCACCGGCTACCGGCACATCCCCCCAAACTTAGTCAAGTGAGACTAAGTTTGCAAAAACGGTGGACGGTGCATCGTTACTCCTCTCGATCTTGTAGTTCCTCCTACAAACACAAAACCAAACAAACTAGACATTTATTCAAAATCAAAGCAACTAAAAGCAATTAAACAAAAGAAAGAAAATTGGTTGGGTTGCCTCCCAACAAGCGCTTCCTTAACGTCGGTAGCTAGACGACCTTACCACATCACCCATTGTCAAAAATCTTGTGGGTTTTTAATACACCTTTCTCTCTTAATCTGCATTTACTTGGGAGCAATTTGTCCAAGGCAATTTTTCTTTCACCCCTATCATCTCTCCAAGGAAGATCGATCATCTTGTTGAACTCGAATTGCATGAATGAGTGCTCCTTCTTTGAAGTGATCCTTAAGACATTCTCCAATCTAATCCCCAGTTCAAGAAATTCATTAATCCATTCATCCAATGCACTCACCCTTCTCTCCTCAACCTTTCCTACTTCCCAAGTTGACATTCCCTGCTTTAACCTATCCTCATTCTCCTTGCTTATTGTCGGCTTTTCCTCTTCTATGAAATGTTTCAGTGTCGGTATTGTTGGAATCTCTTAAAGTGAAGGCTCCTCAATTCTTCCTCATTCAATGTTATTCATCGTCTCCTCGGTGCCTTCCTTCACGAGCTCTTCTTGATGAACACCCATTATCTTTTCACTAATGATTTCATAGGTTTCCTCCTCCTCTTTGTTATCTCCTAATATTTCCTCGGGTCTCATCACCATACTCGCACTCTCATCCTTCTCCATTTATTCAAAGATTTGTACCGGCTCCTTGATATCCTCATTTACCTCATCAACTTGAAGTATTGTTTCTCTTTCCCTTGCCGGTTCATCTTCTTTCTTCACCTCCATCTCTTACTTTTCTTCATGCTCTTTTCTTAATCTTTTCAACAAATTAAGTTTTTCTTGCATGAGCTCTATTTGACTCCTCCACAAATCATTCTCTTGAGATTCCTTAACAACATCTACCGTTTGATAAACTCGTTCCTCTTCCGGTCATTGGTTATTACATTCAAACATTTCCTCATACACGTCTCGGATAAGCCTCCGCGGTCTTTGTCTTTGCATCATTAGGGCTCTCATCTCCTCCATTTCCCTTCTCAGGTCTTTCCTTGTCAACTCCTCTTCTATTCTCCATGTTAGACACCTACAAAAGTCCAACAAACTCAAAGTACTAACAAATACAAAAACAAACAACAAATTATTCACACAAACACCTAGCCTACAAGCTTCACTTTTCCCCCAATATCTAGCAACCTACTAAATGAAGTCCCCGGCAACGGCGCCAAAAACTTGATGCGCAATAAAAACTCATACAAATTCTCACTGCACACTCAAGGTTTAATTATCAATCCAAGTCCTTCTTCCCTTCGCCCGCTAGATTACCGGGATACTATAGCAAAGTCTAATAGCTAGGCAAAATAGAATCGTTGAGTAATTTCTATCAATCTAGGCAATCAATTTAAACCTATGCTAACTACATATAACAAGTAATGAATTAAACCTACAACCAATATTAAGTCTCAAAATAATCATTAAATTCTCTCCACACATTGGTAAACCAAGACAAGCAAATACTCAAATGAGGTAGATAGGATGTTGAAATAAACGTAGATTTAATCCAATTAGGTTACTCATTAATGTAAACACATTTTAATCCCTAGGAGGTTGAGCAATCGACCCTACATTCGCTAGCCACTTGCTACGGAAAACTAGCGGTAGATGACACTAGGAATTGCAAACAGCTACGTTATTAACCCCTAGATCACTCCCAATCGACCGTCAATTATCGCCCTACGACCTAGCCCCGCATAGGGATTGGAACTAGAATTGTAAGAATATACACTTTTCACATCAACTATCGCAAAAGCTGGCTATTACCTACACCTAAGAGATAAGGAACATGCTCAAGTGTAATTCAATCCCTCAAAGGAAAGTAAACAAACAATTATCAAACCTAATCTTCATGCATCCTTGTTCAAATCAACATCCACATTGAATTAGAACAACATACCTCTCAATTGTAACAATACAAAGTTGAAATCAAATACATCCATTACAATTGATAAGTAGAAAGTGAAATCTTCCCCAATTGGATTTGCTAGGTCTTGATCTACCCCCTTGGATCTTCAATTCTCCTCCAAGGATCGATGATTTAGCTCCTTGGTACCTTGGGTGAGGTTTTAGAAGAGATGGAAATGTAATTGTAGAGAGAATTTAGGTAATTTCCCCTTAGATATGACAAAAGTTCTCAAAATAACCGTTTTTCCCCCTTTTATAACGAGTTGGCAGAGCCTCAGATCGCCCGGGCGAGCTCAGAACTAAAGAACCCCAAGATCCCGCTTTGGCTCAGCCGAGCCATGGATGGCTTGACCGAGCCTGCTCTCTGTCCACTTGGCTCGGTCGGGCGAAGTTTGGCTCGGTCGGGCGAAGTCTCTCAAATCACCTTGCACCTTTTCTGCTCCGCTCGGTCGATCCTGCTTCCTTTTGACCCCTTGCTCGGGCAATTTTCATCCAAAACTCAACCAAAAGTGTTGTTTTATGCCCAAAACATATCCTACAACATTCAAAACATAAAAACACGAAAGCACAACAAAACAACAACAAAAACATATGATATGGGAGTAAAATAGACACAAACATGCACGCGCACACATCGAAAAATAGGTCATTTTACACACATATCACCAGTGCGCTGGGCCTGGGCCTGGTCGAGTTCACTTTTTGGAGGTCGTAGAGCCCGTTTGAGTGTGTCCTTTTGGACCGTTAACATCCTTACTAGACCTGGGCTTAGTTTTTTCTAGCACAATCATATTTGAGCCCAACAATAGCCTCTTTGGGGTTGGGTATGATTGCTAGAGAAACCCCAAGGTTTAATAATTTTAAGGATTGAGCATTTTGCATCGCAAGTGCACAAAGTGCGGAAGTTCCGAGCTCCTCGTAAAGAGGCATCGGGAGCCCTAGAGGGGTCCTCGTGAGGTCCGTATCTCCTTCGGAAGGTCAATCTCCTCGTAGGTGAGTTCGACGGGTGTAAGGCTTGCTTGTAGGATCCTATACGGGAATGCAAGTAGCTCCGTGGAGTTATCTTTCGGGCTCGATTCATGCATCCGAAACCACAAAAAAGGATGGGGGACATCCCGTAAGATGTCCCGCTTTATGGGAGATAAGCTCTCATGTACAGCACTTTGTGCATCCCCGTGGGGAACTCATGTGGGGGCTCTTATCGTTTGCTAGTTTGTGGGTGCTTTGGGACCATGTGGTCCCGACGTGTTAAGGTCATGTTTTGACCTTGTATAGAGGTGGGCAAGTGATTTTTCCATCCATGTTGTGGCATGATTCTTGGCTTGACATGTTTGGATGGTTTTCACTCCATTGTTGTATGCTTACGCACCCAAAGTAGGTCGTGAGTGCATCGCCCCTCCGACGCTCAAGTAAGTTTGGTATTTTTTAATAAACAAATTGAATTGATGAAATTAATCCTCCTGGCCATCCTATATGGCTCATCCCCCAGCTTTGTTCAATGCGTCATCCAACGTCCGGCAAGGGTATAGTGTTAGCTCCTTGTATAGGTTGGAGTCCACGTCCAAGCCTTTTTTGAAAGGCCGCGGCTGTCGTGGATTGTGGGCAATTCGGGATGTTGACCACTTCCTTGTTGAAGCGTCCAATATACGAGCGCAATGTTTCTCTCGGCTTCTAGATGATGGCATAGAGCTCGTCTGGATGCTTCTCCAGCTTCTGACTACTAGTGTATTGGTGTCGAAAAAGTTGTAGTTTTGCAAATATGGATATAACTCCACGGGGGAGACTCACGAACCATTCCAAGGCAGGCCCCGTCAGACTAGACCCAAAGTTCTTGCACATGCAAGCTTCCTTTGTATTGGCAGGTATTGACGCGGTGAACATCTTCTATTTGCAGATGGTGATGTGGTTGTCTGGATCCGAGGTCCCGTCATAAGGGACAAAGTTAGGTGGAATGAACCTGTCCGGGATCTCGATATTGGCTATATCAGGAGTAAAGGGGGAGTCCGCATAGGTCTCCAATGCGATGTTCTTTTTTGGGATAGGCACTCCTGGGATTTGGGCCAGCAAGGACTCAAAGTAGTTCATCCGACTCTCAATCTTCACCATCGCAGCAATTGTTGAAGCATTTCGGTTCCAGCCCCAGGTCTTGCTCCGGTATTCAGCAGGGGATGCTAGTAGTGGCAGTTTGCATTGTGGTTGAAGTCCAGATTGAGGTTCCTGGGGGTGACTAGAGGTGGTCGTGTGCAGCTTTCATGGTCAGTGACCCAAGGTCGTGGTCGGGACCCTATTGTGGGTCACATGGCCTTTGAGCGCTGGTTCTCCTCCTGTAGTGCACGGTTCGTCCTGGTCATCAATTCCACTTGATGGTTCATCTGGGCTAGTTCCTGTTATGCCGCCCTCATTTAGTTCATCATCTGCGTTATATTTGGATCTACAATTGAAGTCGGATGCGGAGGCAGGGAGCTCAACTGGATCCTGTTCAGGTCCGTCCTATGGACAAGGTCTTGCATAGTCTTCCTCCTCCCTTCAGCTGCTTCTTCCCTCCTAGCGTACGAGTTTACCACCTCCATACTCCTTGTTGGTGATTGTTCTTCAGCCATTTCCAGCGAAACAAATTATATTTTTTGTTCCAGGAGCCCCACGGAGGTTGCCAAATGCTGAGGTTCGATTTGTGATGAAATAGGGACCCTTGGAACTTATGAAAGATAAGAGAAAAATAGCTTAAGAATGACTAAATAATGTAATTTTATTATGAATGATGAAGTGTGAATCGTGAATTTTGAAAAATACAAGTATAATAGAAGTAAAAACATGTTAAAAATGACCTATCAGCTCCCCTTAAATAGTTCAAGAGGAGCCGTTACAACCTTAGAGAGTTCAGGGGGTAGTTCCAATTTTATCGGAGGTCGTGACTGGAGGTTGATGTCTGCGTCCTTTTCGGAGGTTGTTTAGGGTCCCTCAACAGACCTCTGAATTATCTGCGGCTGGACCCTTATCTATTTGACCTCTTCCCAGTGTGTTATGTTGTGCACTCCGTGGTAGTTCCTATTTCTTCAGAACTGGTTACAAGAGGTTGGCGGTTGCGTCCTTTTCGAATGTAGCTAGGCTAGGGTCCCTCAATGAACCTCCGGATTATTCACGGGTGGATCCTTATCCATTTTGACTTCTCCCTAGAAGGCGACACAAGGAACTTGGGGAAGCTTCTGATCTTTGCGGGGCAGTTGAATTTGGGTCTCGATGGTGAGTTTTGAGGTATTTGAGGCTAAAAAGAGGTCAAATGATTGAAAGAGTCATGAAGAATAGAGTTGCTGCTTCGATTGACACAGGAAGTCGACCAAGTTGGAAGACGTGCCAAAAACCCAAAGTATTATCTCTGTATCGATCGACATGGTGCATGTTGATCGACACGGAGGTCAGATGTCGATCGAAGGAAGCTGCAGAAGGAGGCTTGACATGCTTGCATGCATGTTGATCGACACCCCCAGTGTCGATCGACACGGAGGCTGGACAAGGGGAAGTCGACACACTTACATGTGTGTCGATTGACACAGACGCCCAAGAAAGTAAATCTTCTTGTTTTGGTTATTTTTGTTATTTTTAGCTCAATACCTAGTTTATATGTTTTGGCTCCTCTATAAATACTAAACTCAATTATGGCACGAAAATTATCATTTTTTTCTTTAATTTTACTTAGAATATTGTACACAGTGGAGTTTTTCGAAGAAATTAAAGGTTCCTCTTCATTTGTTGAGGTATTTTCAATGTGTTTAATAATATGTTTGCTATAATTCAAGTCTTGTTTTGTGGCTAGAAACCCTAGCAGGTTCTAGGGCTTGTGATAATCTTTTCTGATGCATGTTTAAATAAAATCAACTAAAAACATGGTTTAATTCCTTGAGCTTAATTAATCTAATCTAGATTTAAAGAAGGATCGAGAGATAAATTTGAATCTAGATTTGTAATTATCAATTGAAAGACCGAGAGGTGAAAATTGGTAATAAGAAAAAGGAATTAAATACAATTATTTGATGTCTAAAAAAGAAGAATTAATTTGTAGGATTTAATTAGATAATTATCAAGATTCACTAATTTGTGTTTTTGAGACCGAGAGGAGATAGTCATAATTTAGTAATCTAGGGTTAAATTGCTTGACCAAAGAATTTAATCCATCAAAATCTAATTTACCCCACTGCTGAGTTGATGAATTTGCATGATGAAGTTTAGATTATCTGCCCTAGGATTTGTATCTTTAGTTATTGTTTTCAAAACCTTTAAATTCTCGCATTGTTATCTTTCAATTCCAAAACCAAATCCCTATTCTAAATTTCCTCAAACTTCTATTTTCTAAAAGCTATAGCTAGTACTCAAGGTATTTCATTGTACAGTCCCTGTGGGATCGACCACTTTCGGGTGTCAAAATTTATTTGCTTGCTGCTTTCTGCGGTTATCAAATTGGCATCATTGCCGGGGACTGTCATATTTGTCTAGATATTAGTTTGTTTTTAGATCTGATGGATTGAGGCTGTATTTTATTTGAGTTTTTGTTTTATTTTCATGTTTATTTTGGTTTTTGCGGTTTGATTTTTGTGTTTTTGTGTGCGTGTGTTTTTTAGGGTTTTTGCGTCTGTTTCGATCGACACAGCTGCAAACATCATGCGTGTCAATCGATAGAGCCCCTATCGGTCGACACATATGCTTATTTTCTGCAGTTCTTTTCTCAGATTGTATGAACACGAGGGCTCAGGGCCAACCACTCAAAGTTTTTGATCCAGAGATCGAGGCCACATTCTGGAAGAGGAAAAACAAGGAAAAAGAAAGCACAACCATCAACATGGATCCAGCACACCATAGAACCAAAGAAGACTTCTCAGACATGTCACCATTAGAGGAGTCAAACACATAACTCACTCAAGGGAATGCCCTCCTCCTAGTTCAAGAAGTCAACCACATGAAGGAAGTCATCAAGTAACTCATGGCTAAAAGAGAAGCAGACAGGCTCGAGGCTGCAAGGAGATAAGAGAAAGGCGCCGCCAAGAAGACTCTGATGATGATGATCCAAATGCCATGGCAAGGATGTACAGACCGCAGCCCAACAATGAGGGATTTGTTATTGGCATCACTGCCAATAACTTTGAACTCAAAATCGGCTTGATTCAGATGGCTCGGCAGAACCAATTTAGTGGCCGAGCAGTGGAGGATCCGTACACCCATCTCCGAATGTTCGTAGAGGTGTGAGATACCATCAAGCAGAACGGAGTCAACCAGGATGTGATCCATCTACGTTTGTTTCCATTCTCATTTCGAGATCAAACTCGGACGTGGTTTACAGCCCTAGATTGCAGCAGCATCCACACTTGGGCAGATCTCCAAGCGGAAGATATATGAGTCTTTATTCGAGGCATGGAGCAGGTTCAATGAGTTGCTAAGGAGCTGCCCGGGCCATGGAGTTGACTCCAAAGAAGGCCCACATTTTCTACAGAGGGATGAATGAAAGAACCCAAGAGTCCATTGATAATGCAGCCAACGGTTCTTTGATGAGCTTATCACCTGAAAAGGCCCTCAAGCTGTTCAAGAAGATGGCCTTGCACACTCAACAATGGGCTAATCCATAAAGGCCACAAATTCGAGCAGTAGAAAAGAAGGAAGATGACACCCTCAAGAAAGAAGTGGAAAAGCTCAAGGGGGAGGTTGAAAAGTTAATTTCTAGTGCTTGTGTTTCTGTTTCACAGGTTGATCTCGTCGTCAACGTGAACTACATGAAGTGAGGTGGATACCAAAATCAGTACCGGCAAGGGGGATACTAGCACTACCACCAAAGAGCTCATCCCAGATTTTCCTATGCTCAGCTTGAAAGGTGCCTAACACCCTCCACCAGACTTTGATGTGCAGAATGGAGAAATTGTGGAGAAGAAGAAGGAGAGCCTCGACGAGGTATTGTAGAAGTTCATCAAAGCTTCCGACTAATGTGTTGGCAATATTGAGCAGAAGGTGGCAGGGGTCAACACTAAGGTGGATAGGCTTGGAAAGCATGTGTAGATCATAGAGACTCAAGTCAGTCATATTGCCACCTCACTTGGTGCGCAACATCAACAAAGAAAGCCACCCAGCACCACCACAGTCAACCCCAAGAATCGAAAGGACTGCAAGGTGATGCAGTATTTTTTTATCAAGTAAAATTATCGAACACAGAAACTCAACTCGCCATTGCAATGAATAAAAGAGATTGATTCTAAAGCTTCAATATCTAGATGCGATCAACTAACTTGAAGTTTTCAATTATGAAATGCTAAAAATTTTAAGACTTAATACTAATAGCTAAATAAATTTCCACACACCTTAGGAAAGATAACCAAAGAGAGATAAGTTGAGGTACTTAAGATGGATTGAGAAAATTTGGATAATGTTTGGATTTGTCAAAATAACCAATTTCCATTTATTTATTTGGATCAATTCTGTTGTATTATCATTACCCTTAATACCGGTGCAATAATAGTAGATCAATCTTTATCTCAAACTAGATCTAGGTTTATTGATTCAAATTGACTCCCAAAAGCTCAAGAATTCTAGATCTAGATATCAAATCACTCATCTTCTAAGTGAAGGAATACCCAATTATTGTTGTTTTCTCCTACAATTTCACCAACCAATCAAGCTAGTCAATTGAGGCATATTATACATACATGGTGATCAAGCATATATGAGACACAATTTGAATTCATCAACAATAATCAAATCTTTGGAAATTCAAAACATCAAATCCAAACATCATCCAATCAATCTTCCCAATCACATCATAATCCTGAATAATTGAATAAGCTACTCATGAATTCAAAGTAAAGTATAATTCTCTCCAAATTGAACTTAGAAAGAGCAAGGAACAAGAAATCTTAAGAATTAGATTATGGTCTTCCATTCCGTGATGTTTCCTCTCCTCGATCCTTGGTTTTTCACCCTTGGACTGCCGTTCTTTGCCTTTTCTCCAGTCTCCTTCGTTCCCCAAAGTTGTATAAAATCTAACCCGTCTAATTGTGATTTCCCTTGCTTTTATAGCTGAAATTCCCACTTCGTTCCCGAGTGGAATGGTTTCATCCCGAATGGGATGGTATTCTTTAAAAGCTCACAGAATTTGGCCCGTTCTGAGTGGGATTACTTCGTCCCGAGTGGGACAGCTCTGCTACCCAAAATTCTCACCAAATTTCCAAATTCCGAATGGGATGTTGTCTCCCGAACTGCGGTCCCAAATGGAACCATTACGTCCCGCACGGGATGGTGGTCCCGAACGGGATGATTCTATCCCACTCGGGATGGTTCCTGTTCTTGACCAACTTTTGCTCGAAAACCCGGGTTTCTCGCTCGTTTCATGCCCTGCACACTCAAACACCTCTCAAACACCAAGTGAAGGTAAAATCAACCAAAAGAAGAGATATGTGTGCTATTTGTGCACCTAATTCACATCCAGTCATGCAATTAAACACTATAAAGCAGCACAAATTACACACATATCAAACCCCCCCCAAACTTAAGTCTTTGATTGTCCTCAATCAAAAACAAGAAACAAGATTTCCATTCACTTGGTGCAATGCTTCACAGCTCATCACTATCAGTCAATGCATGTTTTGATTTCACAAATTTTTCAATATCCATCATGTTTGTATTTATACGAAGAACTCAACCTTACCGACATGTGACATATTAAAGTGTAACACTCACACTCAGCTGTGTAAGATTAATTTTCTTTCTCTCAAGCATAAGTGCACAAGCTTCATTCGTATTGTTCATCTCTACCACACTTGTTCACATCACCACATCATCCTAGAATTCGATAGGACTTTATTCTGGTTATAACGTGGCTTACTAAGAGGTAGGGTGTTTTGGCTAAAGTGACTCATTCATCCCCAATTTTCCATTCTCTAACACTCAACCATTCAATCCTTCAACAAACAATTCATACCACACTTATCAACCCCCCCTTTTTTTTTCTTTTCTTTGGACAATTCTCAGTATTTAACACAACTCATTTTTTTCCTTTTTTTTCATATATCCCTCATCAGAATTGCTACTTCAATATTTACAATGCACTCACATTCTTTCAATTCTAAACTCTCAATTTCTTTTTTTTTCTTTTCAATTTTCCATCCCAACCTCAAAATTTTTCCTAACATTATTCAAACAAATTATGGCACAACTTGGCTCCAAAATAATGGTTAGGATAATATATTTCCACCTTATTCTCCAAATCATGTAAGGTTAGTTCAAAGAAAGGATGGCCTAACATCATTTCCAAGTTCAATGTCGTTTGTTAAACAAAATGATATTGACAGACTTTACTTATTCCACTTGTGCCTCGCCTCTCACAATTGAACCAGGCTCAATTCTCACAAATTTTAAAGTATTGAGTTCTAAGCATAAATATAACATGAAGTCAAATGCAAAATTTGTTCAACCTACACATGCATCAACATCAATTGATTCCGCCCGATCATAAGCTCAAATGAAATCAAATCATGATCATGCTTCATCACAAATCCAATCTCAAACTTTAGTTTTTTGTTTTAAAGCACACTTCACTAACAAGCTTCTAACTCACAAATATTCATTCAACTTATGCTAGTGTAAGAATTTAGTGTTAAAAACTTGTGTACCCCACTTTCGATGGTTTTAAGAGCACGAATCTCAAAAATTTCAACATGGTTCCCCGTCTGTTAAAGCTCTATCCACCTGCTCAGCATCACCACAGAAAAACAACCTTTCAAAACAGAAATTTCCTCCAAATAAAAAATGTCTTCAACAGAAACTTTGAGTCATACTTTAATACAACCAATTCGAGAACTAAATTAACCAAACATAAACATAAACTAAACATTAACATAAACTAAATAAGCAATAGAGAGTAGAATAAACTGGCGTCCGTCCCACCACCCCAAACTTAGTCCAAAGCAAGACTAAGTTTGAAAAGACGGAAAGACGGTCATCACTGTTGATTAGGACCCGGAGGATCCTCATGTAGCCGACAGCACCGATAATAGGCCGGAAGTTGATTGTATAAATCATGCACCTCATCCTGCACTCCAGTCAAACGAGAGTCCACCCGATTAAAACGACTCTCAACCCACGCCCTCTGTTGGACCATATCTGCTCGGATAGCCATCACATCAGTCCCCAAAGTAGTCATCCTCATATCCAAACTAGCCATCGACGTGGTCAGTCCTCTCATCATATCAAGCATATCAGTCTGCCACATAGCAGATCCCCCAGACGATGATGCACCTGCTCCCTGATCACCTAACTGGTCTTCCTCCATGTCATCACCATCATGTTCTTCAATCACCATATTCCGAACCTCATACCTTGCAAAATTCCTTTCGCGGCCCTTCTTGTACCAAAGCTCGCGATGCTGAGGAGTGTCCAACAACCAATTCTCCTTATTGCTATGATCCGAGATATGCGTAGCATCGGAGTTGGGAAGCCGCATCCACACATCATCCACAACCTTAAAAAAATAAACACCCTGTCTGGAAGTATTAATGTATTTTGCCAAAGTAAGGGCCGGCAAATCAACCACTCCAGCTGGCACCTGCTCCCCCATTCGGTAGATCCCAAAATGATCGAGAATCGGTGTTATCATACCACCACAATAAATGTTACTCCGACTCTGAGATGGCACTCGGCTCCAATTGTCCATAGCCACAGCAGCCGTGGAGAAAGATTTCCCGGAGAGCATAGAAAATAGCATGAATAGCTCAGTGATGGTGACATTATTCGACTTATGCCGTCCCGATACCGAATTTGATACTATCTTGTGAACATATCTGAGGACGGGATTCCTGATCAAAGACCCTTTAACCAATTTCATTTTCAAATTACCATGAACAACCTCTCCAGATATCTCCATCCAAAACTCCTTTGCATCGAAATCATCCGGTGCATAACCCGAGCCTTCCACACAACCGTATCTAGCATCCTACTCTACATGTGTAAGGGAATAGTTGCGTCCCCCCATCTTGAAACTTACTTTAGTCGGCCAGTTGCCCGAACTTCTGTCAATAGATGTCGATGCCAAAAATTCCTTTGTTTGATCCGTATAAGCTGGCCACTTTTCCGTCTGCAGTTTTTCCAACCAATCACATGAAACATCGCTTCAACATCCGCTTTTAATCCCAAAGAAGTAAGAGTCACAGAACAAGGATATCTTGGACTACAAACGACAAATTTGTTAAGTGACAGTAAAGCCTTAAATTCAGCATCATCGAAATTAGTCGGGCGTGATACACGTACGGATCGTGGCGCCATAACAACTGCAAAACACAACAAACTCCAATTATTCTTCGAGACAAAACCATTTAACTAACAACAACCAAGCAACAATATATACAACACCATCAAGGCACCATCAAATCAATCTAACACCCTCAATACAAACTCTCAATTTCCAATGAGCAAACACAATATCAAAACCTAACAACACTTCCAAAATTTTCCCATGAATTGCATCATAAACATTCTTGAAAAGAAAATACCCAAATTTAAGCAAATTCCAACAATGTATGCCCAAAAATTTCACATAATATCCACAAGTCAAACCCAAAACTAGTGCTAGGCATTTAATCAAACACCATGTGGGCATATTCAAATAAAGCACAAAATTGATCCCTAAGCATTCAAAATCTCCAAAATCCTCCATTCAATCCACCAAAATCGTTCAAATGAAACCAATGCCCACATATTTCGCAAAGAATACACATAATAAGAACATTCATAGCATCAAACACAACCCCCACACTTAAAATCGTTCTAAGGATTGCCAAGTTATAAAACCCCCAAAATCGAATTTCCAACCAATATCTCAACAAAATTGACCAAGAATTCTCCATAAAATGAATATTCGAAGCAATGTAAGATGAAATGAAAGGGAAACTTACCTGTGGACGGCCAAAATTTGAAAGGAAATCGGAAGAGGGAAAAAAAGGTACCTTTCGGGAGTAAAATGTCGCGAATGGAGTCTGCCCAGCGAAAAAAAAATTTAAATCACGCAGGGTCCCGAACGGGACTCAACCTATCCCGTTCGGGACGGTCAAACCGGTCAGTTTTTTTGCGTGATACAACTCGGTTCCGAACGGGACACAAGCATCCCGTTCGGGATAAGTCAATTTTGACGTCTTTTGGCCTTTTTTTAATTTAATTTTTATAAAAGTATAAAATGTAAAGACCATGCACTAACTCCCCCAAACTCGACTTAATACCAAAACATTGAAATACCAACATATAACAACTTAAAGACTCAAAACAATGAAAGTGTACTTGGGTTGCCTCCAAAGAACCGCTTCATTTATCGTCGGGAGCTCGACGAACTCACCAATCTTACCATCATACAAGTGAAATTTCGCTTACAAGTCAAGGAGACTCGGGAGTATGAAATCTCTTGACACGGTGCCCATTCACCTTAAATCCATGTCCATCCTCAGTCTCAAGTTCCAGCGTACCATTCGCAAACACCTCATGCACCTTGTATGGACCTGCCCAACAAGAACGGAATTTACCCGGAAATAATTTTAAACGAGAATTAAACACAAGAACCATGTCACCTGTATAAAACTCTTTCACCCGGATATTCTTATCGTGGAATCGTTCGGCCCTCTCTTTGTAGATTCTCGTGCTCTCATATGCTTCTTGTCGCCATTCTTCCAACTCATTCAACTTGTTCACCCGATCCCCCTATGCCTTCAGAAAATCAAAATTCAAAGTTTTAATCGCCCAAAATGCCTTGTGCTCAACTTCAACTGGAAGATGGCATGATTTGCCAAAAACCAGCTGATACGGGGACAATCCATTCGGTGTTTTGAAAGCTGTTCGATAGGCCCACAATGCCTCATCAAGTCGCTTGCTCCAATCCTTTCGAGTCAACACCATCTTTTCCAACACCTGCTTGATCTCCCGATTGGCCAATTCTGCTTGGCCATTGGCTTGTGGGTGATAAGTTGTTGTAACTCGTTGCCGCACTCTGTACCTTGCCAAGAGCTTGTCCATGAGCTAGTTACAGAAATGACTACCTCCATCGCTCACCAACGCCCTGGGAATGCCAAATCGAGATACTAAAGCCTGCAAAAACTTCAGCACAACTTGAGAATCATTAGTAACAGTTGTTATGGCCTCGACCCAGCGAGACACATAGTCCACAACCAAAAGAATGAACTTATAACCAAAATATGGTGGAAATGGACTAATAAAGGCAATGCCCCAAACATCGAATATGTCGACTTCAATGAAGATCTTTTGAGGCATCTCATCCCTTCGGGTTATATTCCCCATTCGTTGACATCTATCACATGCCTTTACCATAGCAATACAATCTTTGAACACAGAAGGCCAATAAAAACAACAAGCAAGTACCTCAACGCAGTTCGGTTTGCACCAAAGTGGCCCCCACTTACCAACAGATGGCACACTACGATAATCTTTATCCATTCGCTTTGATGAACACACCTGTGAGTCATACCGTCAGCACACCTACGAAACAGATGCGGTTCTTCCCAGTAGTAGAACCTGGCCCCCTTAAGAAATTTCTTTCGCTTATAAGGTTCCAAATCCGGAGGCAACACTCCTGCAACCAAATAATTGCAAAAATCTGCATACCAAGGCATACTAGCAACTTCCACACTCAGAATGTTCTCATCAGGAAAATCCTCTCTAATTAACACACCATGATCATCCCCATCAACTGGATTCTCTAACCTAGATAGATGATCCCTATCACATTTTCACAACCTTTTCTATCTCGAATTTCTATGTCAAATTCTTGCAAAAGTAAAATCCATCTAATCAATCTAGGTTTTGAATCAGTTTTAGCAAACAAATACTTAATGGCAGAATGATCAGTATAAACCACAGACTTTGCTCCTACCAAATAAGCACGAAAATTATCATAAGCAAAAACAACAGCCAATAATTCTTTCTCAGTAACAGGGTAATTTAATTGAGCAGGATTGAATATTTTGCTAGCATAAGCGATAACTCTAAAAATCTTATCTCTAATCTGTCCAAAAGCTACCCCCAAAGCAGCATCGCTAGCTTCAAACATCAACACAAAATCCTGGTTCCAATCTGGTGTCACTAACACTGGAGTTGTCACTAAAGCTTTCTTCAAAGTCTCCAGGGCTTTCACACAACCTTCACTAAGTCAAAAGGAATGTCCTTCTCTAGCAACTTACACAAAGGTTTAGTTATCTTGGAAAAATCCTGAATGAATCTCCTATAAAACCCAGCATGTCCCAAGAAACTCCTAACCCCTTTTACTGTCTTAGGCATAGGAAGTTGTTCAATTGCTACAACCTTAGCCTTGTCCACTTCTATCCCCGCGCTAGACACCTTATGACCCAGGACTATACCCTCTCTAACCATGAAATGACATTTTTCCAAATTCAACACCAGGTTAGTTTCTTCACATCTTTGCAAAACATTCGTCAAATTTTCCAAACAATCATCAAATGAGACACCAAACACAGAAAAATCGTCCATAAAAACTTCCATTATATTCTCAATAAAACTATGAAAAATGGACATCATACACCTTTGAAATGTCACCGGTGCATTGCACAACCCAAAGGGCATCCTCAGGTAGGCAAAAATCCCGTACGAACAAGTGAAAAATGTCTCCTGCTGGTCTTCAGGTGCCACCACAATCTGATTGTAGTCGGAGTACCCATCAAGAAAACAATAATGAGATTTACCTGCAAGACGATCAAGCATTTGATCAAATAAAGGGTAAAGGAAAATGATCTTTAAGAGTTGCATTATTTAAAGCCCTGTAGTCAATGCAAAAATGCCATCCAGTAGTCGGTCTCTCAATCACTTCTTCACCGTTTGGCTTGATAACTTTCTCAAACCCCCCTTTCTTCGGAACCATGTGAGTCGGACTGACCTACTCACTATCACTAGGGGCGTAGATAATGTTGTTATCCAGCAGCTTCAAAACTTCCTTTTTCACCACTTCTTGCATCTTCGGATTGAGTCTCCTTTGTGGTTGTCTCTTCAGTTTGCTCCCTTCTTCAAGGATGATCTTATGCATGACTATTCACGGACTAATCCCCTTTATGTCGAAAACCTGCCAACTTATAGCCGATCTGTGCATTCTCAGGACCCTTGGAAGCTTTTCAATCTCCACCGCAGACAACGCTGAGGCAACAATGACTGGATAGGTGTCATTCTCCCCAAGGAACACATATTGGAGGGTGTCTAGAAATTTCTTTAACTCCACCAGAGGAGCTTTGTTCTTGTTCTTTTCCCTCTTCAATTTTGCTTCATGTTCCTCCTCTTTCGTCCTCAACTCCAAAAACTTGACCTCCTGCTTGGGTTTGACCTCCGGCGCATTATCCAAAGCATTCACCATTTCTAATAACTCATCACAAACCTCATAGAGCTCATCAAAACCAGTATTAGAGGTTAAAGAATCATGAATAAATTCCTCTAATGCATCTTTCTTCACATCACCAAATAACAAAGGAGTAGAAATTACCTCGATGTTATTGCACTCTCCATACCTTCCTTCATGCTTCTTCATCGCATCAGAAATAGAAAATGAGATTTCCTGATCATTGAAACGGAGAGTCAGTTCTCCCTTCCTCACATCAATCAATGCTCTTCCAGTGGCCAAGAATGGTCTCCCCAGTATCCAACAGCACATTCTTGTCTTCTTCTATATCAAGGACAACGAAATCTGCAGGGAAGATAAAGTCATTAACTTTCACCAACACATCTTCCGCAATACCTTTCGGGTATGAGATAGAGTGATCCACCATTTGGAGAGTGATGGTTATTGGTTTGATCTCCCCGATTTGTAATCTCTTGAAAATAGAAAGCGGCATCAAATTGATGCTCGCACCCGAGTCACATAGAGCATGGCCAAATTCCAGTCCACCAATGACACATGAAATTGTAAAGCTCCCGGGATCTTGCCTCTTGAAAGGCATTTTCTGTTGGATCACCGCACTACACTCTTCAAATAAATTCATGATTTCGAACTCCCCAAACTTCCTTTTCTGTGTCACTAATTCCTTCAAAAATTTGGTGTACACCGGAATGTCCTATAATACCTCCAACAACGGCAAATTGATGTTCACCTTGCTCAGATGATCCAGAAACCTTGCAAACTGCTTGCTCAATCTATTCCTTGCAAATCTCTGCGGAAAGGGTAAAGTGCTCCCTTTGGAAATTTCCTTGGATGTGCTCCCATTTTGTGTTTTGACTAGCTGGGGAGGCACTTCCACTTCAATCTCCTCCTCTTCTGCAACCTTATCCTTGAGACTCTTCTTCTCCTTACTCAATGTGGGGTCTCGGGGATCCTCAAAAGACTTACCACTTCTCGTGGTTATAACACTGCAGTTCTTCTTCGGATTGGCTTCAGTATCACTGGGAAACTGCTCATGTTGATGTTTCCCACTCACATGTTTCGCTATAGTAGAGATCTGATTCTGCATCTCCATCAGCATAATGTCGTATTTATCAAATCTCTTCTCAAACTCTTCATCTTTCGAGCTTTGTGCTCTTCTCTCCTATAGCACATATTGCTTCCTCGAATTATCATTTCCACTCATCTGATTCGATCCTTCTCCCCTCTGCTCAAATCCAGGAGGTGGATTCAAAGCATTGTTCGGATTCCCATAGGACAAATTTGGATGGTATCGGTTGTTAGGATGATACGGTGGATTATCGTACTAATAATAAGGCCATCGGTAGTTCCCAAAGCCACCTCCACCAACAAAATTGACATCATCAACAGGTTGAGCCTCCATCTGCCCCATTTCGTAGCTTTGATTAGAAGATGAGTTTCCTCCCCCGGATGAACTCCCCATTTGTTGTTGTTGTTGTTGAGCTCTATCCAAAAGAAGTAAATCCATTTTTGTTTCCACCAAAGCCATTTTCTCCTTCATATCATCCTGATCCTTCGTTGCACCCACGCTCTTCACCACCCGGTAATCTCTCCTTTCCTTAGGCCATTTGTAACTGTTTTCCGCCAACTTTTCAATGGCCCTCATGGCCTCTTCTTCCTCCATATCAAGAAAATCTCCTCCACCAATATTATCCAGCCGCAATTGAGTGTCGTTATCTACCCCGACATAAAATTGGCAGATTATCTGAGCATTAGACATCCCATGTTTCGGACATCTCCTCAGGAACTCCCAAAATCTATCCCATGCCTTGTAGAGTGGCTCATCACATTGCTGGCTGAATGACTGAATTTCTGCTTTTCTCTTCACATTCAGTCCTGGTGGAAAATACTTCAACTCCCAGGATCGGATTTCAGTTTTGTTCAGACCTACCAACCAAGCCTTAGCCTCATCCTTCAAGGAAAATGTGAACAAATACATCCTTATTTGATCTTGAGGGACTTGGTTGATTTTGATCATATCCGCTACCTCCAGAAACTGTACGATGTGAGCATTAGGATCTTCACCAGGCTTTCCCCCAAACTGGTTCTTTTGTACCATTTGAGCAAGCTGGGGTTTGATCTCAAAATGAGTAGCATCAGTATGAACGTTAAATCCAGCATTTGGTTCTCCCCTTTGCGGTCGGAACAAATTTTGGAGAGGGTTTCTCCTTTCTTCTCTCGGATTACGTTCCCTTGTATTATTGACTTGATTTCTCATTTCTTCCAACTGTCTCTATAGATGAGTATCATCTGCCTATCATTCATCTGTTCCCCTTCTGCCATATCTTCGTTCTCTTTTTCCTCTATTATAAGTTCTAATCATCTCTTTGCTTTGGATCGAGTAATCATACACGACCTGCACCAATGAAAATTTGAATTAAATAAACAATATAATTAAATCTAGACTACCAAGCTTTAAATCCCCTAATATCAAGCAACGACCTACACTTTGAGTCCCCGGCAACGGCGCCAAAACTTGATGCAGTATTTTTTTATCAAGTAAAATTATCTAACACAGAGACTCAACTCGCCCATTGCAATGAATAAAAGAGATTGATTCTAAAGCTTCAATATCTAGATGCGATCAACTAACTTGAAGTTTTCAATTATGAAATGCTAAAAATCTTAAGACTTAATACTAATAGCTAAATAAATTTCCACACACCTTAGGAAAGATAACCAAAGAGAGATAAGTTGAGGTACTTAAGATGGATTGAGAAAATTTGGATAATATTTGGATTAGTCAAAATAACCAATTTCCATTTATTTATTTGGATCAATTCTCTTGTATTATCATTACCCTTAATACCGGTGCAATAATAGTAGATCAATCTTTATCTCAACCTAGATCTAGGTTTATTGATTCAAATTGACTCCCAAAAGCTCAAGAATTCTAGATTTAGATATCAAATCACTCATCTTCTAAGTGAAGGAATACCCAATTATTGTTGTTTTCTCCTACAATTTCACCAACCAATCAAGCTAGTCAATTGAGGCATATTATCCATACATGGTGATCAAGCATATATGAGACACAATTTGAATTCATCAACAATAATCAAATCTTTGGAAATTCAAAACATCAAATCCAAACATCATCCAATCAATCTTCCCAATCACATCCTAATCCTCAATAATTGAATTAGCTACTCATGAATTCAAAGTAAAGTATAATTCTCTCCAAATTGAACATAGAAAGAGCAAGGAACAAGAAATCTTAGGAATTAGATTATGGATCTTCGATTCCGTGATGTTTCCTCTCCTCGATCCTTGGTTTTTCACCCTTGGACTGCCCTTCTTTGCCTTTTCTCCAGTCTCCTTCGTTCCCCAAATTTGTATAAAATCTAACCCGTCTAATTGTGATTTCCCTTGCTTTTATAGCTGAAATTCCCACTTCCTTCCCAAGTGGAATGGTTTCATCCCGAATGGGATGGTAATCTTTAAAAGCTCACAGAATTTGGCCCGTCCCAAGTGGGATGACTTGTCCCGAGTGGGACAGCTCTGCTGCCCAAAATTCTCACCAAATTTCTGAATTCCGAATGGGATGCTATCTCCCTAACTGCGGTCCCAAATGGAACCTTTACGTCCCGCACGGGATGGTGGTCCTGAATGGGATGATTTTGTCCCACTCGGAACGGTTCCTGTTCTTGACCAACTTTTGCTCGAAAACCTGGATTTCTTGCTCGTTTCATGCCCTGCACACTCAAACACCAAGTGAAGGTAAAATCAACCAAAAGAAGAGATAAGTGTGTGATTTGTGCACCTAATTCACATCCTATCATGCAATTAAACACTATAAAACAGCACAAATTACACACATATCACAAGGCCATAAAACTCAGATCCAGAACCAGCTACACAGATCTGAGCATGTCCCAAAACAAGTTTGGGGGAGAAGAGGAGGAGCAACCCGCTGGATTGCCCTCTGTTTCGATCGACACCCCCGATGTTGATCAACACAGAGGACAAGAGGATGCTGAGATGTTGAGTGACGGTGAAGAGCCGATCGACAGGTACTCAGTGGGTGTGTCAATCAACACACCCCCTGTCGATCGAAATGGAGGATAGGTCGACTTGCATGCTGCCCAGTCGACACAAAGGCTTCCCCAACACCAAACATCAAGTTCCAAAGCTGCCAAGCCACCTCTGATGCTCTTTCCTCAATGTTTTTCCAAGCAAAATGAAGATTCAAAGTTTTCAAGATTTGTTGAGAATTTTAAGAAGGTAAGTATTAACTTACCACTAATCGAAGCTTTTAGTGAAATCTCAGGTTACATGAAGTATCTCCGCAAGCTGATGAGCGAGAAAAAGCGTTTTGTGGAGAACTCCACAGTCAGACTTCATGAGCAGTGCAACATGATCCTACAGAAGAAACTTCCAGTCAAGAGAAGTGATCCAGGATGCTTTTCAATCCCAGTTGAGATCAGGGGGATCGCATTTCCAAAGGTGTTGTGCGACTCAGGAGCCAGCATCAATCTGATGCCCTTTTCCATCTTCCAGCGCCTCAAGATTGGAGGGTTGAGACCAACCACCATCACACTGCAGATGGCAGACCGCTCTGTGTCTCGCCCGAAAGGTATACTTGAAGATGTACTCATTTGTGTAGGTCATCTAATTTTCCTACAGATTTTGTGGTTCTAGACATGAAGGAAGATGGCAACACACCCCTCATTTTGGGAAGAGAGTTTCTGGACACGAGTGCTGCTCTGATTGATTGTCGCGGTGGGGAGATCACTCTTTGAGCCAATGAGGAGAAGATTACTTTCAAGCTTGACAAAAGTTGATATCAGTTTGAATGCAACCGGATCACCTCCTATGAAGAATCTGAGGAGGAAGTTGGAGAAATCGAGGAAGAAAGAGAGGACCAAGTCGCTCGAGAATGGGAGCAAGGGAATGAGATGGCAAAATTTTCAATTACACCATCTCATCCCAAGTTCAGTGATGTTGTTCAGGATCGTTTGGTTTACATGGTGGATGCCCGTGGAAGGCGAGTACGTTCCGACCCGCCTTGGTTCTGAGAAAAGAGGTACCGTCGAGCATCGACGTTAAATAAACACTTGTTAGGAGGTAACCCAACCTTTATCTATTTTGTTTTAATTTCTTTTGTTTTATTTTGATGTTTTTGTTATGTTTTTACTTTTGATTTTCTATTTTCTTTGTTCTTTTCGAAAAAAAACAAAATATAACGGTGGAGGATTTACCTCTATTTCAATCGACATGCCTGATGTCGATCGACACAGAGGTACGCGTGGAGTTACACTTCGACTCGATGCACGAGTTGACAGGAAGGCTCTATGTCGATCGATAGGCTCCCTGTCGATCGACACAGAGTGCCAGCAGCCTTTAATCTTCGTCGCGATGAGCTGATTCCTCCGGTGGATAAAAACGTTGATGTCTGAGATCAACATTCAGGTACAAGTTCTTATTCTTGTCTGATTTTCAAACTTCTTCTTACTCTCCGAGTTCGAAGTAAGTTTGGGGGGATGTGGACAAGAATTTGAACTTATCTATCCTTTTATTTGCTTTATTTACTTTGTTTTCTTGTTTATTTAAATTTTTGCCTTGAAAAAAAATATGGATAAAGGGTGAGGAAATTTTCTTATTGAGTCTTGAACCTATTTGAACTAAAGTGTGAGTTTGGAATCGATTGATGATAAGTTTGATTTGATTTCAATTGCGGTTGATTACCTATGAATGTAGAATACTGCATGATAGGATCTAATTGAAACTTACACTTGCATGATCTTTGAGTGGATTGAAATTGACTAAGGAAGAAATATTTGAACCTAAGTGAGAATTTGAGCCTTTTTCGTTTGATGTGAGATTCACATGTATGTTTTCGTTTCTCTAGAACTTGCTTCTGTTCTATTTTGAGACTGCATAGTGTGCACAAGGATAGAAAATGATTTTAGGCCATCTTTGTTAGCCAATTTATCCCAAACACTATCCCTTATAATATTTTATCTTTAGTCAGCCCCTTTGAGCCTTACTTCATTTTTGTGTCTTGTGTATGAGATTTGTATGTTAGTAAGGAGGTTTTTGTTTTGTCTATAAGATTATGGAGAAGAATAAGGGTGGAATATTTGTGAGTGGATTAGAAATTTTTTATAATTGGTATGCAAAGAAAGAAAAAGCATTAAAGAAAAAAATAAAAATGGGTTTGTTAGTGTCCTTATAAGCTCAAAAGAATATTGTTAGAGCATAAGAGGATTAGAAAGGAAAAAAAAAAGAGAGAGCTGTGAGATTTAAATTGTAATTTTTGAGGAGAAGGGTGAATGAGGATAGATAGTGATTTTTATTTGTTGAGAGTAGCTAACTCAATATTTTCTTTTTAGTCACTTGGTCATAGTTTCCTACCCTTCACAAAAAAACCTACATTACAACCTAATCAAAGTCATTTCTGATTCTTGAATTGTGTGCACATTTGAGCAGTGGAGATTCTAAAAATTTTGCAGGCCTATGGTAGAAATTTCTTCATACATGTTGTGAGTGCTTTCATTTAAACCCAAAACACTTGTGTGATTGAGCGATACACTTCCTTGTAAGTCTTCGGAAGTTGATGAATTTCTTATCTCTTTCAAATTGCTTGTGTGATATGGATTGATGATCCTTGATTGTGATGAATCTTGTGAGGCATTGCACTTTCAACTACTTGAGATTTCTTATATTTCTTTTCTTTTGATTGAGGACAATCAAGCATTCAAGTTTGGGGGGTTTGATAAGCTCATATTTGTACTCACTTATCCATGTTTTCTCCATTGTTTCGGTACAATTAGGTTAGGTTTTTAGTTATTTCTGTGCATGAGTATGTTTTAGAGGATGTTATGCTCTCGATGGTGAGTTTGGCAGGTATTTGAGGTTAAAAAGAGGTCAAATGATGAAAAGAGCCATGAAGAACAGAGTTGCTGCTTCGACTGACACACGGGAAGTCGACCAAGTTGGAAGATATGCCAAAAACCCAAAGCATTACCCCTGTGTCGATCGATGTGGTGCATGTTGATCGACACGGAGGTCGGATGTCGATCGAAGGAAGCTGCAGAAGAAGGCTCGATATGCTTGCGTGCATGTCGATCGACACCCCCGGTGTCGATCGACACGGGGCTGGACAAGGTTTGTAGTTATCAATTGAAAGACCGAGAGGTGAAATTTGGTAATATGAAAAAGAAGTTAAATACAATTATTTTCTGTCTCAAAAAGAAGAATTAATTTGTAGGATTTAATTAGATAATTATAGAGATTGACTAATTTGTGTTCTTGAGACTGACAGGATATAGTCATAATTTAGTAATCTAGGATTTAATTGCCTAACCAAGGAATTTAATCCATCAAAATCTAATTTACCCCACTGCTGAGTTGATGAATTTGCATGCTGAAGTTTAGATTATCTGCCCGGGGATCTGTATCTTTAGTTATTGTTTTCAAAACCTTTAAATTCTCGCATTGTTATCTTTCAATTCCAAAACCAAATCCCTGTTCTAAATTTTCTCAAACTTCTATGTTCTAAAAACTATAGCTAGTACTCAAGGTATTTTGTTGCACAGTCTCTATGGGATCGACCACCTTCGGCTGTAAAAACTTATTTGCTCGTTGATTTATGCGATTATCAAACTACCAACAAGGTCCAACTCCCAAAGTACACGACCCAGGACCATACACCACGACCTACTAGCAAGGGTCCTACTGAAGACCTCCAGGATCTACCCATCAAAGGTAACCTACGGGACCACGAACCACAACCAAGGTCCCCGGCCAGGAACTACCACTAAGGTCCATGTCATGAACTACAAACAAGATCAAAGTCTCGGGGAGCACGATTTGGAGCCAGGGATCAATAGCTCACGACCTACATGGAAGATTAAGAAGGCAAGTCTCAAACCGCGTATAATTAGGAGGACCGTTGAAAACCCAAATTCAACTGCCTCGCAAAGATCGGAAGCTTCCCCAAGTTCTTTGCATCACCTACTAGGGAGAAGTCTAAATGGATAAGGATCCAGCCGTGAATAATCCGGAGGTCCGTTGAGGGACCCTAGCCTAGCTACTTTCGAAAAGGACGCAACCGCCAGCCTCTTGTAACCAGTTCTAAAGAAATAGGAACTACCACGGAGTGCACAACATAACTCACCATCGAGAGCATAACAGCCTCTAAAACATACTCATGCACAGAAATAACTAAAAACCTAACCTAATTGTATTGAAACAATGGAGAAAAACATGGATAAATGAGTACAAATATGAGCTTATCATAGTTCGTCTCCCTTTGGGTACCGGCTGAGGTCATCATCCGAAGGTCGTGTAGCTCCTTTGGGTAGGTCCCCTTGGGTCATGGTCCAGTGTGCTGGGCTTGGACCTGGGCCTGGTCGAGTTCACTTCTTGGAGGTCGTAGAGCCCGTTTAAGTGTCCTTTTGGACCGTTGCCATCCTTACTAAACCTGGGCCTAGTTTTTTCTAGGCCAATCATTTTTGGGTCCAACAGTAGTCATCATTAAATTTTCTATGTCATTATATAAATTTAGTTATATGCGTAATCACGATCGTAATTACTGAGTTTTATATAAATTATTAATTATCGAGATTTTGGTAATAAATAACGTATTGTTGGTCCTATAACGTCAGAGGATAAATGTGCGGCGAAAGTCTTTAATAAAAAATGTGATGGTCTCAGCTGACTCTTACTCAAGTTAGTCGAGAGAAAAGCATTGTTAGATCACATGAATTTCTTTACAATTTTAGAGATATACTCCAATAACTTATGAGTTGTTAGGTTTCAAAGTAAGCACACAAAACTAAAGAGGAAAGTGTCAAAAGCGGTAAAAAAGGCACAAGAATTTTTATAGTAGTTCGGATACTAGAAGATCCTATAACCAGTCTTCAATCACAAAAAGGATCGGAAAATACTAAAACAGATTGCAAGTGATGTCACTGGTCTATAGCAGTCGTGGGAAGCTCCTACGTCCTCCGGCTGTACGCGCATCCAGCAAGTCCACTTGTGTCATAAAGTGATGTCACTGATATATAGCAGTTGCAGGAAGCTCTTACGTCCTCCAACTGTATGCTCACCCAGCAAGTCCACCTGTGTCTGCCCTCTTCAGGTTGTTTAGCTTTACAATTAACACGTCGCTAGGCCTCTCTTTGTGGAATGGTTGGTGTGAGTTTGATCTCCTCAAAGAACATAGCAGTAGTTGATTGTGTGAGTCGAATTCTAAAAAGAGTTTAGCAATCCGTCTTCGGATTCACCTCTAGAAGAGAGTAACTTCGGAAAACAACTCTAGCAAAGAGTGCTAAGATTCTTGTAAATGCGAGATAGAAAACTGACTGAAGACTTGAAGATTAATTCTGATGAGCAATTTAGCCATGGATAGCTTTTGCAGTATCTTCAGCACCTTATAACTGATATTCGTCTCGAGTATTTATAGGTTTTCAAATGTATGGAGGCCTCGTCTTCTAGCGGTTGTACACACCTTTCGAGGTCTACAATTGTTCAAACCTTTTCAGTGATATGCACATCTTATAAGAACGACTCTTTCGTCAGTTCATTTTGCTATCAGTTCTTGGAATAGCTCTTCTTCATATCAATTGTGATGTTTGTTTTGATTGAAAGCTTAGCAACTAATTCTTTGTAGATTCCGCTTTGCGCATCCACTTCTTCGTTGAACTGGAAAAATTATTCTTCGAATAATGTTTCTGGACACAACAATTTCTAATCTATTATAACTCAATTAACATATACAAGATTATAAATATGAAATTATTCTAACCAAGTCAATATGAACTGACTGACTCTTAACTTGGTCTGACACACCAAACTAACATATGAGGAACTAACAATAATACTTAACAAATATTTTGTTGATAATTAATGAAAATAATTACCTATTATTATAAGATATGAAAATTGATAATAAACGTTGGATTTTAATTGGATAAAATTATTATTAGTGTTAGTTAATAACTACTCAATTAAATTACTAACGTATTTAAATTAAATAAAATATTGCTAAGATATTTTTGCAATGTGAACATTTAAATGTAAATGTAATTGATACCGCCTCATTTTTGTGATAACTATTTTTTAACGTAAATATTATAATAGACAACAGAAAAATATAAATTGTGAAGGGTTTTTATTCATATAAACTATTCTTTCCTCACTTTTCATATTCACGCCGTGTTATCCGCTTCAAAAAATCCCATTCAATTCATCTCAAACACAGACCCACCTACAATATAATTAGGGTGGTAATTTTTTATCCGATCCGATAATTCAACACGAATCCGCACAATAATAATGGGTATGGATTGAGGCTTATCGGATATGGATTCTTATCGGACGACACGATAAAGACACGAAAATTTTGGATCGGATTCGGATTGGATACAGATCGGATTGGATAATTTATTAAACGGATCGGATTCGGACCGGATATGGATATCCGTTAATAAATTAATAAAAAATATTTATTTTTTAAATATAATAATTAATTAATTAATTTTGATATATTAAAAACTCAAATCTCTTGGTTCTTCATTGTTCGTGTCCCATTTTATTAATTCACCACCAAAAAATGTATTTATTTATCTATTAATTATATTTTTTAATATTTATTTTCTTCTACTATGAAAATTTAATAACTTCCTTTTTTTCTCAACTTCAAGTTTTCAATTAAGTTGTATCAACGGATTAACTAAAATGTGAGATCTTAAATTTTAATGTTGATGAAAGTATGGTAGATTCTCATTCATTGTTTCAACTCTTTCAATTTCACCACGATAGATTAAAAGTATTTATTATAATTTATTTTATTTGTTATAAATCTTAAAGTTTTAATTAATATTTTTCTCCCTCAAAATTGTAAGTGGAACATTGACGACTACGGTGAAAGATTGATCAGTATTTAGAAATGAACATGTTTGACCACTAGAATTGGAATTTAAGATTTATCTATGTATCTTCGGATATTTGATTGAGGATTTTAGTTTCAAATGAAGCTGCAGTTTTATTTATTTATCAAACACATTATTTGAACAATCAAATATGAATATTTTATATTATCTTATCAAATTTTTATTGGATTATAATTGTGTTTATTGAAACGGATTCTTATTGAATTATTCCGATTTGGATTCTTATCCGATCTTTATCGGATCGGATACATAACGGATCATTCAGATTGGATACTTATTGGATCCTTAACGGATACGGATCGGATTCGTGCGAATACGGATTTGAGCTTAACGGAACGGGAAAATAGAAAATAATCATGAAAAAATAATTATATATCGATCCAAACTAATCCATACGCTTACGCTCCCAATTAATATAAGATTTTGGCCCGAAGTATAATCGTATTAACTAAGCAATAAAAACTCACTATAAAACAATATTTCCAAAGCCACATCTAAGCCAACGTCCAATATTTGATTGATTTATGCAATCCAACGTCCCAAACTTCCATTTAAAAACAAGTTTTAAAATATACTGTTCTGCTGTGTAAAAATAAAAATAACCAACACCGACTTTTTTCTCCTCTATACATGAATATAGTTGAGTTAATTTTGTATGCAGTGGCGGCCTTGAGGCCGTGCGAGAGGTGTGCCGCACCGGGGCCTCTAAATAAAGGGGGCACCATTTAAAAAAATATATATATTAGTAATAATATTATACTATTAATTTATCTTAGTAGGGGCACCTTTTACAAAAATATAATATAAAGAACTTAATCTTTAAATTAAATAAAAAGATTAACTAAAAATAAATTTATATTTAGGCTAATAAAGATATTTAGCTCAAAACATATTAAAAATAAAATATTAAGATTTATTCAAGATATCAATTAAAATATTAAAATTTATATTATTCATAACATAACACGACAACCAAAGCATTAGTCTCTCTTCTAGAATACGAAGCGATTGTTGTGTCTTCACTTCTCCATTGCTTCTCTAGTTCTCCTATCTCTTTTTATTTTTATTTTTCAATATCATATAAATTACAAACAAGTTTTACTAAATAGAAACCAACAAGAAGTTGATAAGATAGTCCTTGATTTTTTCTTAAACAAATATTGTTTATGATTTGAATTATTTCTTTATCATAATATTATGCAATTTTTTTTATATCCTATTAGATTTTTCTTGCTGCATTTACGTGATAATCTAGGCCCTTTAGATTTTAATTTGTTTGATTTTATTTACTTTGTTATTATGTTTATCTAATAAAAATAATTAAAGAAAAACAAAGTAAAGAGATGATGAGAAAATCTAAAAAATTTTGCTTAAAAAAATGATGGAAAAATTATTTTTTAAAATGATAATTATGCATTTAGTTTATATGATATTATTTAATTTTTTTATTTTATTTCAAGTTTATTTAAAAATTAAGCGAAATCAATAAGATGGTTGTGAAATCGTGAAGGACTCGAATTTTTTGTTATAAGACATTTTTTAATATATTTTGTAATTTTAAATTAGATAAATGATTTTAAAATATATTTTATTAATAATTTGATAACTATTTAATTTAAATAGGGACACCAAAATCTCCGTTGCACCGGACCCCAAAATTCACAAGGCCGGCCCTGTTTGTGTGTAAAATATTATTAGTTACATTTTACATATTGCTCGAGTTTTTACATCTAACTTTAGAGTTTTGATTTGTAAACAAGTCTTATGATCTGTTAGAGAAATTTATAAGCACAGTTACTATGAAACAACAACATTTTAATATATTCTAATCCTGCAATCAATATATCCAATAAAACATGTTAATATACATATTTCATGGAATTCTCAATTGTGGAATCAACAGAAAATAGAAATTCTAGCTTGAAAAAATAATAGAAATTGGTCACTCTTTATCAGACCGATTGCAGGAAGAAAACAATAAATAAAATGATGTCACTCCCTTCATCCCAAATTTGTACTAAATCAATTAAATTACGGTAATTTATCTCTTGTTTATAATAGTATATTCTTTAATATTTTGATAATTCATCTCTCTTATTTACAACAGTACAATTGTCTAATATTTTTCAAAGCATTAATTGATCCTCTTTTCAATAATCTCACTTTTATTAAATTGGATTATTTAATTATTGTATATTTCCAGGATCACTAAAAGGTATATTGTAAATTACAATAAAAATAATAGCATAAATAAAAATCAGGCCATATAAATGAGAAAACTTATATTAGTAAAAATAATATGAGAGATGGAATATAATTCTTAATTAATACACTTCAAGACTCCAATCCGCACAGGAATGCCGCCCATATTGGGAGTGGGAGCCCAGTAAAACGTACCTAACCATACTTGATATCCAAAATAAAATGGTTCTTAGGCGTAGATTTCAAATATTTAAAAAGTACGAAAAACCATACAAAACATGCAGAAAAATGAACTGTAAATCGGAAATTGTATTGAACAATGAATAAACTTGTTAAAAGAGCTACAACGGATACATTGCACAACATGGTCAAGCAAGCCTGCACTCATCACCCCCCCGCCCCACCCACTACCCCCGCCCACCCTTTCACCCCTACAGCTGCAGAGGCTGGCTCACAAGCAAGATCAAAAATGATGGCAACGTTTGCTACCTTCGTGCCTAATAAGCTGAAAATGCCTGCCCATATCAATCTATATTATGTTCCAAACACATGTCTATGGACAGGCTCAGCATCAAAAGTGTCAACGACTTGCGTCCATGGTTTGTCTATGACCAATAGAGAGTTTTTAGAGAGATGCTCAACGAACAAAACAGGATCTCTGAACGCACAAAATTCAAAATTTTTTCTACCAACGTGTTTAGTTTCTAATCCATGCAGTTTCCGTTTAAGCATCCCATTGCTGTGTACCTTTTTCATTAATCCTTGACCATTTACCAAGTCGGTGTTATCTTCCTTATCGACAGGCATCCCAAAATCGATCAAGCACATTGCCCTGTAAAATCACAATAGTTGATTGAAATGACGAATCAAGCAAATAGAATTTCCAAGAGACAATAAAAAGGGCAAAAACTGGTGGGATCTTGGGGAAGTGGCATTTTGAGGCTTGGATACATATGGATAATAATAATAATCATGATAATGAACTAAGCTCCTCCCCAACTCAATATGAAAAAAAGGAACTTGTAAAACATTCCTAGGAGTTATTGCCATATCAGGGAAGAGCATGCTACCCAGCAACAATTCTACCTTATATAAATATCACCCGGTTGGTAAAGTCAACCATAAATCACTAAGACCTGGTTGGTAAAGTCAACCCAAAATAATAAGATATCTGGTGTCATTCACATCTATATTATGATTTACGAAAGCTTTTAGTTTAGTTTCATAGTGCTTTAACCAGCCTGAGTTCCACAATGCAGTCAAAAAGCTGTCTAAAACGTCCAAAATGATATGTAGTGTAAAGGAAAATGAATTTACCTAGGACTATAGACAATAACAGAAGATGAACTTGATGATGGCTGGAACGAAAGACCAATAACTTCTCCAGGGAATTCTTGATATCTCCTTGGAAGAGAAAATGTATGACGCATGGACCACTCCCCCAATTGTTTTGCTTCCACATCTAATGCATACACCTGATTTGAAGAGGTGGAGATGATAAGAATGTTGCTATTTTTAGGAGTAAAGCCACCAGCTGTAACAGAGGCTCCATCCAATCTTGATATGAACCAGTGTTGCCTGCAAGAATTAAAAAGAGATTTTCAATACTAGATGCTCCCAAGGAAACTTCAGTGAATCTACATTCATTTTATCAGCATATTATATGCATACTTCCCAAAAAATCCTTACAGCAAAGAGAACAAATTCACTTGAATTGAAACTCATTTGAGAATCCATATTGAGAGAGAACTTGAGCACATCCAATAAATCGACTATCTAAGAAAACCATACCTTAGTGTCTCAAGATTAAAAATGTAGACATCTCCATAACAGTTGACAGCAGCTAACCACTGGCCATCATTACTAGTGAACATTTTTGTTATGGGAGGTTCACCGGGAGGCAAACCATCAACATTGTTATTTCGGCAAGGAGTGAAAGCGTAAAGGATCTCTGGGATTCCAACATCTACCACCTACATGATTAGAATTCATTATCAAACCCAAAAACTTATAACTTTGAAAAAAAGCAATTAATGGCCCACGCAAAAGCTTTCATCAATAAACTACTAGCAGTTAGTTATCAATGATCGCATATTAAATCCGCATGCAAGCATACAAACACCCAGAAACTAGTATAAGGAAGATAGTACATACATATATCCTTTTGTCCTGCCCAGCTAATATTAATCTCGAAGAATCACAGCTGAAAATCATGAAATGGGCAAACGGTAACTGCGGGAGCTGCCTTTTATTTACAGACCACAACTTCTTGCCTGCTTTATTTCTTTTCAACTCAAATAAATTAGGTTTCATGTGATCAGAGTAGGCAAACAGTGCTCCTGATGAAGAGATAGTACTGCAGATGATCTTCCGAGATTCCTTGCATTTAATTCGGGCCACTAAATCCATACTTGCAAGTCCACTAGATGAGCTTGGACTGACATCAGTTACAGCACTATTTTTCAAGCGCACACAAAAGATGTCTAAGAAATGTGCAGATTGAATCAAAAGCAAAGGAGTCTGGTTGAAAAGTGTTTTAAGCACTAGTTGCATGGGCATTCTCTGCGGTGCAGGACAAATGTCATGTGGAGAAAACTTGGTAAAGTCTTTTACAGAATAAGCAAAAAGCTTAGTGTCATCTCCCGCAGAGATAAGCATGGGCACGCCCAAATGAGCCCATTTATGGTAACTGAAATCAAGGGGCTTCTCTGGACCTCGAGACCTCTTCACTTTTTCATCAGGAGGCAGATCTGCCAATAAGAGAAGGGTGAGTTGAACAACAATAACCATATAATGGAAGAAAAGAAATGGTGCAGATGAAAGTAATACATCACAAGCTTCAGCAAAATCAAAGCTAACTGAACAAAAGAGAACACAGATCTACCTTCATGACTGATAGGAACAGCTAAGGTCAACGCCCTTACATCATGGGTATGAGCTCTTACATAGCCAACATAGATCCATTTCTTGATCGCTGGGACAAATTTTTCATCACCAGAAACAACAGCCTCGCTAGAATGTTTATATAGTATGATCTACAAAATATCAATGTATCATAAGTTATAGTTTACCTTAATTCCAGGGGAAAAAAATAGCAAGGATCATCCAGAAATAATATTTCCGAGAACAAAAGATCAAATTGGAGCAAAACAAAGATTGAAAAATCACATGATTAAGATCCAACCAGCAATTTTCAAGACAAAAGCAACAACTGAGTAATGATGGCTTCAACCCTTCAAAAGATAGAAAAATCACATGATTAAGATCCAACAAGCAATTTTCAAGACAAAAGCAACAACTAAGTAATGATGGCTTCAAGCCTTCAAAACCACAAAAAAAAAAAGAGAACAGAATTGCTGAAACCCACAGATCATACATAAAAATTAGTACGGACAAAACAGAAGGAAAATATACCTGACCATCGGAACCAGCAGAAAACACTCTGTTATGGCTGGGAGCTGCAGCTAAAGCATTTACATCACCCTTGTGATAAGAATGTGCCTGCAGAAGTGTTCCAAACTTACCATCCCAGAACTGCACACCACCAGAACTATCCCCACTGACTATTGTTCCACACCTGTTACCACAAATACAAAAATATATATATATTAGTGATCAATCTAAATCCAATATGCACAACATAGACCCACAAACAGAAATACAAAAAGAGCTATTTCAACTTTATCATACCTCAAAGCAAGTAATGACCATATGCAAAGTTCATTACCACTCGCCAAGCCTCCATGATTAACAGTTATTCTGTAAACCTCCTGGGACAACTTAACATCCCAACACCTTATGAACCTGAAAATGACATAAAAAGTTGACAAATTCTCAGAAACTTTTGAAATAAAATATATCATAAAAACCCATCTACAAGCTACAGGGAATGCTAAATGCTCAGCATTTCAGAGTTGACAACATTCATGAGCATCAGTGTCACTCAGCATACCCGTCACTACTCCCAGAATAAATCCTATTTGCATCTGAACTCCAAGTTACACTAAGTAAACGCCCTGATAAAATTCAAAAAATAAATCAATTAAATAACAATATCAGTATTTTATACTTCCAAAGAGGGTTGAACAGAAAACTTTGGACATATATAGGGCTGATACTCACCACTGACCCTAGGCAGCATTTTATTATAATTAAGTTTATCTGCATCAGACACACTATAGATTCGGACACAGCCATCATCACAGGCAATTGCTATCCGGGTACTCTCAGCATCATCTTGGTCGTGACACTGCACTCCATGCATATTATCATCGTCATCTTCACTTTCACTGTTCTCCTCTTCTTCATCAACATCACTGGTAATTGAAGAGCTGGTGTGACCATTATCATAAGCTTTCATTTCCTGCCTTTCGCTTACAGGCAAATCACAGCATGGTTCTGCAGCAATCTGCCAAATTGAGACGCCAATAGGATCTAGAACCTTCTGCAGTAGTACAATGCAACAAAAGCAGAAGACCATCAACTTACAAAAAATGCCAAAAGCTCCCTGATTGACCAAGAAAAGTTATAACTTCATAATGTAGACCCTATACCTAATAACAATTATCAGATACTTGCAGATTCTGACATATAATAGATATAAATAAATATTACAAAATCAAAAGAAACTCAGAGTGATGCAGCTCGTTGGAGTGCTCTGCGTAATTCAAAAACCTAACTATTTGATCATATTAGGAACATTATGCTGCTTGATGGTATCATATATAGTACAAATGCATTTGGCGATTACAATTAACAAAAGGGTTAAAATGCAGCGAATTCTCCAAATATTTTAAATTAAGCTTCTAAACCAGGTTTACTTGTATCCTTAATGCCTATCTAATAAGAACAGAGAAATTGGGAAAAAAATGCAAACAATGGCAGCATAATTTAGTAAAGCATTAACCTTTTGTCTCAAATCGAACAAATCCCACTCAGAAATCGACCCATCGATGCTGGATGACAGCAATCGGCCCAACGGCCCACTCCTCCGTCCGGACTGACACCAAACCAGGGAAGAAACTCTCGAATTAGGGTCCCCATGTATTGTCTACACATGAAACCCCAAACAGAACTATCAGAATTCGCTAGCTTTCTTTCACGTAAAATAAGACTATAAGATGAGAATGAAAAAAGAAAAGAAAAATGGCGTACTAGCTGACAGTGCCAGCCAACGGAGCCAGGAGAGACGAGCCAAATCTCGAGCGAGCCGTCGGCGCGGGCGGCGGCGACCTGTGAGCTGTCGGCGCTGGTGGCTAGGGCTACTACGGGCGACGGATTCCACTCCACTGAGTTGATTCTGTGAACCTTCAGCATCTCCCCTTACCGAGTCGTCTCAAAAAAATTTGGGATTTTGATTAGGAGGCGTGTGCGCGACGAGAGAGAAATGCAGCATGAGAGAGTGTGGGGCGGGGGCGGAAGTGGGCGAAGAGAAATCAAAAGTAGGTTTTTGAGGGTTTTAGGGAGCACCGGTTTGACCCGGGGCATTATGTTCCGGGTCGGGTCATCGAGTCTACACTAGGCCCATTACCCATATATATTTTGGAATGAGAAGTTGTAAGCTATCAATTAAACTCGCTTTTACTAATCTATATCTATATAAAAGCAGAACCCAAAACCAAAAATTTTTTCCCGCCCAATAAACATACCTAAAATATTTCTATTACAAATAAGGAAATTTCTACAATTATAACATAATAATTACAATTTTTCTCGCAATTATACAAATTGTAACTATTAAGACATAAATTTCATTCCTTTTAAAAAAATAGTGTTTGGTAGTGTTCATTTGTCCAGTTTTTTTTTTAGTTTTCGAATATGTTTATTTGTTATTGTGTAATTTTAGTTTCGGGGTATTGATAGAGATATTTATATATGGTAGCTCGATGGTCACACCATTTGTGCCGCCATCACTAGGCATCGACAAAGTCAGGAGATCCAATCTAGGGGTCTGTCTGAATCTGAGGACCTGGATACAACAACTATAAACCATGGGGCGTATGGAAGCATGGAGAGAGCAACAATGTCTGCTACCGTTTTGATATTATTCTTGATGGTGGTGCGAACGTAGTCCCTTTTGTAAATTCGAAAGTTAGCGTAGAAAATGGAGGAAAAATCAGTATTTACATTATTTCTCATTTTTGTTCTTTCTTCAAATCATATTAATGTATCAATATATTGTATGAGATTTGTTATGTTTATCATACTAATAAATCAATTTTTATCCTCGATTACAATATATTTAATTAAGACAATAACGTTATTTGTATTTTTGTTTTTGTTTTCTTTCTTACAAAAGTGAATAATTTATTTAATAATTGTTATTTTTGCATTATTAAATGTACTATTTTTATATTGAAATCGGAAAAATATTATTCAATAGTAGTTATTTTAATTCTATTCATCTTAATTTTTATTATTTTATTAATTTAGTTTTACTATAATTTTTAATTGATTTATATTTAATGGTCAAGTACATTATATCTAAAAAATAAGGTTGAAAGAGGAATTTATTAATGAAACATGCATATGCATATAATTGTATATGTTATAGTATGTAAAATTATTTATGCAATGATTTAAGTGCATTGTTTGCTTTCAATTATTTATGTATACATGCAGGATTAAACATATCACCATCCTTACAACAATCACAATTCAAATATGTGTTAGGTAACCATTGTATTATTAATTATAAATTATTTTATGATAATAATATATATTATGTTTTTCAGGTGAGATTTAACGCAAGGAGACAATATAATAGTGCGTATAGTAATTATAATTAATATTTCATTTTTTCATCTCACAATCGTTGATGCTTGCAATTATATTTGTATTATTTTGAAACTTATAAACAATATGCATTTATTATCATTATACTAAACAAATATAGATAGGTTGGGATCATCAACATATATTGATCATGTGGATCAAATAGGTACGTCTAATTGAATAAAATTATATATCCATACAAAATTACAATGCAGTCTCTAACTTCATGGTACATGGACCGTCTGGTATTGCAAGAAGAAACTCTCCGCGCATGTTGAATGAAAATTTCTCCAAACACTTTCCAAAAAAATATGCAGAAGTGACCACAATTGATGCCATTGGATAATCTATTTATCGAATAAGGAGAATGGTTGGACCATCAAGAAAAATAACATATATTTGGATAATAGATACGTTGACAAATACTTATTGATTAAGTACGGAGGTCGCATTAACGTTGAATGGTGTAACCAATCTAGAGCCATTAAGTATCTATTCAAATATATCAACAAAGGTAATAATAGAGTCACTGCGAGATTCTCACAAAGCATAATAGATCAACAAAAGGGAAAAGATGTCGATGAGGTAGATATGTATTACGATTGTAGACACATTTCACCAAGCAGCTTGGAGGATATTTGCATTTGATATTAGAGTTCCACATGTCCAAAGACTTAGTTTTCCTCTTGAGAATGAGCAACATGTGGTGTATTCCGTGAATGACCAGATTGCGTCAGTTATAAACTGAGATTCAATTGCAAAAAGCATGTTTCTTGGGTGGTTTGAGGCAAATAAGTTATATCCAGAAGCAAATAAATTGACATATTGTGAATTCCCTACCAAGTTTGTTTGGAATAAGGATTCGCGTATGTGGACAAAAAGGAAAAAAGGGATATCAATTGGAAGGGTATTTTATGTAGCTCTTGATGCTGGTGATAATCATTATTTGAGGATACTCATTAATGTTGTACGTGGAGCCAAATGTTATGATGACATGAGACGCATAGATGGTGTATTATACAATACATATCGTGATGCATGTTATGCATTGGGCTTATTAGAAGACGACAAAGAATATATAGATGGCATAACGAAAGCAAGTCATTGGGGAAATGTTCATACATTGAGGCAGTTATTTGCAAATTTATTAGTTGCAAAATCAATGAGCAGACCTAAATATGTTTGGGAAGCATGTTGGAGGTATTTGTCCGAAGATATATTGTACAATAAATGCGTCATTTCAAACAATCAAAGTACACCACTTACATATAATTAAATATTAATTTTTTTGATAAATTTTTTAGATAGTTGTTAATATATAATTTACTTTATTATAAGGCAATGATATAACTACTAATAAACGCATTAGAAAAATACCTTTTTAGCAAAATATATATGTAATATTTTTTGTTTTTTGTAGGTCAACAAGAAACATATACGATTATATAATTAGTTGTAAACTATATTTAAATAAAGCTTATATAGCAAATATTTGTATGTAATTAACACCTTATCATGAAAATTTTATATTTTTCTTCTTTTGAAGGTTTGCATCTAAACGATGAACAGATAAAGAATTATGTTCTTGCCGAACTAGAGAAGATTTTGCAAAACTCTGGCTATAGTTTGAAAGATTTTGATGGGATGCCAAGTTTTTTGGATTGGGCTACAATGTATGAAGGTAATGATTTGATAAGGGATGAATTAAACTATGATTGTATAAAGCTCTCCGCAGATCATAAGTCAAAACTGGGAAAGTATACACATGAACAATGGATTGTCTATGATACAATCATGGAAAAATGTTACTCAAATAAGGGGGGACTTTTCTTTGTATATGGATACGGAGGAACAACAAAAACTTTTATTTAGAAAACATTATTTGCTGGAATGAGATCAAAAGGTGAAATTGTATTAAAGGTTGCATCAAGTGGAATAGCATCTTTACTGCTAACTGGTGGTAGAACTGCGCATTCGCGTTTCGCAATCCCAAATGATATAACTGAAGACTTAATATGCTTCATAGAACAAAGGTGTCAATTAACTGAGTTGCTCACACGTTGCATATTTATAATATGAGACGAAGCACCTATGACGCATAAGCATTGTTTTGAAGGACTTGATAAGGCAATGCGGGATATAATGCGCTTCCAGAATACACAAAGTAACAATCAACCATTCGGAGGCAAAACTGTTGTATTTGATATTGTCTGTTATCACAAGAGGTAGCAGAGGATATGTTGTTAATGCAACAATTAATTCATCTTACTTATGGCGTCATGTGAGTGTTTTGAAGTTGACGAAAATCATGCGATTAAATATGCTTGGAAAGCATATGCAAGCATCCCCGCTAAAAGACTTTGCTGATTGGGTTGAGGCAATTAGAGATGGGACTTTAGGTGCACCAAATGACGGCGAAGAAATTATTGATATCCCCGAAGATATTAATATCAAATTCACCGGAGATCCAATCGGAGCTATTGTTAATAGCACATATCCGACAACTTTTATATGATCAATAGATGTTTCATATTTGCAGTATCGAGCTATTTTGGCACCAACAAATGATATGGGTGAGAGGGTCAATCAGTACATGACATCATTGAACAATAATGTTGGCAATGTATACTTAAGTTCTGATTCTATGTGCCAACAAAAAATGCAGAAGATATTCTTAATAAAGTACACACTCCAGAATTCTTGAATACATTAAAGTGTTCTAGATAACCAAACCATGAGATGAATTTAAAAGTTGGAACACCGATCATGTTGATGAGGAACATTGATCATTCATCAGGTTTGTACAATGAGACTCGATTGGTTGTAACGCAATTTGGTAATCATGTCATAGAGGCCAAGATTCTCGGTGGAAAAAATATCGGTGAAAAGGTTTTTATTCCAAAGATGACTGTTATACCATCTGATCCTCGAATTCCATTCAAATTTCAACATAGGCAATTTCCAATTTAGGTTTCATATGCCATGACCAGAAACAAGAGTCAAGGATAGTCACTATCACATGTGGGGATTTTACTCACCAAGATGATCAGTATTTTCACATTGACAGTTGTATGTTGCTGTGTCTAGGGTCACAAGTCGTGCTGGATTGAAAATCTTGATATGTGACAAAGACGACCAAAGTTTGTCAAAACTTCAAATGTTGTGTACAAAAAAAATTTCCAAAATTTATAATTTTACATGTTTTAATTCATATATTATTCTTCAAATCAATGTGTAATAATTGAAATCTTCATACACTTATAATATGTAGTCTTCATTGTTTTTTTCTTATCAAGTATTAATTTTATTACTACTCATAAGTAAATTAATTATTTTATTATATATTGGGTTTTTTTTTATTCAAAATCATCTTTTATGCATTAGCATTTTATCATATGTTAGAATATTATTATTTTAAGTTTTTATAGTGTATATTTCATATGTATATATATTATTAAACTCATTTATTTTCATAATAATTATTTTATAAAAATTATTTTGAATCTAATAATAATAAAATACAAATAATATATATACGCCGCGCAACGCGTGGGCAGAAAACTAGTTCTAATCGAAGTAGAAGGGCCGTGAAAATATAAATATCTCTAAATAATTTTTGTTGTTTTTATTAGGTAATAGACCAACTAAATTGTTTTTGTGAATTATTCAGATTTCAATTCCATAAAAGCTCATTTAAACTTAATTAATAAAGTTCATTTAATAAATGTTGGTCCAAAGCGAAAAACTTTACACGTTCAAATCACAAATCTAACTGTTGACTATCAATTCTGATTATCAAAACTTGTTACAATCGATTAGTTCTTTACTTAGCCGATATATAATATATACCAACAACTTACAAGTTGTTGGGTTTTAAATCAAATACAAAAAATAGCAAAGCAGATAAAGACAAAGATATTTCATAGTGGTTCGGACATAAATGTTCTACGTCATCTTTTCAACCTCACAGGTTGTAATACATTAGAACTAATTACAAAATAGTGTAGCACGATCTGTCACAATCGCGGGTAGCTCTTCTGTCCATCGGTTGTATGCTCACTCACCTAGTCCACCTAGAACTCATTCGCTCAACATGATGTGCGAACACGTCGCGCAGCCACCAACTGGAAAGGTTGGAAGGTTGAGTACTTCCCAAAATGTTGGAGATGAATGGTTGGAATACCGCATGAGTTTCTCGATTTGAGACACTCTTCTCGGATTCTTACTTAGACAGTACGAAGTTCGGCAAGGGACTCTAGCAAAAGTGCTAAAAGTTTCGTGTATAAGAAACACGATGAGTTACTAGTGCTCTAAGAGTTTCAGCAACTTCGTGAGTTTGTGATGCTCGTAACGATAATTCCGGTCATTTTTTCAAATGATTCCAGTAGGTCGAGTAACCTACTCCCTGTGCGGCTTCTCCTCCATCTAGAGATCGTCAATTCTATACATTGAAACTAACAACTTGTTGGTTTGACACATCAAAATAAAATAAAAATGTGAATTTTAACGTAATTCCTTACATTAAATGAACCAAACTTGAACTTAAAAATATTTACTTGTGAGCAAGTTAGATAGCTAAATTAGTATTAGATATAAATCTATTAATTGTATAAACTTAATATTTTAATAATTTAGAGTACAAGTATGATAGATGTTTGTAATTATAAGAAGAACTTAAATTTAAGTATGATATGATATATTTTTTCAAAAAATAAATTTTCTTTAAAAAATAATACTCCCTCCGTCCCAAATTAATAGTCCCAAAGTGAAATGGCACAGTAATCAATGTTTGTGAGTGTATGGAATTAATATTTTTATTGATCATTGTGAAAAAGTTTGTCATTTTAGGAAATGAGACTAATAAATAGGACAAACCAAAAAGGAAAGTGGGACTAATAAATTGGGATGGAGGGAGTAATATTTTAAATATAATATAAAATTAAAAAATTCATTTAGGCTCAATTATGTTTGTGAAATTCAAAATATTCGATAACAAAGTTTGAAGTTCGATTTGATAATAAATGTGTGAAACTTAAATAAAACAGTATTGATTTAACTAAATTGCTACCTGCGCGATGTATAGTATGTATAAATCGTTTAAATATTTTTTGTTAATGCAATAAATATAATATTATGGTAAATATAATATGATATTGAGCACAATAAATAAGAAATATATACAAAAAATTTATAAATTGTTAGAATAATATAATTATATTTACAATTATCTTAAGTTATAATAAAAAATAGCTACTCATATTTACAGTTTTGATCGATTTTTTTGATATAGGTACATTTAATTTTTTTGACACAAGAAATATTAAATAGTTATATATACAAAATATTAAATATATTAATATATATAATATTGAATATTGTATTTGTGCACATATGTTTGGATTGAGTATATCTACTTGGTTATAACTTCATCATCACTGTTTTATATATATATTCTAATTTAATCTGAAATTCATTGGTTATTCTAATTAATCTAAGTCAAAAGGTAATTAGGGTAAAAATATCTTGGTTCAAAAATTTTAATAACTCGTGACTTAATAGAGTTGAGCCTGAAATCCAACGGATTATCCCAATTGATCAAATTAATTTTTTATAAGTATTTTTTTTACATAACTACCAAAATTTACTTCAAATAGTGAATATCATCTCATAATTATGTCTTGAGTTATATATTGTAACCGTATTAATATTATTTACACCCAATTTTCCGGAGCTGGCTGATTGATCATTTAAATTTTATAAAAATATGAAATACTTCTAATAATCATCAATATAACATTAACACCAATTTTCAATTTGATTTTATATTGCACTATTGAATCAGAAATAGATGACATGAATAGGAATAAATGTCAAAAGTAAAAACTTCACCGTCAAGATAAGCGTTAATCAACTAACTCGTAATCTTATAACAAATTATTGTTTTATGTTAAACCTACATATTTACATTCTCAATTCAAATTACATGGTCGAATTTTCTTGCTTGATATATTTAATTAGACAACAATATTAGTGACTTTGAAGCAAGGACTAAAAAAGAAGCAATTCCCCTTGCATCATTTGGCTATTAAAAAATAGCAACCATTGTCATCTTTGCTGCAACCTTTTTATCATTTGCACAAGACTTTGTCTCAAACTCATCCATTCGATTAAACTTCTTCTCTTAAATCATCTATAAATAATAAAAAAATATAAAATATACAACAAATATTATTGTAATAATTATCTCATTATTACTTAAATTATTTATTAAAAATATATACACCTTATTCTTATTTACATTATTTCTAATTTTTAAATTATATTTAAAAAATAAAATTTAAAACAATAATGTATGTTATTTACTATTTATTTTGCTACATCATTTGTGATCTTCTTTGCTACTTTGTTTGTGATTTGGTTTTCTGATATCATTTGCGATCTCATTTGCTACTTCATTTGTGATCTCCGTTGATACATCGTTAATGATCTCATTTGCTACTTTGTTTGTGATTTTATTCACTATTTCATTTGTCCTCACATTGCTATTTTTCTATGATCTCGTTTGTTACTTCATTGTGATCTTCCTAGGATATTACATTATTTATTCAAGTATAACAAAGTATATAATCTAATTTGTTAGTTCTTTATCTAGGCAATTATAAATAATATATTTAATCAGGTTCAATCTATATATCTATATATATACTAAAAAGCAAAACTCCCAAACAAAAAAATTTCCCTCCAAAACACTTGCTAAAAATAAATCAATGATACATTAGGTAAGTAACAAAAGAAATATGGTAAGTATTTAGTTATTATAATATGATTGATTATTGCTAATTATTTATGTTTTGCATCCTTATATTTATATGAAATAATTAATTTTTAGATTAATTTTATTACTAACCTATAATCCAAAGATTAATAAATGATTAATTTATATTAAATTGAAATTGCGATTTAAATTTTATCAATATACATCCTTATTTTCTTATATTATCATGAAGATAAATTTATTTCACGAAAACCGAATGACATATTTTTTATATAAAGAAGAGTAACCAATTTCTTTTATTTGGAGAAATATTTTAGATTAAAAGCATAATATTAGATATTATAATTATTTAAATTTGGTCTAATCATGTAACTTTCAAATTTTTATACTGTTAGGAATATTGTTAAACCCCTCTATTGTAAACCAATTCATAATCATAGTTTGATATATTTTGGTGCATCAAAGCTATAGAAACTCAGTATCGAGTCAATTATAAAAAGTCATGTATAGGAATTCATACTCGAGTTGTAATAGATAAAGAAATAGGAGAAAAAAAATCTGAAATGCCCCATTTCACTATCAAACATAACAAAAATGCCCCCTCTTATAACTATCTTCAAAAAATGCCCCAAGTAGAAATTTCTGTCAAATTTTAGTTGTCAGTTGCACGTTGTTTAATGTATTTGGTTAAATAACAAATTTTGAATTAATTTATTTGAACTAAAAATTCAAAACCATGATGATGACCGGTCTTGACTCCATTTTTTGTATTTAGTGGGTAGGAAAATAATCACAAAATTTTGGAAAAAAAAGGTTGAAGTCGGGACCGGTTCGGTGGTCCCGACCCTGTTCAACACGGTCCTGACCCGACCGGTCCCGACCCCATCTCTTAAATCCCTAAAAATGTACCCACTTTCATTCCACACAATTTTACCTCATTTCCATTCCTTACCTGTGTGTGCGGCGGCACAAGCAAAGGAGGAAGAAGAAGAAGTGGTCCTCCCTTCAAGGCAGCACCATCATTTTATCCTAATCCTAATATAGTATGTTTGTTTCTTGTAAATTTAATTGTTATTTTGTCATAAAAAACTAGAACTTGGGAAACTTGTATGTAATGTCATTTCGAATTTTTGGATGATGAATACCCTTATTTTTGTAAAATTTGTTTGATGTTGGTGATGACTTGAAATTTGTGACATTTTAGTGTATGAATTGAATTTTTTATGGTTGGATTATGGAATTGATGTTTTGTATGTTTCGAATAGTCTTAATGACATTTTATCAATTTTCTTGTGTTCGACTTTCTAATTTTGCATTTGTTTATTTCATTAGAATAATTTATTAAATGTGATTATTTTGATATGTATATTTAATATTAATTGTGCAGGTTCAATTTATTAGACCGCGTTTACGTAGCGTAAATTGTAAGGTTAATTTATGCACGAAGGTGACTATATTGGAGATAATTAATAATATATTGTATTCAATAGGGGGTGACGATTTGGTTGATGAGTTTAAGAATGGACCGTTTGGTAAATTTTTAATTTGGAGGGAAAATGGAGCTAGTGCCTCTCAGCTATTAGTACGATTTTTAAGTTACCAAATTAGTAGTACGGACCCTAATGCTTTATGGTTTCATATTGGTGGGCAGACTATTTGTTTTGGGGTGGGTGAGTTTGCACTAGTGACTGGTTTGAGTTTTGGATCTTCTGATTTTGATCCTTGTGGTACCCACGATCTTTCTGAGACGTCGGTGTATACGATGTTTTGTGGTGGTAAATCTATCACAGCTAGAGACTTATTACTGATATTTAAGGCTACTAAAGTTCAAAACAATAACCACGAGTTGTATTTAAGAGTGGCTAATATATTAGCCTTGTGGGTTTTTGTTTTAGGGTATTCAGAAAAACGTCAGATCGAGAGTTGGGTTTTTGTTTTGGTAGATAGTTGGGGTAGGTGGAACAATTTTCCGTGGGGGGTATGCGTATAAGTCATTAACCTACTATTTAGATCAAGCTCCCGTGCAGATAGAAGCAAAAGGGACACTTAATTTGGGAGGTCCAATTTGGACTCTACAGGTATAATTTTAATTTTGTAATGTATTTATAAAATATTTCTTGTAGGAGTGAGGTTTTTTTTTTATTCTAATACATGAATTTGTAGGTGTGAGCCTATGAGGCTATTCCGTTGTTGGGCGCTTACTGTGCCAACTTGATAGCCCCTACTAATCTCCCTCGATTTACGAAGTGGCTGTTCAAGAGGCCAGAGCTAAGATTGATTGAGTTTCTTTCTTTGCTCAACAAGAGGTATAAATGTAAATTGTATCCTTATGAAGTTTATATTTTTCTAACTATAATTTGTTTTACTGCAGATCGAAGTCTTCACCAACCTGATCCTATTTGAAGTTGAACAAAACTCTTTGTACTATCACTCTTCTCAGATGCCTGACTGTCTAAGTGTTAATTTTCGATTCCCAGAGAACCCGATACATCCATTGGGAAATAGAGATGATGGATCAGAGGGGTCTCGAGGTCCCGTGGAGAGAAGGGGCATGGTCAGGATCAGGATGATGAGGGTCATGGGTATGGTGAGGATCAGGATGATGAGGATCATGGGTATGGTGAGGATCAGGAGGATGAGGGTCTACAACATGATGAGGGGCATACTGAGGGATACATATCTGAAGATCTAATCTGGAGAACAACATATTTCTTTCTTCCCTCTTTGTTTTTTGATTTTATTTAAGAAATTAGAGTTCTAATTTCTGTTTCCGCAGATAAAATCGGATTGCGTGGTTCAATTCAAGTTGGAAATTCAAACGCAAAAGATCGATTCAGACTCGACGGAATAACGGTAATTCCTCAATCCACAATTCTGGTAATTAAATTCATAGGAGCATGCTAGGGTTTATCTTGTTTATAATTATGCACAATATCCATAAATCGATCCGGTTCAGTTTGGTTTTGGTGATTCGATTCACGGGAAAACCCTGTAATTGGTATCAGAGCGAGGTTTCTGATTTATGACTCTTTTGTGCATAATTGAATTCAGTATGCATGTATGGACTTACTGTTTTGTGGATGTTGGTTTTTGTTCCTCGTGGCAACCCGTATAATTCAGCCCGCGGTGGTTTATCCGTGTAGGGCTGAATTAATTTTGTAAAATCATGAGAAAATCCGTGATTAGTGTAGATTTTGAAAAATTGTAATAGAATAGATTTTGTAATTTTATTTTTCAAAATTATGTAATTGGACGGGTCGAGGACGAAGAATGAAGACGGAGCAGACGCAGGGCCGGCGGGCGACGACGGCGGCGGCGGTGCGGCAGGCGCACGACCAGAGCGTGCAGCGCGCGCGGCGGCGGCGGCGGCGGTCGTCGTCGGCTGATGTTGTCCCGTCGCGGTGGCTTGTGGTTTTGGTGGTTTGTGCAATCCTGTGTAAACCCTAGGGTTTGCATTAGGGTTAGGGAAAATTATCAAATCACAAAGGCCTAAATTGTCTTGGGCAGCTTAAGAATCACGTCCAACTCCAGAAGGAAGTTTCGAAACCATACTGCTTCTTTCGAAGCTTCAGAAGCTGCCACATATTCTGATTCCATGGTGGAGTTCGCAATGCACTTCTGCTTTGCACTCCTCCATGATATGGCCCCACCTCCCAATGTAAACACATAGCCAGAGGTGGACTTCTTTTCATCTCGGTCTGCCTGGAAATCCGAATCAGTATAACCCACAGGGCACAACTCCTCACACTGATAGACGAGACAATAGTCTCTAGTCCTTTTCAAGTATTTGAGTATGTGCTTTACCGCGGTCCAATGCGCCTGTCCAGGGTTAGACTGGTATCTTGCTACCATGCCTACAACAAAGCAGATATATGGCCTCGTACATAGCATTGCATACATGAGGCTCCCCACGACCGATGCATACGGCACGTTCCTCATTTCATCCTTCTCCCTTTGTGTCACCGGACACTGATCCTTGGAAAGATATATGCCATGTCTGAAGGGTAACTAACAGACCTTTCTTGGCAGTTTGCATACTGAAACGGGCAATCACAGTATCCACATATGATCCTTGAGACAAGGTCAACATCCTCTTATTGCGTTCCCGCAATACTTTTACCCCTAGGATGTATCCTGCCTCCCCAAGGTCCTTCATATGAAACTGCTCGGATAACCACCCCTTTATGCCCGATAATACTTCCACATTATCGCCAAATAGGAGAATATCATCTACATAAAGTGCAAGGAACACCACGCTTCTGCTGACACATAGACGGTACACGCAACTCTCGTTTGATCATTGTGAAAATCCATAGGATTTAATCACTTCATCAAAATGCGGATTCCATGACCGTGAAGCTTGTTTAAGTCCATACAGAGACTTCCTTAGCTTCCAGACCAAAAATTCTTCGCCCTTCTGCACATAACCTTCTGGCTGTTGTATATAGATGTCCCTACCTTCTTCAAGGTACCCGTTTAGAAACGCGGTTTTAACATCCATCTGCCAGATTTCTAGGTCCTTATGTGCTGCTATGGCTAGGAGTATACGAATGGACTTATGCATGGCTACCGGTGAGAAGGTCTTGTCATAGTCTACACCTTCTTTCTGACTATAACCCTTCGCCACTAGCCTTGCTTTGAAAGCTGTAATTTCACCATTCGCTCCTTTCTTTCTTTTGTATACCCATTTGCACCCTATAGCTCTACAGTCATCTGGCAAATCAGTTTTCTGGTATACATCCATAGCCGTAATGGATTCTATTTTGGAATCTATGGCGATCAGCCATTTGTCTGCATCTTTAACAGATACCTCCTCGTCATATGTCCAGGGATCGGTATCATCCAGTCCATTTTCCGGGATCAAGTCAGAAGACTCTCCCACAAACATGTACCTTTCGGGTTGGTGGATAACCCTCCCACTGCGACGAGGCATCTGAACCGTGTCAGTAGTTGGCACAGTACGCGTTGGTCCCATACCTTGCATTAGTGGCAGTGTTGGTATAGCCTCACCTGTTGTAGGTGGATTTACCATTACACTGGGCTTTCCTGATGGAATTGCTTCCTTGTCCTCAAGCTCGTGGAGGACAATTTCACTCTTGGATATGTGGTTTCTTACATATTCGTCCTCCAAGAATCTTGCGTTGGTACTGACGACGACTTTCTGATTCTTAGGACAATAGAAATAACCACCTTTCGTTTACCTGGGATATCCTACAAACAACATCAGCTTACACCTACTTTCTAACTTATCAGGTTCCTTTGTCAGCACATATGCTGGACAACCCCAAACCCTCACTCTGTTCAAACTTGGCTTTCGCCCATACCAGAGTTCCAGAGGTGTTTTAGGAACTGATTTAGAAGGTACCAGGCTAAGCAAATAGGCCACTGTCTCCAAGGCATATCCAAAACAAAATCGGCAAGCTTGCATAACTCATCATCGACCTGACCATTTCCAAGAGAGTTCTATTTCTTCTTTCCGCTACACCATTTTGTTGAGGGGTTCCTGGTGCAGTCCACTGGGATGTAATCCCGTTATCTGACAAGTACTGCAAGAACTCGTTACTGAGGTATTCTCCACCACGATCTGATCGTAGTGTCTTGATAGTCTTACCTAGCTTCTTTTCTACCTCAGTCCTAAACTCTTTGAATTTCTCAAAGCATTCAGACTTATGGCAAAACAAATAGACATATCTGAATCTTGAGTAATCGTCAATGAATGTGGCGAAGTACTCATAACCTCCACGAGCTTGCGTGGACATTGGTCCACATAAGTCAGAGTGGATCAATTCCAACACATTCTCTGCTCGAGACTGACTTGCCTTAAAAGGCCTGGTCGTCATCTTTCCTTCTATACTGGACTCACAGATTTGATGCGGTACCACTTGGAAAGAATCCAAGAGCCCATCACATGCTAATCTTTTAATCCTCTTTAGATTGATGTGACCTAGTCTCAAGTGCCAGAGATATGTTTGATCCTCATTGGAAGAATACTTTCTCTTTAAATGATTATTATTATTGGATGAATTTGCAACATTCACGGAAGATTTATGCATACAATCAATGATATAGAGAGAGTCAATCAGTTTGCCATGACAGATAACACCGTTATTACCAATGATAGAAACTCCACTATAAAAAATAACTGAATAACCATCACAAAATAACTTGGAAACTGAAATTAAGTTCCGCCGAAAAACCGGCACATATAAAACATCTCTCAAAATCAAAACATTGTTTTCAACGCATAAAGTAAAATCTCCAATGGCTACTGCTGAGACTCGCTCTCCGC
>JAPKLW010000215.1:416487-429584 GCA_026898455.1 Plectranthus barbatus
ATAAATGCACATGACGTACCTTGTCTACCCGTGCCAAGCACTAGACAATCTACTTCACTTCGCTTGCGTTTGCATGGCCTGATGACATCCTCTGCTAAATCAGCTTCATCTAACCTTTTGAGCATTTCCTTTGCTTCAGCAACTGTCTTGTCAAAAGCTGACAAAGTTGGAGCAAATTCCGATGCCCTAAGATCAGATTCCTCTCGCATCAGGGCTAAGAGTAACTCAGGAAGAGTAAACTCGCGCCTGGTACCGAGGGACTTGATGAAATCATCATAAGAATCAGACAGAGAGTGCAGGACAATGTTTATTTTTGCCCGCTTACTGACTTGTCCACCTCTCTTTCTGTACTTTCTCATAATTCTCATCATACTGAAAAAGTGCAGAAGTAGCGAACTCCCATCAGTCATCCTCTTGCAGACCAGGTCCTCTACAAGATTATAACTGACAGTTCGTCTCACCTTCCCATAAACTTTCACAAGGTCCCTCCATATCTCAACAACAGTTCCGAACTTCTTGTACTTGAGCTTTAATTCTCTAGACAGACTGTTCATGATGAGTCTGCGGGCAAACTCATCAGAAGCTACCCATCTGTCATAGAACATGATGGGTTTTGTATACTGAAATCATTTATTATAATGAGTAAACAACGGTTTATTTCTCTTATCTGTTAACAATCGTACATGTATGAACAGTGGTATCCTCTTGTCTCACCGATAGGGACGATCATACGGCATGTTGTAGATTGCAGAAGACAGTATGATCACTTGACCTAGTGAGACATAAAGCTGATCACAGCCAAGACAGTGTATGAGGATACGTCTGTCCGGATGGTTGCGGCATTGTCAAAATAAGTAGTCTGTCTTGGTTACTTGACATGCTGGTACGCAGAGGTAGCGTATTGATGGACCGCAGTGAGATGTATTCGTCTGTCTAACATCAGCGAATACAAGATCTCGTTATATTGATTGAGTCCAAACCCTAACGAAGGTTCAGGGGTTTGCACGGGTTGACTGTTGCTTTGACTTGCCATGGTGGAGAGCCTAAGTAACGTGCTCGTATATCCGCATCTTGGGTAACAGCAGTTCGTGTAGTACCGCCTGAGACTGGGTTTAGGTAACCATATCCGAGTAATAGGATGGGGACATTCCCTGAGGAGCTCAATAACATTCATCGTGCCAAAGTCCTGCAGGCTGATTAAGTTCAGGCACGAGTGATAAGGTTTGAGTGGTACTACTCAGGAATAATAAGTTATTAATTAATTGTAGTTAGAGCTTGTCAGAGGCTCCGATTAATTAATGGATGTCCGGTAACCTTAAATATGGGGATTCTCAATTAATGCAACCCGTTCTCATAGCGTGGTAATAAAGGGGTAGGTCAGTATTAATTCTGTGGTGAAAAAGAATTAATATTAATTAATTAATTGTGTCCTGGGTTGTGGACATGAGAATTAATTAATTTATAGGCCCACTTTATTATTTGCATTAGGTCCCAGGTCTGGCCCAAATAAGTGTGCTGAATTGAGCCCAAGAGCCCACTTGGGTTTTATAACCCTAGGTCTATAAATAGACCTCTCACTCTCTGAAGCCCTAGCCACTTCATAACACAATTTGAAAAACCCTAGATCTAAGAGAGTGAGAGAGAGGCGCCGACTTCAGAGGGAGAGAGGAGGAGAATTTCGATTCTGGTCCTGCTCAAGACACAGATCTACGGAGTCCTCACCACTAGTAGATCTGACCAGCACCGGGATACAGATCTGAAGATCTAATCTGGAGAACAGATTTCTTTCTTTCTTCCCTTTTGTTTTCGATTTTAATCTAGAAATTAGATCTCTAATTTTTGTTTCCGCAGATTAAATCGGATTGCATGATTGATTTCAAATTGGAAATTCAAACGCAAAAGATCGTTTCAGACACGACGGAATAACGGTAATTCCTCAATCCACGATATGTATTAAATTCATAGGAGCATGCTAGGTTTTTGTGAATTTTAATTATGAGCAATATCCATAAATCGATCCGGTTCAGTTTGGTTTTGGTGATTCGGTTCACGGTAAAACCCTACAATTGGTATCAGAGCCAGGTTTCTGATTTGTGGCTTCATAATTAAATTCGATATGCATGTATGAATTTATTATTTTGTGGATGTTGGTTTTTGTTCCTCGTGGCAACCCGTTGATTCAGCCCGCGGTGGTTTATCCGTGTAGGGCTGAATTGTTTTTGTAAAATCACGAGAAAATTCGTGATTAGTGTAGATTTGAAAAATTGTAATAGAATAGATTTCTGTATTTTTTCAAATTTTGTAATTGAACGGGTCGAGGACGAAGAACGAAGACGGGGCCGACGAAGGCCGGTGCACGGCGGCGGCAAGAGGCTGCGCGCGCGTGCAGCCGCGGGTGACGGCGGCGCGGCACGGCAGGGCGCGCGCTGCGCGTGTGAGCAGCGGCAGGGGCGCGCGCGACCCGCGCGCGCGCGCACGAGCCTGCTGGGCGAGCGTGCGCGGCGGCGCAGGGCGGTGCTGGGTCCGGCGGCGGCGGGCTGCTGGTCGGCGGCGGCTGCGGTCGTCGTTGTCTGCTGTCCCGTCGTGGTGGCTCGTGTTTTGGTGGTTTGCACAATCCTGTGTAAACCCTAGGGTTTGCATTAGGGTTAGGGCAAATCATCAGATCATAAATGCCTAAAATCCAAAAGATTTGGTGTATCCAGATTTGAAGGCCCTTGAAGATTTGGAAGATTTGAAAAGATTTGGATATATCCAAATTAATTCAAAATTCAAATTGTAATAGATAGAATTTATTTTTTCTATTTTTGGGGCCACGAGGAATTTTTGTTTGCCTTAATTGTCCTCGTATGATATGTGATTTATTTATGTGCGTAATTAAGCATGTGTAGATAATAGGAAAATCATGTTTTATCGCTTTTATTATTTACAGCTTTTCAAGCAAGCTTATGTGATTAATTTCTTTTGTTGGATTATATTTTGGGAATTTTCGGGCTTGTTTAATTACATGAAAAAATTTGGGAAATATAATAACAAGGAAATTATGTGTGCGCATAAAGAAACCTTTTAAAAGAAAAATACTAAGCAGATTTTTTTAATTAAAATCAATAGACCTCCACAAAGCGGTCCTAGGCTGTAAGTGTATCTCTCGTTCTAGTAAACGTCTACGAGTGTAGCTTGCTAGTTCCTAGAGGTGCATGGGTACGGTTGTTGGGATTTCTAGACAAACAATTTAAATCATGTGAATAGTGGGAGGGCTTTGCGTAAACGTCTACGAGTGTAGCTTGCGTAGACCTCTTTCACAAGTATTCTAGGATTGATTTGAATTATAGATAACAAAAGCTTTAATGGCTGTGCGGTATGGTTACATGCCATGCTAAACTGTCTCTTTTGGCTGGAGTTAAATTTGTGGTTAATTGCTTAGAAGCATCTTAGAATATAATGCAAGAATTGCATCCCTGTTCTTGAGAGATGGCTTGGTCTAAGGTTTTCACTAATTATTAATTTCTAGTGTCAAATGCATCCTGACATGGTAGTGAAATTAAATGGATTGGGGCTTAAAACCCGTAGTTCTGGTTGAGGGTGACATCGTAAACGTCTACGAGTGTAGCTTGCGGTGGGAACTCTTGGGCAATTAGTGTAAAACATTCGTATTTGATTTATTAAAAGGTTTTCAATGCATTTGTTTTCGAAGTTCAACATGTATGTTCTTATTTAAGATTCTTTATTGTTTCAGATATGTCTATGTCTAATGTCATCAATATTCTCGCACAAAACACTCTAACTGGTCCGAACTTCCTGGAATGGAAGCGCAATCTCGAGTACCTCCTGATTGTAGAAGAACATATGTTCGTTCTGCAAGTACTTCGTCCCGAAGTGCCAACTGATGAATCCAGTCAACTGGATATAGACTTTTATAACAAGTGGGAGAAATCGAACAATGTAGTCAAGTGCTACATGATGACCACTATGTCGAAAGTCTTGCAGCAGCAGCATCAGCACCATAGGGATGCCTATGACATTATGCAAAGTCTGGAGGCGACCTATGGGGAAACTGATAGAGCCGTCAGGTTCAATCTCATGAGAGAAATCGTGAGTAAGAAAATGACTGATGGCACCTCAGTGAGAGAGCACGTAGTTACCATGACTCACCTCATGGATGAGCTAACTGTGCATGGTGGAGGTATCGACGCTGAGGCTAAGGTCGATATCATACTGAACTCTCTACCCAAGTCCTTCGAGAGTTTTAGGCTGAATGTTGTCATGAACAAGAAAGAGTATACTCTTAACGAGTTACTCAATGACTTGATGGCAGCGGAATCGGTCATGAACCCTCAGAAGGTTGCCTTGGCCACTTCTGGTAATCTCTCTGTTGTACCGAAATGTATGAAGCGAAAGAAAGGGATTAAGAATTGGGCCAAGAAAACACCTGTGAAGGATGGTGGGGCTGGGAAAAAGCCTAAGGTGGCGACTGAAAGGGACAGGTGCTTCAGGTGTGGTAAGAAAGGACAATGGAGGAAAGATTGTCAAGCCAACAAAGCTAGACAAGGTATGCCATTTTGCATGTATAACTGTAAGCATGATTAGAGATAGTTGTTGCTCTTCTAGAGCTGTAAGCACTGACTTGTTGATCATGTTGTTGTACTTTGCAGGGGACCGTGCCGACAAGGCTGGTGAGTGATGGCAAGAAGATACCAAACTGGATGAAGGCAATGTTTTATGACGGAGCTTCATGGAGTTTTCTTTTCCTTATGTTTTGATGAATTAAAGTACATTTGAGAATTTATTTGTGGGCCGTGGTTTATCGGCAGGACAAATTTCATCAACTTTTATGGATATTTGTTATTTATGATTTTATCATTGGTAATAACAATGTTGTCCATCATGATATGTTGATTTACAATCTCTATGTTACTTCGATCAAATATGTCCGCAAGTATTGCATGTAATTCATCTGTAATTGATAATCCTAGAAAGGGAAAACTTACTTCTTCTGATGAGGATCTTACATATCTCTGGCACTTGAGACTGGGTCACATCAGCTTGAAGCGGATTCAGAGACTTGCAGATGACGGTACATTGTGGACTGCACCGGGTACTCCCCAGCAAAACGGTGTAGCTGAAAGAAGAAATAGGACTCTTCTAGAGATGGTAAGATCAATGATGAGTTATGCAAACTTACCAATTTTGTTTTGGGGCTACGCATTGGAAACAACAACTTACGTGCTTAATGTGGTGCCTTCTAAATCAGTTCCTAAGACACCTTCTGAGCTCTTCCTTGGTCGTAAACCTAGTTTGTGCATGTTTAGAGTATGGGGCTGTCCGACACACGTACTGTCGAAGGAACCTGATAAGTTAGAAAGCAGGTCAAAAGTAATGTTGTTCATAGGGTATCCCAGGCAAACGAAAGGTTGTTACCTTTACTGTCCTGAGAGTCAAAGAGTCATTGTTAGCACCAACGCTAGATTCTTGGAGGACGAGTATGTGAGTAATCACAAGTCAAGGAGTGATATTGTTCTTCAAGAAATTGAGATCGAGAATGCAATTCCAAGGGAAGGGGAACGTGTAGATGTGGGTGCACCTGTGAGAGGCACATCACCACACACACGTTCTTCAGTGCAAGGTGCAGGACCACAAGTTACTGCACCTACTACTGACACGACACTGATGCCTCGTCGTAGTGGGAGAGTTATTTTCCAGCCGGAAAGGTACATGTTCATGGGTGAGTCTTCGGACTTGAGTCCAGAAGACGGACATGAGGACTCTGATCCACTGACTTACGAAGAGGCAGTGCAGGACAAGGATGTTGCCAAATGGCGTGTCGCTATGGATTCTGAAATTGAATCCATAACTGCTATGGATGTATACCAGAAAACTGATTTGCTGGATGGCTTTAGGGCCATACGGTGCAAATAGGTATACAAGAGAGAGAAAGGGGCGGATGGAAAGATCACGGCTTTTAAAGCCAGGCTGGTGGCAAAGGGTTATAGTCAGAAAGAGGGCATTGACTATGACGAAACCTTTTCACCCGTAGCCATGCTCAAATCCATTCGGATACTCCTTGCCATAGTTGCGCATATGGACCTCGAGATCTGGCAGATGGATGTCAAAACCGCTTTTCTAAACGGTTACCTTGAAGAAGGTAGGGACATCTATATGCAGCAACCCGAGGGTTGTAGGGTTTCCCGTGAACTGAATCACCAAAATCAAACTGAACCGGATCGATTTATGGATTTTATGCATAATTAAATATAAGATAGATCCTAGCATGCTCCTATGAATTTAATTACCAGAATTGTGGATTGAGGAATTACCGTTACTTCGTCGAGTCTGAACCGATCTTTTGCGTTTGAATTTCCCACTTGAATTCAACCACGCAATCTGATTTTATCTGCGGAATAAGAAATTAGATCTCTAATTTCTTAGAATAAAAATCGAAAACAAAAGGGAAGAAAGAAATCTGTTGTTCTCTAGATTAGATCTTCAGATCTGTATCCCAGTGCTGTTCAGATCTACTACTGGTGAGGACTCCGTAGATCTGTGGTTTGAGCAGGACCAGAATTGAAATTCTCCTCCCTTTTGAAACAGGATTGGCGCCCCTCTCTCTCTCTCTCCTGGGTTTAGTGTGTTTCAACTGTGTTACAATTTATGAGAGAGAGCTGTCTATTTATAGACCTAGGGTTGTAAACCCTAATGGGCTTCTGGGCTCAATTCAACACACTTTCCTTGGGCCAGACCTGGGACCTAATGCAAATAATAAAGTGGGCCTATAAATTAATTAATTCCCATGTCCACAACCCATGACACAATAAATTAATTAATATTAATTCTTTTTCACCACAGAATTAATACTGACCTACCCCTTTATTACCACGTTATGAGAACGGGCTGCATTAATTGAGAATCCCCATATTTAAGGTTACCGGACATCCATTAATTAATCGGAGCCTCTGACAAGCTCTAACTACAATTAATTAATATCTTATTATTCCTGAGTAGTACCACTCAATCCTTATCACTCGTGCCTGAACTTAATCAGCCCGCAGGACTTTGGCACGATGAATGTTATTGAGCTCCTCAGGGAATGTCCCCGTCCTATTACTCGGATATGGTTACCTAAACCCAATCTCAGGTGGTATTACACGAACTAATGTTACCCAAGATGCGGATATACGAGCACGTTACTCAGGCTCTCCACCATGGCAAGTCAAAGCAACAGTCAACCCGTGCAAACCCCTGAACCTTCGTTAGGGTTTGGACTCAATCAATATAACGAGATCTTGTATTTGCTGATGTCAGACAGACAAATACATCTCACTACGGTCCATCAATACGCCACCTCTGCGTACCAGCATGTCAAGTAACCAAGACAGACTACTTATTCCGACAATGCTGCAGCCATCCAGACAGACGTATCCTCATACGCTGTCTCGGCTGTGATCAGGTTTATGTCTCACTAGGTCAAGTGATCATACTGTCTTCTATGATCTACAATACGCCGTATGATCATCCCTATCGGTGAGACAAGAGGATACCATTGTTCATACATGTAAGATTGTTAACAGATAGGAGAAATAAACCGTTGTATACTCATTATAATAAATGCTTTCAGTATACAAAACCCATCAAGGGTTACATAAGCAAGGGCGAAGAACATCTTGTCTGGAAGCTGAGGAAGTCCTTGTATGGACTTAAGCAAGCTTCAAGGTCGTGGAACTTACGTTTCAACGATGTGATTAAATCCTATGGATTTGCACAGTTGGAAAACAAAAGTTGTGTTTACCGACTTTGTGTCAGTGGGAGCGTGGTCTTCCTTGCACTATACGTTGATGACATACTCATATTTGGAAACAACAAGGGAGTGATGTCGGAAATCAAGGCTTGGTTATCCGAACAGTTCCAAATGAAGGATCTGGGAGAAGCTGGCTACATTCTTTGTATTAAGGTCTTACGAGATCGTAAGAGAAGAATGTTGAGCTTATCCCAGGCATCCTATGTGGATACTGTGATAGCCCGGTTCAGCATGCAACTCGCCAAGAAAGACTTGCTACCTTTCAGACATGGCGTTCATCTTTCGAGTGGGCAGTGTCCTCAGACACAGCGGGAGAAAGATGAGATGAGTCTTGTACCATATGCTTCGGCAGTGGGTAGCCTCATGTATGCGATGCTGTGTACCAGGCCCGATATCTGTTATGCCGTTGGCATGGTAGCAAGATATCAGTCTAACCCCGGACAGGCGCACTGGACTGCTATAAAGCACATCCTCAAGTATTTGAAGAGAACTAGGAATTACTGCCTAGTTTATCAAAGTGAGGATTTGTGCCCTGTGGGTTATACAGACTCGGATTTCCAAGGGGACCAGGATGTGAAGAAATCGACCTCAGGATATGTGTTCACCCTGGGAGGTGGAGCTGTATCTTGGAGGAGCTCAAAGCAGAAATGCATTGCTGACTCTACCATGGAGGCGGAATATGTCGCCGCCTCCGACGCCTCAAAAGAGGGGGTATGGCTCAGGAATTACCTTTTAGAATTGGACGTGGTCCCGAGTTTGCTGAGGAGCATCACAATTTATTGTGATAACTTTGGTGCAGTGGCAAACTCAAAGGAACCACGGTCTCACAGGGCAAGCAAACACATAGAGAGAAAGTACCATATCATACGAGAAATCGTATCGAGGGGCGATGTGCAAATTAAGAAGATTGACACTGCTGACAATCTTGCTGATCCATTTACAAAGAGCTTACCGCAGAAAGTTTACGAAAGACATATTCGTGAGCTGGGTTTGAGGTGGATGCCGACCACTGACAGTGGTTAAAGAGACAGCAGACTAGATAGACGGACTGTATACTCTGTAATAGCTTAGTTATGCTTTGAGTATAAGTGGGAGATTGATGGGTTTTGTATACTGAAAGCATTTATTATAATGACTATACGACGGTTTATTTCTCCTATCTGTTAACAATCTTACATGTATGAACAATAGTATCCTCTTGTCTCACCGATAGGGACGATCATACGGCGTGTTGTAGATCGCAGAAGACAGTATGATCACTTGACCTAGTGAGACATAAACCTGATTACAGCCGAGACAACGTATCAGGATACTTCTGTCCGGATGGCTGCGGCATTGTCGGAATAAGTAGTCTGTCTTGGTTACTTGACATGCTGGTACGCAGAGGTGGCTTATTGATGGACCGCAGTGAGATGTATTTGTCTGTCTGACATCAGCAAATACAAGATCTCGTTATATTGATTGAGTCCAAACCCTAACGAAGGTTCATGGTTTTGCACGGGTTGACTGTTGCTTTGACTTGCCATGGTGGAGAGCCTAAGTAACGTGCTCGTATATCCGCATCTTGGGTAACAGCAGTTCGTGTAGTACTGCCTGAGACTGAGTTTAGGTAACCATATCTGAGTAATATGATGGGGATATTCCCTGAGGAGCTCAATAACATTCATCGTGCCAAAGTCCTGCGGGCTGATTAAGTTCAGGCACGAGTGATAAGGATTGAGTGGTACTACTCAGGAATAATAAGATATTAATTAATTGTAGTTAGAGCTTGTCAGAGGCTCCGATTAATTAATGGATGTCCGGTAACCTTAAATATGGGGATTCTCAATTAATGCAGCCCGTTCTCATAACGTGGTAATAAAGGGGTAGGTCAATATTAATTCTGTGGTGAAAAAGAATTAATATTAATTAATTAATTGTGCCCTGGGTTGTGGACATGGGAATTAATTAATTTATAGGCCCACTTTATTATTTGCATTAGGTCCCAGGTCTGGCCCAAGGAAAGTGTGTTGAATTGAGCCCAGGAGCCTATTAGGGTTTACAATCCTATGTCTATAAATAGACAACTCTCTCTCATAAGTTGTAACACAGTTGAAACACACTAAACCTAGGAGAGAGAGAGAGGGGCGCCGATCCTATTTCAAAAGGGAGGAAAATTTTGATTCTGGTCCTGCTCAAACCACAGATCTACGGAGTCCTCACCAGTAGTAGATCTGAACAACATCGGGATACAGATCTGAAGATCTAATCTCGTGAACAACAAATTTCTTTCTTCCCTCTTTGTTTTTTTGATTTTATTTAAGAAATTAGAGTTCTAATTTCTGTTTCCGCAGATAAAATTGGATTGCGTGGTTGAATTCAAGTTGGAAATTCAAACGCAAAAGATCGGTTCAGACTCGACGGAATAACGGTAATTCCTCAATCCACAATTCTGGAAATTAAATTCATAGGAGCATGCTAGGGTTTATCTTGTATTTAATTATGCACAATATCCATAAATCGATTCGGTTCAGTTTGGTTTTGGTGATTCGGTTCACGGGAAAACCCTACAGTTAGAGGATCACAGGGAACCGTTAACTACGGAGGTTGTTGACTGGTACATCATGTCATTGCAGAGGAGTCTCTATCAGCTTCCAGGAACAATCTGGATCCTTCGACCCCAGTTCTATGTAAGTAATTATGTAATTGTTAGAATTTAATTGCCGTAATATTTCACAATCTTCATTTTGATTGATTGTAGGACACTATGAGAAGAGATTATCAAACCCATAGACAAGGTTCGAGGGCGTCGGAGTTAGCTCGACTATTGCAGTTCATAAATGGTACATATTGCGTTAATGGTTTAGATTGGATGGGTGCAGATACGGTAAGAATATATTTAAATTCCATGATTTTATTTATTGAAATAGTTCTCTAATTACATATTTTATTCTATACTACAATTTATTGTACCATGTTATGTTCTTGGGTGTTGGTATACCGTGCATATGTATATCCCTTCATGGATTGCCTTCCTGATTGATGCCTATGATGATCCCAACCGCTCCAAAATCCTGCAAGATGTCTTCACTGAAGTGAGAAAGATGACTAATAATATGCATAAGTATTTGAGGCCAGGCAACTATTGGGAAAAGAATAAATTGAGATTGAAGCAAGTTACCTCAAGACCGATGGCATTTGAGAGGATTTCGTATTTTCATGCCCCTTTGAGATCGCAGCATGGGTCTTATGCATGCGCACACATAGAGATGGCGGTGTTGGCAGCGCCCAGTAGAGAGTGGATGGAGAAGGCTGAGAACACTATTTTATTTAGGATACTAATGGCTTTGAGATTATTTGACTTCTTTTATTGATTATGTATTTGAAAATATTGTATGAACATTTCTAGTGGATAAACAACGTTTTTATTGCAAGTCTCGTTTCAAACACAAGTAAGACCTTAATTGTTTGTCACTCTATTAGGACAACTACGCTTCGTATGTGATTCTAATCTACAAATACTACATTTTTTTACGAGCGCAATGCTTACTACTAGATGTCTGCTCTGCACCGGAAGGCCGTCGACTATTCATCGGATGACCAGCTTGACGTCTAATATTCGGAGGTAAAACTAAGAGTGATGCTGCACCATTGGAAACCTCCCAATCATCTTGAGGCGGAAGTGAATTGACAGTTCCAGCATAAATCTCGTGCCAATTACTAGTCTTATAGTAACTATTGATATAGTTTTACAGGTTCTCCCCGTTGTAACTGTCAAAAGATTAAAAAAAGTGTAGACTTAATTTATATAACATAACAAAAGCATAATAACTGAATTCATACCAAATCGCAGCCACGGAATGTGAGCATGGCATGAGGTCCAATTGAAACTCACGACATTCACAAGTGCAGGCCGACAGATCAACCTTCCAAGTCCTTTCTCCGTCGTTAACCTTGAATTTATTGTCAGAGATTGACACCACTTGATGTGTACGTGTTGTCTCGGCGAGTGGAGCAATCTCCTGTCATTTTTCCTCAGTTAATTCATCAGTTCTTGCATGCGCCTTTGCTCGCCTCTGATCGAACCACTGTTCGAGTATTCCTCGATAAGTGTCAATAATAGAGCATATGGGCAACCGTCGAGCTTCCAGCAACCTTGCGTTGAAAAATTTAGCTGCATTTGAAGTCAAGAAACTATACCGACGGACTGGGCATTTCAACCTGCACCACCGTTCAGGACTAATTGAAATGAGCTTCTCGTGTGCAGTAGGTTTTAATTGTTGAATTTGATCCATGGCCTGCCTATAGCTCGACAAGCGATAAGAATAAGCAGCACGGTGGTACAACTTCACAATGGTCTGGCCATAGGTTGTCAATTTATTCTGGAGATGATAAAAACAAATTCCGTGTGTTATACCCGGATATATTGTGTTGACTGCATTTCCGATACTAACGTGCTGGTCTGATACGATCAACAGTTGATCGCTGACTGCAAAAGACATCCTCACTCGAGAGAGAAACTAGGTCCAAGTCTCGTCATTTTTTATTGGCCCAACACCAATAGCTAGTGGAAAAACATTTTCACTGCCATCTTTCGTAACTGCAACTAATAAGATGCCTTTGCTTCTTCCCTTCAAGTGCGTGGCATCGATAACAATGACTTGTCTCAACAAACCATTATTGAAAGCTATCCTTGACACACCGAGTGCAACAAAACAATGTCGGAATGTTCCATCTGGTGCAATATCCAGATCTGTGACCGTGCCAGGATTGTACTCCCGAAGCACCTCAAGATATCTAGGCAAGACCTTAAATGAATCCGCTATACTGCCATACATTAGGGAAATAGCTGCATTTCTAGATAGCATGCAACACCATAACTCGCTCGAATATCAAAGTTTCGTTGAAGTTCGGCCATTATTGCTTTTGGTTTGATGATTTGCCCTTGGCGACGCATCATTCGAGCAAAATACGCAGCCACCACTTTTGAACGGATATTTCTGGATCCAATGTCTGCAAGGTTCAACATGCAGCTATGATTTGGTTGAAAGTGGCGGACAATCCAACAACCATCCCTGCACCTTGCTTGTTTATGAAACGTACAGTTCTTGTTTCGTTTGCAAATATAATCGACATGGGTGCTATCAGACTTCTTCACATTAAACTCTTATCGGTGCTCCATATGTCACAGACCAACAACAATTAGCAAATCGTCTTTCTTCCAGAACATGGCACCCAAACTCAATTCCTGATCAAGTATGGCTGCCACATCTCTCACAACAATGATCACGCTAAAATTTTATAGACAGTGACTTAGCAAAGCTAATAA
>JAPKLW010000215.1:444584-495092 GCA_026898455.1 Plectranthus barbatus
CAATCATCATGAAGAAGAAGGGTTCAGACCTACAAAGGATCCGTTCTGACAAGAGACGGCTAAAGACAGATGCTACGCTAATCATAGACGAGGAGACTTGAAGAGTTCTGTCCACCGCAGAAAAAGGAAGCATGCAGATAGGCGAACATTCCGTTTGAGTCTAACGGATAAGATTCAAATAGCCGTTTGAATCTTCACCTATAAATAGGTGTCATCCTCATTTGATTCAAAGGTTCGCGATTTTATACACACAAGAGATAACAAAAGAGATTAACTTATTCTCTCTATAACGCGAACACAACCGAGCTAAGTTCTTAATTGAAGCTTTTCGCAAGTTTTCATAGTAGAAGCTCGAAGACCTGAGAAGTTTATCTTCCTAAGGGTATATTGGGATTCCTTCTAATCAACAAAGAATCTAGTAGTCACTATTACGGTGCAAGAGTGATTCCTATGGGCAACGCCAACATAAGGATAGGTTCCGGGAAGAACTATAAATCTCCCAAGAGTCGACATCTAAGGAGAAGGGAGGTTTGTCCTCACTCCAAGGAGCGACACCGGTTGAAGATTGGAGATCGAGGTGCTTGAAGGTGCGCGCTGACTAGACGGAGGAGTTGCTCAACGTTAGGGATCAGACCTGACCTTGTACTCATTCTTCTAGTGAATTTTCAGTCAAAGGACTGAAGAGTGGACGTGGATTAATTGTTAGAACCACTATACAAACCCTTGTGTCGTTTACTGTTTTATTACGTTAATTGTTTGTGGTTATACTATTTGAAACTGAACACATCAAGTGTTGAAGTATAAACTGCAATCGAACTACCTAATTTATGAGCTAAAACATTTAGATAAACACTTGCTAAGTCGAGACCTTAGCAAGACACGTGCAAGATAAATTTAATACTTCCACTGCATATAAAATACTTTGATCGGGGACCACAAGTGGTATCAGAGCGGTTAGTCTTTACAGATTAGCTACTTTTGAGTCGCCAAGGACCAGATCCAGATTTTCCTTGCATATCTGTGTTTCTGTGTTTAGCTCAGGTTCAAGAAAATGGCACACAATGCAAAGCTTCCCAAGTTCACTCCAGACGCCTATTCTACCTGGAAAAAGAGGTCGATGATCACACTGATGAATATGCATCCTTAGATGAGACGAGCGATCTAAGTTGGACCCATCAAGATCCAGAAGGTGAAGACAAGGGTCGGAGAGGACGTAACTGGACCAGACGTAATGGTGGATAAGCCGCTTGAAGAATGGACTCAAGAAAAACGAGTTCGTGATCAACTAAATTGCGTCGCCATGGATCTAATATTAGGTGCCTTGTCACCTACTCTAATGGCTGAAGCGTTGCAGTACGATAGTGCTAAAGAAATGTGGGATTTTCTTAGCACTTTGGACAAAGAATCGGATCAGATGAAGAGAAACAAGCTACAACAATGGGTAGACAGGTATAAATATTTCTGCTTGATTCCAGGTGAAACTATCAAGAACATGGAGGCAAGATTCAACAATATTGTAGCTGAGTTAAAGATGTTGGGGAGAACGTATGAACTTCCTGACATGAATTCAAAGATCCTCTCAAGACTACCCAAGGAGGATTGGTTCATCAAAGTAACTAATCTAAAGGATAAGGATCTGTCGAAGATTAGCACCAAAGACGTGTTTGCTCAACTGGAAGCTCATGAATGGGATATCACCCAGATCAACAAGAATGAGGCTGTTCGTGCTGCAGTCAACATTGAAGAACCGATGGAAGGTGCGATATTCTTTGTGAATAAAGATTTACAAAAGTGGAAAACAAAGAAGCCATTCCACTCAGGTCGACCTGCTCAGCCTAGTTCGACAAAGGAGATTCCTTCCATCAGCGGATCTCACTTCAAAGAAGATGAATGCTCCGTGAGCGAGCTAGAGGAACAAATGAAGAGACTTCAAAGGTTGTTGCTGAAAGCAAAAGGAAAAAAAGGAAGACTTCCAGCAGACTCAACCAACAGACAACAAGAATAGCAAGAGAGCACCAAGAACATGCTACGAGTGCAATTCCCCAGATCACCTAAAGGTAGATCCTAAAGAAAGGGAAAGATTGAAGAAGCTGTTCGAAAGACGTGCATCGAAGGCGGTCACCAAAGCCTTGCTAACAAGGACATAACTACCAGACATCCCAGACTATGAAGACGAAAACTACTCATCAGAAGATGAAGAGGATGTTTTAATGGTGTTCATGGCAGACATCAATGAAGAACAGGCAGAAGAATCAGCTTTAGGAAACCAAGTAACAAACACTATTCTATCGATTGCTTCAACTTCTGATAATATGCATGACACTGCTGATTCGTGTTACTCAGAATCAAATGAGATAACTGTGGAATATTTGTTGAAAGAGTTTTCAAAAGTTCATGCATTAAAGGATATTCTAGTAAAAGAAAATTCTTCTCTGAAGTCTCACTTTTCAATTTTAACCAGTGAGATTGATAAATCTAGGTCAGCAGACGAGGAACTTTTGAAGTTAAAGATCGAATTCTCCTCTTTAAATGATAGTTGTAGTACTTTTAGACAGGAGAATGAAATCTTGAAAAATAATCACTCAGTGCAAAATGTATGTCAATGCAAATTTTCAAAAAGCACAAGAGATTTAGATGATATTCTAAGTGTTCAAAGAACTTTGCTGGAATAGGTTTTGACAGTGAAAAGTCTTGCGTCGCTGAATCAAGTAAGTCAAAGAAAATTATTTTTATCCCAACTACTGGGAAGATTCAGCAGACCGCTAGGAAAGACAAGAGGGAAAATTTCAAGTCAATTGATCAGCAGAAATGCTAGCAGACTAATATCCCTCATCTGACTGCTCAACAAAGATTGAACTACTGATCTGCTGAGAAAAGGCCAGCAAATTCTATGTATGTAACCCAGCAGACTGTTTCATCTGCTAGGAAGGATCATACAAATCCTAGCAAGGCCAAGCAATCTACTAAGATTGCAAGGAAGCCAACATACGCTCCAAGTAGAAGAACACCTACTTGAGGCCAGAGTCTACTTTAAAACGCTTTCAAAATACAGTGATGACTCGTCACACTACTACACATTACTATGTTGATTATCAAGATCATATCAAAAGGAATGGAAGGAAGGTGAGACGTGATGACAAAAGAAGCATCAAAATCACGAAAGTATGGATTTCCAAAGGAATAATCCAGAAAACTAATCCTGCAGGACCCGTAATTGATCGGGTACCTAAGATATAACTTCGTTGTTTTGCAGGAACAGGGTCCAAGAAGAAAACTTACAAGAAAGCTCAAAGAATGGATCTTAGATAGTGGATGCTCAAGTCACATGACAGGAGATGAAGAAATATTCACAGAACTTCACAAGTTTCGAGGAGCTTCAGTCTCGTTTGGTGACAACTCCAAAGCCAGAGTAATCGGAAGAGGGTGCATCGAGCAAAATGGAATGCGAATAATCAACGTTGCCCTCGTCGATAGTCTCAAGCACAATCTACTGAGCATCAGCCAGCTAAGTGAAAATGAATATATTGTTTCTTTCCTTGACACAGGTTGTGAAGTTGTGAAGTCGAGACCTTAGCAAGACACGTGCAAGATAAATTTAATACTTCCGCTGCATATAAAATACTCTGATCGGGGACCAACATATACTTACTATGTATTATTTGTGAAAATAAATATCTATATCTATATATATATATATATATATATATATTAAAGTAAAACCGTAAGCTAAAAATGAAAGGTTTTAGTTGTAATAATTATTCATTAATTAATCTATTTAGTTTATTAATTATGAAGTAAATATTTCTATACATCATAATTCATTGTATTATAATATATTATGGAGTATCACATAAAATATAATTTCACCTTAGTACATAGATCGAACATAGCATAAATAAAAAGCATTATTTACATAATAATTATTTATCATTACACATTTTTCAATAATTATTAAAATTTCATATTGTATGACACCAATTGCTTTAAAATAATTTTAATTATATAATTTATTTTATTTAATCTACTTTTAAATTTATAAGTTTTACTTTTATTTTAATTCTCACATTCAATTATGTACTAGACATGTCATGTAAATTAAATTAATTAGATATTGATATTATGCAAAATTAAAATAAATATAAAGTTAGTGTATTTAAATAAAATATTTAAGCCATGGTAAAAATTTATTTTTATCATTTTAAGGAAATAAAATCTTAATCTATTATAAAATAATTTTGTTATAAATCTCCACAATTTGTGAAATTAAATAAATATAAAATTTATTTATTTTAAAATATTAGTATTCAAACATGGTTAATAAAATTTTAAGGTTATCCAATCTTAATATATTATAAAATAATTTTTTACTTTGGTAGTTGCACATTATTTTGGAGAAGATTATTCACAAAATAGAGAATGAAATTATACTAAAAATAATTTAATGGTCATAATACAAAATGATCAATTATATATTGATGTTTTCTCTATTACTATTAGAATTGGACTCAAGATATTATGTATATTTAATTTTATCGAATCTTAACATATTATAAAACAATTTCATAACATTGTAGTAATACATTATTTTGGTATGTTATTTTCGAGGGAAAATATTTAAATCTATCCAAAACTTTAGGTGAGTTCCCAAATCTATCCTGAACTTTCGAATATAATAATTTAAGACATAAGTTTTCAACTTTTTCCCATCGATCAAAACTCAGTTGCCGGAAATCCTAAGTGGATCTAAATATGTCATGTCATGCACAATTTAATTTAAAATAAATATCATGCTGATTAAATAAATCCCATATGGATTATTTTTTAGTTTTATAATTGAAGAATAAAAAAAGAAATATTTTAAAGTTATACAACTCCTAATAAATATTTATAAAAATATAATTAAAAATCCACTATATTTAAAACACCAAAATTATTATTTCACACTTGAATTTTAAAGTGACAGTTATATGCAATTTTAATAGACTACAGTAAATCATATAAAAATTATAAGTCCAAATAATATATGATTTACAAGAATATTTTATTCATAAAAACTAAGTTGGTGGATTATTGGATAATACTATCTAATTTATCATTCACTATTCATTATTCTCCAATTATAAAATTAACAAATAATCCACATGAAACTTATTTAGATTATACGTATTTATTTTAAATTAAATTATCTATGATATGTCATTATTTTGTCTACCTAAGATTTTCAGTAATTGAGTTTTGATCGGTAGGAAAAATTGAAAGTTTAGACCTTAAATTGTTATATTCGAAAGTTTGGGAAGATTTGAGAACTCTTCCAAATTTTGGGATAGAATTAAATATTTTTCCTATTTTCGAACAATAAATATATTTTGTTTCGTGAAATTTTCTATTAGGGATAGGCTGTTCCCACACAAAAGACTTCAATCGAGAGTAAGAAAATACATCATGCTGAGGAAAAAGATTACAAATTACCATTGGTGATCCTTAGAGATATTGAATAACATTAAAATGAAGAATGTTGAGTTTCCTTCTAGAACTCGCAAAATTCAAGTAAAAAAGATTTTTCTTTTCTTCCCCCTAAATTCTTTAGCAACAAATATATCTTTTATATCCACCACAATAGACTTGCTTCGTTCTGTCACCATGCTGTCATCGGCTCTAAAATGAAGACACTTGGCTAGAGAGGTAGGACCAGTGTATTTGTGGGAAACGACAGTAGAAAGTCATGATTACGCATGTTCTGGTAGAGATAGTAAGATCCAGTAGGTGGAAGGAATGAACAATCGAGCTCTGGGTGAAGATCGAGACGTTGATGCCCGTGCTCCAATATTTGATGTATTCGGATCTGATGTAGGAGCATAGCATTTTCTCCAAGAAGGTGACCTTTTATACTACATTGCGGGATAACGACTAATTGGACCCCTTTGAAGTGGGCTAAGTCAGTCATCGTCCGAATGAGTTTGGTACTTCCGAACGGATTGGTAGTCCTTGCATGTGATGAAGGGATCGTGAACTGAATCACGAAGTCCATTTGCCAAGGATCGTTAATTGGAATATCAAAATAAATTACTATGCCTATGATTATTCCTAGCATGCTCCTATTGATTATGCATAAGGGGGTTTATGCGGAATACCTGGATTGTAGAAGCTTGAAGAATGAGTGTGCAGAGATTTGATCTTGATCTCTTTTCCCGCGCACAAAGATTAATTCCTAACAGATTGAGGAATTAAATCTATGAAAATTAGTATATAATTTTCGAAAACAAGAAGGAGAGAGATGAAAGAAGATAATCCTCCTGATCTGATCTATATCCTAACTAAATCCGAATATCTGGTGAAGATTCCCTTCAGATTCCTTGCCCGGTTGAGAAGCAGAATTTCCTCCTCGTTTCTTAGATCTAGTCGATCACCATAGCTCCTAAAATATGATTTGTTGTGTGCAACATGTGATCTCGTGGTGTGTTGAGAAATGAGGAACTGAGGCTTATTTATAGGAAAATACTGGACTTCTATTGGGCCTGAGTTTTCATGGGCCAGACCAGGGAAAAGAATGCAAATAGCAAATAAGGCCTATGAATTAATTAATTCCCATATTCAACCCAGAATATAATTAATTAATTAATATTGATTCATTCCACCAGAGAATCAATACTGTCCTACCTATTTGCAACTACGTTTTGAGGTACGAGTTGCATGGGCTCGGTTTATCCCCACATTTAAGGTTACAGACATTCGTTAATTAGTTTAAGCTCTGACAAGCTATTTAATTAATTAACATCTTATATTCCTGAGTCAATTTACTCAAACCTTTTCACTTATGCTTGAACTTAATCAACCTGCAGGACTTTAGCATAACGAACCTTCTGAGCTGCTCAAGGAATGTCACCATCTTATACTGGATGTGGTTACCTAGTTCCAGTACCAGACAGTCATACACATAATGCTATCACCCAAGATACAGATATGCAAGCTCAACTAGAGCCTTTCACTGCAACTCAAAGTGATACACAATCTGCATATACTTCCGTACCTTCATTTAGGTTTAGGATCTCATCAAGCCATAGAGATATAGATTCTTTTAATGTCAGACAAAAGAACCGATCTCAACTTAGGTTCTTATCAATGTGTGCCCACACCAGCATACCAAGCCATCCAAGATAAGATGCTTATTACTGCGTATGCTGCAGCCTATACCGACAGTTTATCCTGGAACTGTCTCAGCTGTGATAACCATTTATATCTCGCTAGGTCAAACGATCCATACGATCTTCCGTGATCTACTACACACCGTATGATCTCCCTATCGACGAGATAAGAGGATAATTGCGTTTGCGACATATGTTTGTTAATTCAGACAGGAGATGAACATACAATATTTATGATTCCCAATATATTAACCAATCGACCTTGTACATAATATACCAATCATAATGTTTTCAATATATAAATCCATCATGTGATTCTTCGGGGGCATTAGTGGTTCAGGGAAAGCAACTTAAGAATATTTATGTGGCTGCTTCAAAAGGGTGCATAATCTTGGCATGAAGCGTCGTGATTGACTGAGCTTGATTTGTTCTTTGGCCCAATTAATTTTGAACCTCAACCGTTATCATATAATAATATTTTGCACATGTTAAAAAATGAATATTGTTAATTAGAAATATAAAATTCAATATTAATTTAATATAAATAATTAAAGGTTCCACGCATAGCGTAAGTGTTATACTAGTATACCTAAAAGCAAAAAAATTACATTTTCTGGTTTAAGAAAAAAATTACTAATAGCAATTAGAATTATCAAATAAAATAAAGCAACATTCGTAAAATAAATATATGAAAATATTATTAACCTATTTTCTTACGTCAAGAGAATTTATGGATGAAATATAAATGTTATTGGAGTTATTTTTATTTTTAACCATCTTAGATTATTTAAATATATGGATGAAATATAAATGTTGTTGGAGTTGTTTTTATTTATAACCATCTTAGATTATTTAAATATTTGAAGTTTATTGAATTATGTAACAATATCGATATTTATTTTTATTAGATATTATATTTGTCATTATTTATACACAAAACCAAAAAAAAAATAAAAATATCACGTTTCATTTTATTTAATCATGACAACAACAAAAATATAATGAAACATAAATATAAATGATAATGAAACACAAATTAAGGCTAAAAAAATTTCTCAGAGCAATAAATTCTTACATACAATCATAAATCACAATTTACATTATAGCTCAAGATTTATAGAAATAAGCATAAATTTTGGGTTTTGATGATTATTATACTTATTTTAACATGCATAAAAAAACACTATAAATATAACTCACAAAGTCACAAAGAAATCATCTTATACTTATAACAGTGTTGATGAGAGAATCATAATTCTTTAACGTATTAGATTCAAATAATAGATATGTAAGTTATTTTTTTTTTTCATTATCCGATTCATCGTTTTTTCTTTAGTTTATTGTTATTAAATTCTTATTTGTTGTTTGTTCGCCGCAAGTTAATAAATTTTTTATTTGTTATTGTTTCTGGTAGGAGTTCCATTTCTATTTGTATGAACTTTGATTTTTACTTTTTGCAATCATATTAGGTGACAAGAGAGGAGGATGCGAGGATGAACGAAAATAGCTTTGGGTCCAATAGTTGATCATTTATAGTGTTATGATGCTTTTATATTTTTGATAATTTTATAGTGTAAATTGTTGTTTGTTCATATTATCCTATTTAATTTGTTTTTATGTAATTTATGCATAATCTGATTCCAAAAATATAATGTGATTATTAATTGATAAATTTCTTAGCATTGTGTTTCGCCATTTAATTGATTGTTAGTAATTGTTGCATTATGATAGTCGTTACAAACAATTAATATTTTAAGGTTGGAATAAAATATACTCCCTCTATCCGAAGTAATCTATTTCCCATTTTTCTTTGTCCCATAAAATAGTTCAATTTTTTTAAAATGAAATTTTTTTTCACACTCACCAATAAAATATTTCTGTACCAAAAAGAAATGGGACTACTCTAATGGGATGGAAGGAATAATAATGTATATTTTAGCTTTATAAGTGCAGTTGGGTCTCACTTCTAATTTATAAATTAAATATATATTGCGCCAATAGTCAAGAATCGGCTAATTTGAGGCTCGGTAGAGCTAAGTTTGAAAAGTACCGATGAGTTGACCCAACTAACTTGATTAACTTTTTATTAATATTTTTATCATAATTATATTACTAAAATCTACTTTTAATATTCAAATCATAATCCTATTTTTATTATCTTTCAAGTTATATGGTATTTTAGTTCAAGTGATGTTTGATAAATACGTGGAAGTTATTTAATCATGAAGTTAAAATATTGGTAAAATTTAAAAATTATATATTTGTAATATTTAAATTGATGAATATTTGAAAATAAATAATGGCATAAAAGCTTTTTAAAAAAATTAAAAATAATAATTCATAAAATCATTGGTCTCACAGCCTAGCCCGAAAACTAAAACGTTACGGCTAGGATGTTTTAGTCCCAGAAAAATTTCATCCTGAATCGACCCAAACTGAATAGTCTGCAATTCGATAGGAATTACCCAAAACTTGAAGAATTAGTCCGATTGATATCTTATCCACAATTAATAGGATATCTAAGTTTTTACATACTAATAGAATTAAAGTTTAAGTTGGTGTACTTAATTAAAAACATGAATTTTGGATGCCATGTCTTCTAAAATAACAAAATATATAGATAATCCCAAAAATACAATAAAAATGAATTGTATGTATAATATATATTAGAGTACGTATATATTTATAGAGGGAGTAACGATTATCAAAGAATCAAAAGCATGGAAATTTATGTCAATTCAAATTTAAATTTAAATTTGAGATTTTTTTATATTTCTATTTGTATTAAAAAACTTATCATGCATATTTATATAAATATATTTTGAAGGAGACAATACCTGAAGGGATTCGTGAACTGAATCACGAAGTCCGTTTGCCCGGATCGTTAATTGGAATATAAAAAATAGATTGCTATGCCTATTATTATTCATAGCATGCTCCTATTGATTATGCATAAAAAAGGTTTATGCGAAATACCTGGATTGCGAAACCCTGAAGAACGAGTGCGCGAAGATTTTTCTTGATCTCTTTTCACGCACAAAGATTAATTCCCTAACAGATAAAAGGAATTAAATTTGATGAAAATATAATGATATTTTCGGAAACAGAAGAGGGAGAGAAGAAAGAAGATCCTCTTGATCTGATCTTCTGATCTGTATCCCAACTCAATCTAAATATCTGGTGAAGACTCCCTTCAGATTCCTTGCCCGGTTGAGAAGCAGAATTTCCTCCTCATTTCTCAGATCTAGTCGATCACCACAACTCCCAAATTCTGGTTTGCTGTGTGCAATTTATGATCTTGTGGTGTGTTGAGATCTGAGAGACTGAGGCCTATTTATAGGAAAATACTGAACTTCTATTGGGCCTGAGTTTCATGGGCCAGACCAGGGACCAGAATGCAAATAGCAAATAAGGCCTATCAATTAATTAATTCCCATATTCAACTCAGAATATAATTAATTAATTAATATTGATTCATTCCACCAGAGAATCAATACTGTCCTACCTATTTGCTACCACGTTTTGAGGTACGAGTTGCATGGGCTCGGTATATCCCCACGTTTAAGGTTACAGACATTCGTTAATTAATTTAAGCTCTGACAAGCTATTTAATTAATTAACATCTTATTTTCCTGAGTCAATCCTCTCAAACCTTTTAACTTATGCTTGAACTTAATCAGCCTACAGAACTTTAGCATAACAAACCTTTTGAGCTGCATATACTTCTGTACCTTCATATAGGCTTAGGATCTCATCAAGCCATAGATATCTAGATTCTTTTAATGTCAGATAAAAGAATCGATCTCGACTTCGGTCCTTATCAATGTGTGCCCCACACCAGCATACCAAGCCATCCAAGATAAGATGCTTATTACTGCATATGCTGCAGCCTACACCTACAGTTTATCCTGGAACTGTCTCAGTTGTGATAACCATTTATATCTCGCTAGGTCAAATGATCCATACGATCTTCCGTGATCTACTACACACCGTATGATCTCCCTATCGACGAGATAAGAGGATAATTGCGTTTGCGACACATGTTTGTTAATTCAAACAGGAGATGAACATACAACATTTATGATTCCCAGTATATTAACCAATCGACCTTGTACATAATATACCAATCATAATGCTTTCAGTATATAAATCCATCAATCTCCCACTTATACTCAAAGCATTATACAGGTGTTTTCCAAAGTATAACGCGTCTAAACTAATCTAGCTATTATATCAATCATTCTACGTGGCTGGCTTTGCTCTCAGCCCAAGGTTACGTACATGCATCTCGTAGACATTCTGAGGCAGAGCTTTTGTGAATGGATCCGCTAGATTATCTTTTGTATCAATCTTCTCTACCAGCACATCACCCCTTGCTACGATTTCTCGTATAATATGGTACTTCCTCTTAATGTGTTTTGTTGCTCTGTGAGTTTGTGGTTCCTTTGAATTAGCCACAACTCCCGAATTATCACAATATACCGTGATAGTCTTTGGCAGCTTAGGAATCACGTCCAACTCTATAAGGGAGTTTCGAAACCATACTGCTTCTTTCGAAGCTTCAGAAGCTGCCACATATTCTGCTTCCAAGGTGGAGTCCGCAATGCACTTCTGCTTTGCACTCCTCCATGATATGACCCCACCTCCCAATGTAAACACATAGCCAGAGGTGGACTTCTTTTCATCTCGGTCTGTCTGGAAATCCAAATTAGTATAACCCACAAGGCACAACTCCTTACGCTGATAGACGAGATAATAGTCTCTAGTCCTTTTCAAGTATTTGAGTATGTGCTTTACCGCGGTCCAATGCGCCTGTCCAGGGTTAGACTGGTATCTTGCTACCATGCCTACAACAAAGCAGATATCTGGCCTCGTACATAGCATTGCATACATGAGGCTCCCCACGACCGATGCATACGGCACGTTGCTCATCTCATCTTTCTCCTTTTGTGTCACCAAACACTGATTCTTGGAAAGATATATGCCATGTCTGAAGGGTAACAGACCTTTCTTGGCAGTTTGCATGCTGAAACGGGCAATCACAGTATCCACATATGATCCTTGAGACAAGGTCAACATCCTCTTATTGCGCTCCCGCAATACTTTTACCCCTAGGATGTATCCTGCCTCCCCAAGGTCCTTCATATGAAACTGTTCGGATAACCACCCCTTTATGCCCGACAATACTTCCACATTGTCACCAAATAGGAGAATATCATCTACATAAAATGCAAGGAACACCACGCTTCCGCTGACACATAGACGGTACACGCAACTCTCGTTTGAACATTGTGAAAATCCATAGGATTTAATCACTTCATCAAAACGCAGATTCCATGATCGTGAAGCTTGTTTAAGTCCATACAACGACTTCTTTAGCTTCCAGACCAAATGTTATTCGCCCTTCAGCACATAACCTTCTGGCTGTTGCATATAGATGTCCCTACCTTCTTCAAGGTACCCGTTTAGAAACGCGGTTTTGACATCCATCTGCCAGATTTCTAGGTCCTTATGTGCTGCTATGGCTAGGAGTATACGAATGGACTTAAGCATGGCTACCGGTGAGAAGGCTCGTCATAGTCTACACCTTCTTTCTGACTATAACCCTTCGCCACCAGCCTTACTTTGAAAGTTGTAATTTCACCATTCACTCCTTTCTTTCTTTTGTATACCCATTTGCACCCTATGGCTCGAATCCATGGCGATCAGCCATTTGTCTGCATCTTTAACAGATACCGCCTCATTATATATCCAGGGATCGGTATTATCCAGTCCATTTTTCGGGATCAAGTCAGAGGACTCTCCCATGAACATATACCTCTCGGGTTGGTGGACAACCCTCCCACTGCGATGAGGCATCTGAACCGTGTTAGTAGTTGGCACAGTACCCGTTGGTCCCATACCTTGCATTAGTGGCAGTGTTGGTATTGCCTCACCTATTACAGGTGGATTTACCACTACACTGGGCTTTCCTGATGGAATCGCTTCCTTATCCTCAAGATCGTGGAGGATAATTTCACTCTTTGATCTGTGGTTTCTTACATATTCGTCCTCCAAGAATCTTGCGTTGGTACTGACAACTGATAACTCCCTAAAGGAGTTATTATCTTAGTGTTTAATTGGTGTCTTTTATGTTCCTTTGAGTGTTTCTAACATATTTTAAATTGTTATTGTGTTGTATTTACCTTTGTTTGCATTCTATGTCTTATATAGTTGTGTTTTGCTATTTTTAGTTGTTTTGCAAGGAAAAAGAGTGAGATTAACTAGGTTTCAAGCCAAATGAGTGAAAGAGTAATCTGCTGACTGTTATGCTAGAGCATGGAAGTAGCATTACTAGGAGCTGAGAGACTGCACCAGGGGGGACCACTTTGCTGTCACAAAAGCAAAAGTGATTTTTAGAGCTGTTTCTAGCTTTACAAGTGTCACTCGAATTTTGGAGACAGCACACAAGGGAAAACAGACAGCACACCTTTTTTTTTTTGGATAAAGTAGGGCAAAACAAAAGGGGAACTCAATCATTCTTAGAGAACAAGCCACATTTTGAAGGGAGGAAAAACTTGGGGGGCTGTGCAGAGATGGAGGAAGGAGAAGAGCAGCAGCAGCTGGGCACAGTGTTGCTAGTTTTATTCTTGATTTGATCTTTAATATATGTTAATGGCTATTTTTGCTTGAATCTGAGTTTGTTTATGATTTTGGAATGATTGTTCTCTTGAGCACAGAAGTGGATAAGAAATATCACCTATTGAGACCGAAAAGAGATGTAGGTTGAGGAAGTCATAAACAACTGTATTTCTTACATAGGCATATGAGGGGATACAACTTAATAAATAACCCAGATCTGAATTCTATTCATCTGATTGTCATGGGAAGCATAGGAATATGATGCATGATAGGAAGGTGTAGATCTAGTAGAGTGGAAACTTGCTAGGCACTTTGTGTGTGGTTTTAAGACTCAGAATTCATGCGAGACCTATGCTCTAGCATATAGGACAGTGAAAGATTGAAAATCTATAACTCAAGTGTGTTTCTCTTCCTTTGTTTGCACGTGTTAGTGGTCATTTGTGATTAGTTTATGATCAGAAGGGTTGCTAATCTTGTTCATTTCAGTTTCCTTTCCATTTCAGTTTATTGCACTTTTAATTTGAGTATGCATCACCAAACCTATTTTGCAAGCAATATTGTGTGCACGGCTTGATCATACACTCTCTAGGGTTCGATATCTGGTCTCCTAGACTATATTACTTGTCGATTGCGTATACTTGCGCATAGTTCTGTAGTTACACTGCTGCAGCAACAACTACAACACTTTCTGATTCTCAGGACAATAAAAGTAACCACCTTTCGTTTGCCTGGGATATCCTACAAACAACATCAACTTACACCTACTTTCTAACTTATCAGGTTCCTTTGTCAGCACATATGCTGGACAACCCCAAACCCTCACTCTGTTCAAACTTGACTTTCACCCATACCAGAGTTCTAGAGGCGTTTTAGGAACTGATTTAGAAGGTACTAGGTTAAGCAAATAGGCCGCTGTCTCCAAGGCATATCCCCAAAATGAAATCGGCAAGCTTGCATAACTCATCATCGACCTGATCATTTCCAAGAGAGTTCTATTTCTTCTTTCCACTACACCATTTTGTTGAGGGGTTCCTGGTGCAGTCCACTGGGATGTAATCCCGTTGTCTGACAAGTACTGCAAGAACTCATTACTGAGGTATTCTCCACCATGATCTGATCGTAGTGTCTTGATACCTAGCTTCTTTTCTACCTCAGTCCTAAACTCTTTGAATTTCTCAAAGCATTCAGACTTATGGCGAAACAAATAGACATATCCGAATCTTGAGTAATCGTCAATGAATGTGGCGAAGTACTCATAACCTCCACGAGCTTGCGTGGACATTGGTCCACATAAGTCAGAGTGGATCAATTCCAACACATCCTCTGCTCGAGACTGACTTGCCTTAAAAGGCCTGATCGTCATCTTTCCCTCTATATAGGATTCACAGATTCGATGCGGTACCACTTGAAAAGAATCCAAGAGCCCATCGCATGCTAATCTTTTAATCCTCTTTGGATTTATGTAACCTAGTCTCAAGTGCCAGAGATATGTTTGATCCTCATCGGAAGAAAACCTTCTCTTTAAATGATTATTATTATTGGATGAGTTTGCAACATTCACGGAAGATTTATGCATACAATCAATGATATAGAGAGAGTCAATCAGTTTGCCATGACAGATAACACCGTTATTACCAATGATAGAAACTCTACTATCAGAAATAACTGAATATCCATCACTAAATAACTTGGAAACTAAAATTAAGTTCCGCCAAAAAACCGGCACATATAAAACATCTCTCAAAATCAAAACATTATTTTCAAAGCATAAAGTAAAATCTCCAATGGCTACTGCTGAGACTCGCTCTCCGCTGCCCATTGAGATGGTAATCTCGTTGATATGTGTGTAAAATGACCTATATTTCGATGTGTGAGCGTGCATGTTTGCATTCATTTTACCCTCATATTATATGTTTTTGTTGTTCTTTTGTCGTGTTTTTGTGTTTTTGTGTTTTGAATGTTGTAGGACGTGTTTTGAGCATAAATCAGCACTTTTGGGTGAGTTTTAGAGGTAAATTACTCGAGTCGAAGGTTAGAAGGAAGTTGGATCGATCGAGCGGAGCAAAAGAGGGAAGAAACCTGATTTTAGAGGGATTTCTCGGCCGAGCCATTGGAATAGAGGCTTGGCTCGGCCGACCCTGCAGTGCTCGACCGAGCCTGCTCTTCAGAGGGTTCGCTCGGCCGAGCCAATGCGGGTTTTGTGGTTATGGCGGTTTTTCTCTTTGCTTGGGCGAGCCATGGGTGGCTCGGGCGATCCGAGGCCCTGGGAGCTCGTCTATAAAAGGGGGCTTTTTGCATTTTAAAAGAACTTTTGGTCAGATTTCCAATAACCGTCATGAGAGTTCTCTCTAGATTCATCTCCAAACCATTCCCCATCCACATTCAAGGAGATTCAAGCCAAATTCTTCCAACTTGGTGAAGATCTAGGAAGGAAGGAAGGTAGATTGAGTCCAAGGAAGGCAATCAAAGAAGATCATACTTAGACCTTGCTATTTTGTAATGGATTCTCTCATTTCTCTTATTGATTTGTACTCAATTCAAGGTATGAAGAACTAAATTCAATTGTGAGTGTTGTAGAATGGATATTGTGATGAGTTGATATCAAATTTGCTTGTTTACTTTCCTTTGAGGGATTGAATTGCACTTGAGCTTATTCCTTATCTCTTAGGTGTAGGTAATAGCCAGCCTTAGAGGTAGTTGATGTGAACGCTGCAGCCAACACGCGGGCGGAATCGTCGTGAAAAATGTATATTCTTACGATTTTAGTTCCAATCCCTGTGCGGGGCTAGGTCGTAGGGTGATAATTGACGGTCGATTGGGAGTGATCTAGGGGTTAATAACGTAGCTGTTTGCAATTCCTAGTGTCATCTACCGCTAGTTTTCCGTAGCAAGTGGCTATCGAATGTAGAGTCAATTGCTCAACCTCCTAGGGATTAAACTTGGTTTACAACATAGTTTGATTCAACTTGGAACAATAGAAATTCAATCAACACTCACTATCTTCTTATTGTTGAACTTGAGATTTTGATCTACCTAAGCAAGTTATTAAATTGTTTTGACTTGTGAAGTTTAATTACATGTTTTGTTATTGCTTTGTTACTTGTATGCTTGATTACATTCTATTTTGCCTAGTTAAACAATTACCAATGACTATGATTTGCCTAGCTATTTGAACCTTCAAACAAATAAATGGTTTTCACTTGAGCGAATTGAAAGGACTCGGATTGATAAAATTTAACGTGAAGATAGTGTTGCATTTCACCATCGTCACTCGTCATGCTTCAGCTGCCTTGTCGGCCTGAACCCCTGCAAAGTATAACAAACATGATCAGTAGCTCCAGTATCCACTACCCAAGAATGGGTAGAAACCGATGCTAAACATGTTTTCATTATAAATGCACATGACATACCTTGTCTACCCGTTCTAGGCACTAGACAATCTACTTCACTTTGCTTGTGTTTGAATGTCCTGGTGATGTTTTCTGCCAGATCAACTTCATCTAATCTTTTAAGCATTTCTTTTGCTTCAACAACTGTCTTGTCAAAAGCTGACAAAGTTGGAGCAAATTCTGATGCTATCATGTAAGATTCTTCTCGCAGCAGGGCCCCAAGTAATCCATATAGAGGAAACTCGCGCCTGGCACCGAGAGACTTGATGGAATCATTATAAGAATCAGATAGAGAGTGCAGGACAATATTTATTTCTGCCCGCTTTTTAATTTGTCCACCTCTCTTTCTGTACTTTCTCATAATTCTCATCATACTGATGAAGTGCAGAATCAACGAACTCCCTTCAGTCATTTTCTTGCAGACCAGGTCCTCTACAAGATTATAACTGACAGTTCATCTCACCTTCCCATATACTTTCACAAGGTCCCTCCATATCTCAACAGTAGATTGGTACTTACTGTATTTGAGCCTTAATTCTCTAGACAGACTCTTCATGATGAGAGTGCGGGCAAACTCATCAGAAGCTTTCCATCTTTCATAGAATTCTCGCTCATAACCAGTACAGTTCCAGTACTTGGGAGATAGAGGGTCCATGTAAAGTACACGGGCATGTTTTGCAGTGCAGAGTATTTCCATGAAGCAAAACTTCCACTCAGGAAAATTCGGACCAGTCAAAGGGTTTGATGTCAACAGGTTAATGATATGAGCAATAGACATGTCTGAAAACAATAAATTAAAGCAGAAATTAAAACATAGTCGCAAACAATTGAAATAATTAAATATTGAAACCTTATGATAAAACAATATTAATGTTTCCTCCAATTTGCCTAAGTATTACTATTGCAAGCCACACATGTGGACGTTTACAACAAAACACTTAACCAGACTGCATATTTCAATTCCAGTCCTTTAATTCCAATCCATGCTCGGGTTCCTTAGACAAATGGAATTAATAATTGGAGACTAACTTAAGGCCATATTATCCTACTGAGCAGGGACATACTCTGGATAACATTTAAGCTAGCTTACCACCAAAGCCAACCCTCCCACATAAGGATCTAATAGGACACACCTGATCCCTATAATAAGGCTGTCTCATTTAATTCAATCCCTAGAGAACTTATGAAAATTCAATATGCAAGCTACACATGTAGACGTTTACGCATGAACTCCCACTTCTCAAATGAAATAAATTTTTGTTTTAAGAAATCCTATCTATTAGAACTTATGAATAATAAATTAAGTAAGCTACACATGTCGACATTTACCCAATAAATTACCCACTTCTAATAAAGGATCGCTTTTTGGAGGTCTTACTAAAATATGAGCTTAGTAATTTTCAAATTCATAAGGTTCAATTGCACAAATTATTTTATGCAACCATAATTATAACATTGCTAAAATTCTATCATGCATAGCATGAACACCGAATTTATAGTTATAATTAATTACACAAAATAAATCACATAGCATGCTTTAAAGCTATAAATAAAAGCAGTAAACGTGCTCCTATTATCTACAACATGCTTATATGTTGCGCAATTAATATAAACACATATATCATGCAAAGACAGATAATAAAAAAATAAAAATGTCCTCTTGGCCCCATGATACAAAAAAAATAATTCTAACTATTACATGCTGGAATTACTTTTACAGATCTTCGACTGGGCTCCCACTACTTGCATTGTGATCTGGCTTTATTTTCTGAATCTGGGCCTCCAAGATTTGATTCATCAGAAAATTGGACAAATGGGCCAGTTAACCAAATCGCAGGCCTAGGCACACATTGCAAGCCCAATAGCCCGCGAGAACTCCGCTCGACGAGCCACCATCGGTGACTTGCTGTCGCCGCGAGGGTTCCCGGGATCGCGCAGCAGCATGGACGTACGTGCATGGTTGCAGCCCATGATTCCGCCTCCTCCGGCCATCGCCCGCTTCGCATGCCGCCGCCCCGAATTGCCCCGACCGTCGTCCGAACTGCCGTCATCTTTCTTCTCCACCGTCGGCCTCCTACTCGCCGGAATCGCGCAGGAGACGAGACCAGAGGCTTGCATGAACCACGCGCAAACCCTAGGGTTTGCCGCACCCCGGTTTGCACCCAGCTCCACCTCCAACGTCCCCAGGAGGCGACCGAAGCTTTTAGTAAATATGTCTGTGTTGGTCCCCGATTAGAGTTATAATATATGCAACGGGAGTTCTTAATGTTTTATCTTGCACGTATCCTGCTGAGGTCTCGACTTAGCTAGAATTTCTCTAAATATTTTAGCTCGTGTAATCATTAGATTGATTGCAGTTTATACTACAACACTTGATGTGTTGAGTTTCAAATGATTAAATCAGCAAACACAAATAACGTAGCAAAGCAGTAAACGACACAAGGATTTTTATAGTGGTTCGAACAATTGTTCTACGTCCACTCTCCAGTCCTCTTGACTGAAAAATCACTAGAAGAATGAGTACAAGGTCAGGCCTGATCTCTAGCGTTGAGCAGCTCCTCCGTCTGGTCAGCGCGCACCTTCAAGCACCTCGATCTCCAGTCTTCAACACGGTGTCGCTCCTTAGAGTGAGGACAAACCTCCCTTCTCCTCGGACGTCGACTGCTGGGAGTTTTTAGTTCTTCCTGGAACATTTCTTTGTCTTGGCGTAGCCCGTACGAATCACTCTTGCACCGCAATAGTGACTGCTAGATTCTTTCTGGAATAGAGAGAATCCCAAATATACCTTTTGAAGATAAACTTCGCAGGTCTTCGAGCTTCTGTTATGAATGCTTATGAAAAGCTTCAATTAAGATCTATGCTCAGATGAGTTCGCGTGATAGAGAGAATAAGTTTTATCTCCTTTTTTTGTCTCTTGTATGTACGAAATCGCGAACCTTTGAATCAATTAAGGACGACACCTATTTATAGGTGAAGATTCAAACAGTTGCCCGTTAGACTCAAAGGGAATGCTCGCCTATCTGCATGCTTCCTTATTTTTGCAGTGTGCAGAGACTCTTCAAGTCCCTTGGCCTCTGATTAGCTTAGCATCTGTCTCTAGCCGTCATTTTTTCAGAACGAATCTTTTGTAGGTCTGAACCCCTTTTTCTTCATCATGATTATTCCATCCTCTTGATTGGTTGGTTCTTCTCGTAACTTGTATTTCGTCTGATGTTCGGCTTTGTAATCTTTCTCTTGATTGCTAAATGTTGATTGTCATCTGTTGACTGCTATTATGCGTCAGATCTCTCCGTAGATTGCTAGAATTCTTCTTCCAGCAATCTCGTCGCTTCCTCCGCATCTTTGGTCGTTCTGATCTTCAACATTCTTCAGTGATTGAAAGAGTTTGCTGACTCCTTCAGCAAACTTGATCTTTTTCTTTTTCTTAATCTATTACAACTTGAGTATGAATTCCTATACAAGACTTTTTACAATTGACTCGATACTGAGTTGCTATAGCTTTGATCCACCAAAACATATCATAAAGTGATCATGAATTGGTTTACATTTGAGGGATCTAACAATATTCCTAACAATTTCCCCCTTTTTGGTGCGATCAAAGCCATTATCTAAAACATTAATCTTGACTGATCATGGGAAAGCTGATTACTGAGATTACACAAAAGTTTCTTATCAATTCTATTCTCAGTGTCTCAACTCCCGTAGACTCAGCATTGTTCCTAAATATTCCCCCTAAACGTATCAAGGGTATTGCTCGATAAATAAGTCAATCAAGTAAATAGCTTCAAAATCATATTACTAAGTCAGTACAGAGCATATTCACACATGATATCATCAAGCAATCACAAGAACATATCGCACACATCACATTCCACGCAGTTCGCTGATTACACCAAATGTGTAATTTCAGCTAATTCACTTAGATCAACGTTGGACAATGAGATGTTGTCTTCAACCTGGGTTAGTATATTTTTTTATTGATAATCAAATATTCTGGTACAGTCACATAACCCAAATTCTAAAGACTGTTCAAGTAGCTAGGAGATGTAGAGTCTGGAGAGATATTACTTCTTAGTTGTTGAAGAGTCTGAATCAGCGGCATTCTTGACACTTGAGGAACCTGCGGTAGGCTTCTTCATTTTGCTGAGAGTCTCTGTTGTCTTCTTCATGAAGTTGTCCACGAGAGCTTCTCGTTCTTGTCTTCTGATTCTTTTTTTCTCTTCAATCCTTCTTTGTTCTTCTTTCTCTTCCTCCTCACGTTGTCTCCTTAACTCTTCTTCTTGTAATCTTCTGGCTTCTAATCGACGAATCCTTTCTTCTTGCTCCTTTCTTCTTTCTGATTCTTCGACTAACCTCTTCTCTTCCCCCTCTTTGATCGCAACAAAAATTCCAGTGGAGAAGGTCTCGAAGTTGTCAAGTTGGATGGCAAGAATTTCGTCTTTGGTGGTAGAAATTTCTTTGCGCATGATTGGTATCATCTGCTCTCGAATTCTTTGTTCTACCATGGTATGAATAAAGTGTTGGAGGTCTCTCTGATATGTGTTGGTGTTCATAGACTCAATTGCCATGATTGTAGAGTCCTCAGCAGGTACAAGTTGATGTTTATCGGTAGATATGAGAGCGGTGTTGGCCAAACTTGCAATGGAGGTGGATGGTTGATCAACCGGGGCTATTTCAGAGCGAGTTGTTTCCCTTCCTTCTTCTTCTTTAGTAGGATGTTGCTCGGACGACGTCGTGTACTCTAAAGGGCTTGTTGGCAAGTTGATTCAAAACTTTCTCCTTAAATTCCAACATCTTCAACCTTTTCTCCTCTTTCTTTCTTTCAGCTTGTTGTTCAGCTAACTTCTTCCTTAGTTCTTCAGCAGTGGCCATTTGTCGTTTGGTGGCAGGAGATTTGAAATTTTGAGTGAATGGTGGGGAGTCTTCTATGGCATATTCGGAGGGTGGCAAAGATCGATCGCCGGTGGTTACTCTGTGAGCCTTGATCTTCTATAACCTCGCAGCAACATGCTTCTCCGTATACTGTCTATTAGATGTCTGGTCCATCCAATCATCAACCCATTCTTCTTCACTTCTCCAGTAGTTAAGACCCATCCTTGCCATCATGATTGAGCGATCCTCATAATGCAATTCATGAGTGGCATAGTCAAAGAATCGCCATCGCATGAATTCAGTTCTCATCCATTCTTGATCGGACATTTCTCCTTGAAGTTCAAAATGATATGAGTCATTAACTTCGGCAGCAGCTTGAGTTTCTATGAAGATACTGATGTCTCGTGCCCAGGAGATGAGATCCTCGTTCTCCTCATCCGTTACTGTAACAATAGGACACCACTTTGCTATCCTCATTGCCTTGTGGTTTCTGTCAGGTGGTCCTTCCATGGGCACTCTAAGAGTTTCTGTTCTAAATATGGATTCTCCATCGGTGACTGTCCCTGTATCTTCTTCATCAACTGAGCTGGGAACAGGAATGCGTCCTTGCCAGATGTCTTCTATGGTTCTTTCGAGCACTCGTTTGGTATTTACTTCTATATTCTATCCTAGAACGGTAGAAGGTTCAATACCTAACTGTCGTAGATATTGCTCATTTCGAGCTCGCACACTGGCTGTGACCTCTGCTTGTTATTGTGCTCTTATCTCAGCATCTAGTGAGGTATTCACTTCAGCAGTAGGTTCCTTAGCAGTTCCTCCTTCAGCAACTGTCTCTGAATATGCATTCCTCGGTTCTGCTCCCTAGTTTCCTGAGTGGATGGCTGAGATCTGGCTTCTTGTTGTTCCTAGATCGGCTTTAGCCATGATTGTCACAAATTAGCTTTCTCCTTGCTTAGCCAATTGTGCTTGTTCAGTTTCCTTTTCAACAACAGGACTGCTTCCTCCCTTTTCAGCAGCCTGCAACAAATTGCTTTCAGAATTTTTTTCAGCACTTACGCTTCCCCCTTGATTGGTGGCGGGCTGAACTGATGTTGTGTCGCAACTCCTTTCTCCGTGCTCGTAAGTTGCAACCTCCTAAATTCTTTTAAGGCTTATTTAAGTTGCCTTAGTTCAATATCAGCAATCACTTCCACATCTTCAGCGAATGTAACCTTGCTTTTCCCTTTATCTGCTTGTACTTTCTCAATGTCCTTTTGAGTGATGTGACCTGCTTGTTCTCCAGCTTGAATCCTGGCATTTCGCTCAGCATAACTAGCCATGACCTCGGCATATCTTGAATCCCTATCCTCAAGTGTCATCTCAAGCCAAAACTTGGCATAGTCTCTTTGTTCTTGTGCTTGTTGGAGCGCTTTTCTCTGTCGCCTAGTTTTCCGAGATTCTTCCGCATCAGAAAATTCAAGCCTTCACTTTGAACTAGCTTCTGTGGATTCTGAAGCCGTGTCCTTGACTGCATCTGAAGATGGTAGAGAAGTGTTTGTTTCAGGTACAAAGATTTTAAGGGTGTTACCTGAAGATCTTCCTTGTTTGCCTCTTCTCTTAGCTTTATCATCACTCGTTGATTTCCCTTTCCTTGGTTGAGGGCTCCTTTGCGTTCGTCTTCTCTTCAAGTTGGCCCTAACGGAGTGTTGACCAATCGCTTGTGATGACCCATCAATCATGCTATCAAGTTCAGTGAGCAACATATTCCGTTCTGTTTTGCGCTGTTCTTCTTCTGGTTCGTCAGCAGTTAGTGGAGCAGTAGTAGGCATGACCATTTCCCATTGGTATGGTTCCTCTTCATCTGAGCATGCCTCCGTAGGATTGACGTTGCTCTTCCCTTTTGGTATCAGTGGTTCGCTGATATTCTTTGGCGGTTGTTAGTTTCTAGTTGGCGGTATGTAGTCGGAGTAGATCAAGTGTTCACCTTGGCAGCGTTTTCCTTCTGGTACAATCTGTAGGGATTTTCCATGAATTGAATCACCAAATCCAAATAAGCAGGACCAATCATGGATGTTGAATACGATAGGCGATTCATAAACCCTAGCATGCTCCTATGAATTTAATGCGTGGATATAGAGATTACCATTAATTCGTAGAGTCTGATACGATCTTTTGCGTTTGAATATCCTATCTTTAATTCAACCATGCGGAAATAGAAATTAGTAAACTAATTTATTGATTTAATCGAAATAAAGAAAAATAGAAAAGAAGAAATCTTGTTCTCCAGATCAGATCTTCAGATCTGTATCCCAATGATGCTCAGATCTGCTGCTTGTGAGAATTCCACAGATCTGTGACGTGTAGGCCGGAGTCGAAATCCTTCGTTCCCCCAAACACAGGCGCTGCCCCTATTCTCTCTCTCCCTAGGGTTTCAAACTGATTTGAATGTTCTGTGGTGGCTAGGGTTTCAGAGAGAGAGAGAGAGCTGTCTATTTATATACCTAGGGTTTCAACCCTAATGGGCTACTGGGCCTTTTTTCATAATATTTAATTGGGCCAGACCTGGGACCTAATGCAAATAATAAAGAGGACCTATGAATTAATTTATTACCAGGTTGTGAGAACGGGTTGCATTTATCTGAGAATCCCCAAATTTAAGGTTACCGGACATTCATTAATTAATCGGAGCTTCTGACAAGCTCTATCTACAATTAATTAATATCTTATTTTCCTGAGCAGTACCACTCAAACCTTATCACTCGTGCCTGAACTTAATCAGCCTGCAGGACTTTGGCACGATGAACATTATTGAGCTCCTCAGGGAATGCCCCCATCCTATTACTCGGATATGGTTACCTAAGTTCAGTCTCAGGCTGTACTACACGAACTGCTGCTACCCAAAATGCGGATATATGAGCACGTTACTTAGGCTCTCCACCATGGAAAATCAAAACAATAGTCAACCCGTGCATACCCCTGAACCTTTGTTAGGGTTTGGACTCAATCAAGAACGAGATCTTGTATTCGCTGATGTCAGATAGACAAATACATCTCAATGTGGTCCAATCAATACGCCACCCTTGCGTACCAGCACATCAAGTAACCAAGACAGATTACTTCTTCCGACTATGCTGCAACTGTCCAGACAGACGTATCCTCAACGCTATCTCGGTTGTGATAATATTTATGTCTCACTAGGTCAAGTGATCATATTGTCTTCTACGATCTACAACACGCCGTATGATCGTCCCTGTCGGTGAGACACGAGGATACCATTGTCACGTGCATGTAAGTTTGTGTAACAGATAGGAGAAAAATCAATCGTATACTCATTGTAATAAATGCTTTCTGTATACAAAACCCAACAATCTCCCACTTATACTCAAAGCATTACAATAGATATTACAGAGTATACAGTGCGTCTATCTAGCCTGGCTATCACATTAACCACTGTCAGTGGTCGACATCCACCTTAGACCCAGGTCACGAATATGTCTTTCGTAAACCTTCTGCTGCAAGCTCTTTGTAAATGGATCAGCTAGGTTGTCTCTAGTGTCAATCTTCTTGATCAGCACATCGCCCCTCGATACGATCTCTCATATGATATGGTACTTCCTCTCTATGTGTTTGCTTGCCTTGTGAGTCTGTGGTTCCTTTGAGTTTGCCACTGCACCAAAGTTATCACAATAGATTGTGATGCTCTTCGGCAAGCTCGGAATCACATCCAACTCTAAAAGGTAGTTCTGGAGCCATACCCCTTCTTTCGAAGCTTCGGAGGCGGCAACATATTCCGCCTCCATGGTGGAGTCAGCAATGCATTTCTGCTTTGAGCTCCTCTAAGATACAGACCCACCTCCTAAGGTAAATACATATCCCGAGGTCAATTTTTACTCATCCTGGTCCCCTTAGAAATCCGAATCTGTATAACCCACAGGGCACAAATCCTCACCTTGATAAACCAGGCAGTAATTCCTAGTTCTCTTCAAGTACTTGAGGATGTGCTTTACCGCAGTCCAGTGCACCTGTCCAGGGTTAGAATGATATCTCGCTACCATGCCAACGACATAACAGATATCTGACCTGGTACACAACATCGCATACACTAGACTACCCACCGCAGAGGCGTATGGTACAAGACTCATCTCATCTTTCTCCCACTGTATCTCAGGACACTGCCCATTAGAAAGATGAACGCCATGTCTTAAAGGTAGCAAACCTTTCTTGGCGAGTTGCATGCTGAACCGGGCTATCACAGTATCCACATAGGATGCCCGGGATAAGCTTAACATCCTTCTCTTACGATCCCGTAAGACCTTAATCCCAAGGATGTAAACAGCTTCTCCCAAATCCTTTATTTGGAACTGTTCGGATAACCAACTCTTGATTTCCGACATCACTCCCTCATTGTTTCCAAATAGGAGTATGTCGTCCACATATAGTGCAAGGAAAACCACGCTCCCACTGACACAAAGTCGGTACACACAACTTTCATTCTCCAACTGTGAAAATCCATAGAATTTAATCACATTGTTGAAACGCAAGTTCCACGACCTCGAAGCTTGCTTAAGTCCGTACAAGAACTTCTTAAGCTTCCAGACAAGATGTTCTTTGCCTTTGTGTATGTAACCCTCGGGTTGCTGCATATAGAAGTCCCTACCTTCTTCAAGGTAACCGTTTAGAAAAGTAGTTTTGACATCCATCTGCCAAATCTCGAGGTCCATATGCGCAACTATGGCAAGGAGTATCCGGATGGATTTGAGCATGGCTACGGGTGAAAAGGTTTCGTCATAGTCTATGCCCTCTTTCTGACTATAACCCTTTGCCACCAGCCTGGCTTTAAAAGCCGTGATCTTTCCATCCGCTCCTTTCTTTCTCTTGTATACCCATTTGCACCCTATGGCCCTTAAGCCATCCGGCAAATCAGTTTTCTGGTATACATCCATAGCAGTTATGGATTCAATTTCGGAATCCATGGCGACACGCCATTTTTCAACATCCTTGTCCTGCACTGCCTCTTTGTACGTAAGTGGGTCAGAGTCCTCATGTTCGTCTTTCGGGCTCATGTCCGAAGACTCACCTATGAATATGTACCTTTCCGGCTGGAAAATAACTCTCCCACTACGATGAGGCATCGGTGCCGTGTCAGTAGTAGGTGCAGTAACTTGTGGTTCTGCACCTTGCACTGAAGAACGTGTCTGTGGTGCTGAACCTCTCACAGGTGCACCCACATCTACACGTTCCCCTTCCCTTGGAATTGCATTCTCATTTTCAATTTCTTGAAGAACGATATCACTCCTTGACTTGTGATTACTCACATACTCGTCCTCACAAAATCTAGCGTTGGTGCTAACAACGACTCTCTAACTCTCAGGACAGTAAAAGTAACCACCTTTCGTTTGCCTGGGATACCCTATGAACAACATTACTTTTGACCTGCTTTCTAACTTATAAGGTTCCTTCGACAGTACGTGTGCCGAACAGCCCCATACTCTAAACTTGCACAAACTCGGTTTGTGACCAAGGAAGAGCTCAGAAGGCGTCTTAGGAACTGATTTAGAAGGCACCACATTTAACACGTAAGCTGTTGTTTCCAATGCGTAGCCCCAAAATGAAATTGGTAAGTTTGCATAACTCATCATTGATCTTACAATCTCTAGAAGAGTCCTAGTTCTTCTTTCAGCTACACCGTTTTGCTGGGGGTACCCGGTGCAGTCCACTGGGATGTAATCCCATTATCTGACAAATATTGCAGGAACTCGTTATCGAGGTATTCGCCACCGCGATCAGATCGCAGCGACTTGATAGTTTTCCCGACCTTCTTTTCTACCTCAGCCTTGAACTCTTTGAATTTCTCAAAGCATTCAGACTTGTAGCGAAGCAGGTAAACATATCCGTACCTTGAGTAATCGTCAATGAAAGTGACGAAGTACTCGTACCCTCCACGAGCCTGCGTGGACATCGGTCCACATAAGTCAGAATGGATCAATTCCAACACTTCCTCTGCTCGAGACTGACTAGCCTTGAAAGTCCTAGTTGACATCTAGCCCTCGATGCAGGATTCGTAGACTTGATAAAGTACAGCCCGGACTAAGTCCAATGTACCGTCATGTGCAAGTCGCTGAATCCGCTTCAAGCTGATGTGACCAGCCTGGCTTTAAAAGCCGTAACTTCTCCATCCGCTCCTTTCTTTCTCTTGTATACCCACTTGCACCCTATGGCTCTAAAGTCATCCGACAACTTAGCTTTCAGGTATACATCCATAGAAATTATGGATTCAATCTCAGAATCCATGGCGACATGCCATTTTTCAACATCCTTGTCCTGCGCTGCCTCTTCGTAAGTCACTGGGTCAGAGTCCTCATGTCCGTCTTCCGGGCTCATGTCCGAAGACTTACCCACGAACATGTACCTTTCTGGCTAGAAAATAACTCTCCCACTGCGACGAGGCATCGGTGCTTTGTCAGTAGTAGGTGCTTTAACTTGTGGTTCTGCGCCTTGCACTGAAGAACGCGGTTGTGGTGCTGAACCTCTCACAGGTGCACCCACATTTGCACGTTCCCCTTCCCTTGGATTCGCATTCTCGTTTTCAATTTCTTGAAGAAGGATATCACTCCTTGACTTGTGGTTTCTCACATGCTCGTCCTCCAAGAATCTAGCGTTGGTGCTAACAACGATTCTCTGACTCTCAGGACAGTAAAAGTAACCACCTTTCGTTTGCCTGGGATACCCTATAAACAAAATTACTTTGGACCTGCTTTCTAACTTATCAGGTTCCTTTGTCAGCATGTGTGCCGGACAACCCCATACTCTGAACTTGCACAAACTCGATTTGCTATCAAGAAAGAGCTCAGCAGGTGTCTTAGGAATTGATTTAGAAGGCACCACATTCAATACGTGAGCCGCTATTTCCAATGCGTATCCCCAAAATGAAATGGGTAAGTTTGTATAGCTCATCATTGATCTTACCATCTCTAAAAGAGTTCTATTTCTTCTTTCAGCTACACCGTTTGCTAGGGAGTACCCGGTGCAGTCCACTAGGATGTAATCCCGTGATCTGACAAATACTGCAGGAACTCGTTATTGAGGTATTCGCCACCGCGGTTAGATCGCAGTGACTTGATAGTTTTCCAGACCTTCTTTTCTACCTCAGCCTTGAACTCTTTGAATTTATCAAAGCATTCTGACTTGTAGTGAAGCAGGTAAACATATCCGTATTTTGAGTAGTTGTCAATGAAATTGACGAAGTACTCCTAACCTCCACGAGCCTGTGTAGACATGGGCCCACATAAATCAGAATGGATCAATTCCAACATTTCCTCTGCTCGAGACTGACTAGCCTTGAAAGGCCTAGAAGACATCTTGCCCTCGATGCAGGATTCACAGACTTGATAAGGTACAGGCCGGACTAAGTCCAATGTACCGTCATCTGCAAGTCGCTGAATCCGCTTCAGGCTAATGTGACCAAGTCTCAAGTGCCAGAGATATGTAAGATCCTCATCTGAAGAAGTAAATTTCTCTTTCAAGGATTATCAATTTCGGATGAGTTACATGCAACATTCAAGGACATATTTGATAAAAGTAGCATAAAGAGAATAAATCAACATCCCAAAATCGACAACATCGTTATTACCAATGATTGAAATCATAAATAATAGAATGTCCATTGCAAAGTTGAAAGAAAACATTTGTCCTGCCGAAAGTACGCCCACAAAAGAGAACTCTCAAAATGTACTTAGTCCATCAAAAACATAAAGAAAAGAAAACTTCATGAGGCTCCGTCAGAGGACGTTGCCATCCATGCAGCTTGGTATCTTCCTGCCATTATTCACCAGACTTGTCGGCACGGTCCCCTGCAAAGTACAACAACATGATCAACAAGTCAGCGCTTACAGCTCTAGGAAGAGCAACAACACACTCTAATCATGCTTACAATCATATATGCAAATGGCATACCTTGTCTAGCTTTGTTGGCCTGACAATCTTTCCTCCAATGTCCTTTCTTACCACACCTGAAGCACCTGTCACTGTCAGTCGCCACTTTAGGCTTTTACACAGCGTCGATACCTCCACCATGCACTGTTAGCTCATCCATGAGGTGAGTCATAGAAACTACGTGCTCTCTCACTGAGCTGCCATCAGTCATATTTCTACTCACGATTCCCTCATGAGATTAAATCTGACGGCTCTATCAGTTTCCCCATAGGTCACCTCCAGACTGGCCATAATGTTTATGTCATAGGCGTCCCTATGGTGCTGATGTTGCTACTATTAGACTTTCGACATAGTGGTCATCATGTAGCACTTGACTACATTGTTTGATATCTCCCACTTGTTATAAAAGTCTATATGCATTTGAGTGGATTCAGCAGTGGGCGCTTCAGGACGAAGTACTTGCAACACGAACATATGTTCTTCTGCAATCAGGATGTATTTAAGATTGCGCTTCCATTCCAGGAAGTTTGGACCAGTTAAATAATTTTGTGCAAGAATATTGATGACATTAGACATAGACATATCTTAAATAATAAAGAATCTTAAATAAGAACATACATGCAGAACTTCGAAAACAAATGCATGGAAAACCTCTTGATAAATCAAGTACAAATGTTTTCCACTAATAGCCCAAGAGTTCCCACCGCAAGCTACACTCGTAGACGTTTATGATGTCACCCTCCACCAGAATTGCGGGTTTTAAGTCCCAATTATTTAATTTCATACAGTGTCAGGAACCTTTAGACACTTGAAATTAATAATTAGTGATAAAACTTAGACCCAGCCACCTTTCAAGAACAGGGAAGCAGCAACTGCATTATATCCTCATATGCTTCTAAGCGATTAACCACAACTCTAACTCCAGCCAAAAGAGACAGTTTAGCATGTCACGTAACCATACCGCACAGCCCTTAAAGCTTTTGTTATCTAAAATTTAAATCAATCCTAGAATACTTATGAAAAAGATCTATACAAGCTACACTCGTAGACGTTTACGCAAAACCCTCCCACTATTCACATGATTCAAATTGTTTGTCTAGAAATCCCAACAACTGCAACCCATGCACCTCCGAGAATTAGCAAGCTACACTCGTATACATTTACTAAGACCAGAGATGCACTTACAGCCTAGGACCGCTTTGTGGAGGTCTGTTGATTTCAAAAATCCGCTTAGTATTTTTTGATTCAAAAGGTTTCTTAAATGCGCATACAAATAATTTCATTGTCTTTATATTTTCCAATTTTTTGCATGTAATTAAACAAGCCCAAAAATTCCCAAAATATAATCCAACAAGAAATTAATCACATAAGCATGCTTGTAAAACTGTAAATAATAAAAGCAGTAAATCATGTTTTTCCTATTATCTACTCATGCTTATAGCGCAATTAATAAATCACATATCATACAAGGACAATTAAGACAAACAAAAATTCCTCGTGGCCCCACAAAATAAGAAAATAAATCCTATCTATTTAAATTTGAAAAACAAATCTTTTTGGATAGCTCCAAATCTTTTTCAAATCTTTAGGGCCTTGAATTCTTCAACCACCAAATCTTTTGGCATCTAGGGTTTTGTGATTTGAAAATTGGTCCCACAACTCAACTACAAACCCTAATGGGCTTATATCGAATTAGACCAACCGTCAAAACACAAACCACCATGGCAGGGACAATAGTCGTCGCCGCCTTGCCGCCGCTGCCCGCAACGCGTCTCTGCGCGCGCCGCCCGCTGCCGCAGCCCACCGCCGTCGTTTGCCGCCCGCAGCCACACGCACGTGCAGGCCCAACCTGTTGCCGTGCGCGCCGCCCGCCGCCGCCGCTGTTCCGCCGCGACTGCATGCGCGTGGCTGCCTGCCGCCGCCGTGCGCGTCGCCCTCGTCCCGCCGGTCTCGTCCCGTCCCGTCCAAATTACAGATTTGAAATAAAAATTACATAGACTAAACAATTACAATTTTCCTATCAAATCTAATCAGAGATTTTCTCGTGATTTTACAAAATAGATTTAATCCAAACACGGATAAACCACCGCGGATTAAATCAAACGGGTTGCCACGAGGAACAAGAACCATCCACGACAATTAAAATTCATACATGCATAATGAATAAATCGTATTCAACAGAGCCATGAATCAGGTAACCTGGCTCTGATACCAATTGTAGGGATTTTCCGTGAACTGAATCACCAAATCTAAATAAGCAGGACCAATCATGGATGTTGAATACGATAGGCAATTTATAAACCCTAGCATGCTTCTATGAATTTAATGCGTGGATATAGAGATTACCGTTAATCCGTGGAGTCTGATCCGATCTTTCACGTTTGAATATCCAATCTTTAATCAACCACGCGATTTAATTAAATCTGCGAAAACAGAAATTAGTAAACTAATTTCTTGATTTAATCGAAATAAAGAAAAACAGAAAAGAAGAAATCTTGTTCTCCAGATCAGATCTTCAGATCTGTATCCCAATGCTGCTCAGATCTGCTACTGGGGATGATTCCACAGATCAATGGCGTGTAGGCCGGAGTCGAAATCCTTCGTTCTCCCAAACACAGGCGCCGTCCCTACTCTCTCTCTCCCTAGGGTTTCAAACTGATTTGAAAGTTCTATGGTGGCTAGGGTTTCTGAGAGAGAGCCGTTTATTTATAGACCTAGGGTTTTAATCCTAATGGGCTACTGGGTCTTTTTTCATAATATTTAATTTGGCCAGACCTGGGACCTAATGCAAATAATAAAGTGGGCCTATGAATTAATTAATTCCCATGTCCACTACCCAGGACACAATTAATTAATTAATATTAATTGTTTTTCACCACAGAATTAATACTGACCTACCCCTTTATTACCACGTTGTGAGAACGGGCTACATTTATATGAGAATCCCTATATTTAAGGTTACCGGACATTCATTAATTAATCGGAGCTTCTGACAAGCGCTATCTACAATTAATTAATATCTTATTTTCCTGAGCAGTACCACTCAAACCTTATCACTCGTGCCTGAACATAATCAGCCTGCAAGACTTTGGCACGATGAACATTATTGAGCTCCTCAGGGAATGTCCCCATCCTATTACTTGGATATGGTTACCTAAGTTCATTCTCAGGCTGTACTACATGAACTGCTGCTACCCAAAATACGGATATACGAGCACGTTACTTAGGCTCCCACCATAGCAAATCAAAGCAACAGTCAACCCGTGGATACCCCTGAACCTTCGTTAGGGTTTGGACTCAAACAAGAACGAGATCTTGTATTTGCTGATGTCAGATAGACAAATACATCTCAATGTGGTCCAATCAATATGCCACCCTTGCGTACCAGCACATCAAGTAACCAAGACAGATTACTTCTTCCGACTATGCTGCAGCCATCCAGACAGACGTATCCTCAACGCTGTCTCGGCTATGATAATATTTATGTCTCACTAGGTCAAGTGATCATACTGTCTTCTGCGATCTACAACACACCGTATGAACGTCCTTATCGGTGAGACACGAGGATACCATTGTTACGTGCATATAAGTTTGTTTAACAGATAGGAGAAAAGTTAATCGTATACTCATTGTAATAAATGCTTTCTGTATACAAAACCCAACACAATCCCTTCCAGAAAGTGGTTTATCTTCAATCCAAAGCCCAAATCTTGAGAGAATGTGTGATCCTTCTTCGCATTCTTGTTCTTGTAGACATGTGCTAGCCATTTGGTGTACATGAACTTTGCCCAATTTCCACGCACTTGATCTTCCACGCACTCAGAGAGTGAGCCTACTTCGCCCACCAACATCCTTATGACAGCTTGTGCTAAACTCCTCATCGGTTCTGCTAGAGACTTTAGAGGTGCTGCTACTTTCCATTCATCGGTGTATGAATCCGACTTCCATCTCAGCCATCTCTTCTTCATTTTGTCTTCGTCATTGATTTTGTAATTGGCCTCATCTTCACCGTCGTTGCGGAGTCCGTACTTTTTTTCCAAAACTGCTGGGCTTACAGTGATTTTGATACCCATAACACTTGTGGTGAAAGATTTTTCTTCTTTATCAACGACTGCTCGTGCGATGAATTCTGCAACTATGTGCGGTCAAAATTTCTTCGGCTCTGCAAATAAGTATCTCAGTAGGTTCTCTCGGTTGAGTTTACCTATGAGGTCTTCACACCAGTGCTTCCGAAATATTGGCTCGTATAATATCTTGTCTTTTTTTACTTGAGCGACCCTTCTCTTATTATTGGTAAGTTCACCAGGCAATTTTCCATGACTTATGGCGACTAGTCTGTAGTATGGAATTGATTCGTCGATATCTGTCGACTTGTAGATGCCTATGAAGGTTGGCTGGGACTGTTCTGGTTCCTTGGGCATGTTGGTGTTTCCGGAGGATTCGGCAGGGAGACTGGTGCGGTTGGAAGATTCTGCCATTGATGTGTTCTTCTGAAAGTTTCAAAGTCACAGAAGAATTTTTGAATCAGAAGGTATGAAGGTATTTAGGGTTAGAATTCCCAAACCAAATTTCCTTTTATATGATCCCTCATTAACCGGCTTTTACTGTGAGCGGTCGGATCTTCTCTTCTGATATGGATGAATCTACGGTTGGGAAGTTGGTGACGGTTTGCCTTATGTTCCCTTTCTGTCAAAACTGTGGCTGTGCTTGAAGTGTCTTCATGACATTCGTCGCCGCCCTGTACAGGAGTTACTTCGTAATAAAAGTGAACTCTGCAGTTTCTTCATCATTAGAGAATCCCGCCTTTCGAGATATATTTGAATCAACAGTCTCCATATTGCTGGTCAACACTCAAGTTCATTTGTGTTGAATCATTCAGCAATGTGAAAGGCCTTTGCTGAGAGCTTCGACTCAGCATACGATTGTATCCTTGATGAGTAATGTCACGTGTCACCTAATCTGCTGAGAGCTTGGACTCAGCATTCTCCTTTTGCTTTTGAGGTGAGTGACATAATTCTGGACCTGATCTGCTGAGAGCTTGGACTCAACATTCTGTCTTTGTGGTCTTTTGTTCAGTAGATGCTAACAATTTGCTGAGAGCTTGGACTCAACATTCTTATAATCTGCGTAGCTATCTTCTGAACAATGCTGAGAGCTTATGTATAGCTCTTCGGGATCTTACTGAGAGCTTGGAATCAGTAGACAAAATAGACTCTTCTGAAATTTTGATCCAAGTAGAAGCAGGAGTCTCCGTTACTGAGAGCTTGGACACATTAAGATATTTTCCGGTCTGTCTGCTATTCTGGAATAACAATCCTCATTAATCAACTAAGAGCTTGGACTCAGTATGCACCGGACATCTGCTGAAAGCTTGGATTCAGCAGTTCTCCTGGACTCTCTATATTTAATGAACTTCTCAAGTTCAAGAGTCCTTTTACTGAGAGATCATCCTCAACATTTGTCGGGAGCCTGCTGAGAGCTTGGACTCAACAGTTTAGCAGAGAGTAGATTGTTTGAATTTATCCATCCTTTCACCATTCAAGCACTCTGCTTCCGACGGGATTGGGAAGACCTTTAAGAAATTCCTATCATTTGATTTTCCTTTTCATTTCTTCAAAATTTTCAGGGAAAATCATAAGTTTTTTTTTTTGATAGGTTTATTTACAAAAGGAGTGTAATGATCTAGCATTGTCAATTAGGCGATTATTTTGTTTGAGACTACAGACAATTGTTCTCAAAGCGAGCAATTTATTGATATCATTGATTTACAAGAGTAACACTTCGCAAAGTATAATACTACAAGTTTACAATGATCAATTTATCTTCAGACTGCTCCAATAACACCTTTGCTAGATCTACTCCTTCTTGGTCTTTTCCCGAGCTCATTGCTGCAAGCCGCCTTGCTTCCGCAGCAATGTGTTGGCTTCAAGGCTGTGAGATGTCCGGCGACAAGTTTATCCTCTGCTCTCTTGAACTTGCGCTCCCTCCTGGACATCTCGTATGGTTTCAGCCTTCTTATTCTCCGATGGAAAACACAAGTAGAAAGAAGTTTCAAATCTAGCAGATTTCGCCATCTGCTCAGATTGGTGCTCTTGTCCATTTCTCCTATCAGTACCTGACACTTCACAGATGTTTCCTGAGAAAGGATGGGTATCATCTGTGATGCCAACCTACTTTGCTGTCCTGGATGCCAAGCAGGTACATTTGGGTTGCATCTACTCCATCCATAGACACATTCTACATCTTACTTCTTCATTTCCGATTCTTCGTTTTCGTCCATGAAGAAGATATTAGGAATTAGTTATTTGAGAACCCCTACCCAAAGGTATTCTCAAATCTTGTGACTAAAGATTATCCATCTTCAGACCCACCTGACAAATTTTTATCTCACCAACGAGAAAACTGCCATAGCCTGACAGAGTGGAATGCCTATCTCCGTTCGGTTCTAATATGAGAAAACTCATCGTCCAAGGTGAACCGAGAATTGAGAGAATCTTCTTAGATGTGATCTCTGTGAAGATTAAGATTCTTTCTCTCAATTTGGAGACTTCCAAGTCACGTTGCTCGAACCCATTTTGGAGGTATTTTGGTGAAATGGTAAAGGTTGACATTTCTGATTTCTTCGAGCAGGGTTTCTGAAAAGATGGGAATGAAGGCAGAAGATAGATCTAGGGTTTTAAGGTTTGGAGATATGAATTTCTAGAGGGATATGTCTTTCTCTTAAATAGACGCAACCTCTCCTAGAGACTCGATATTTTCATTACTTCATCTGCCTAAGGAACCGACTATTTTGCTATAGCCTTTCCACGTGGCGACTATTTTTTGAATTGAATTGTCTCGAGACTTTGAACAAAATCTTCAGTAATGATAGCGAATACGTATCGTTGCTTCGATCTTGATGATGATCATGATTGATATGTCGGTTGATTATCCCAATATTTATTCCCATATCTGATCAATTTCCCAGGATTGATTCAGATTTATATTGGTTCAGCAGTCTTCTTTCCTTTTGCTAAGAGTTGGGACTCATCAATCGCTTGACTTAATCTGCTGAATTCAATATCCTATTTTACTGATCATCCAGACTGCTGAGAGCTGGGACTCAGCAATCTAGTGTTGGTCCCGGTTTATCAGAGTGTATAACGTTACGCAGCGGAAATATTGAACTTATAAGTCTAACTTGCACTCTGTCCTGCTGGTTGTTTAGCTGGCTGGCTGACTGGCTGGTCAGCTGATAGCTCAACACTTAGAATGTTTTAAGCCTAGTTTGCACAGTTATCAGTTTTCAGATATACACCAGCACTTGAGTGCTGGGTTTCAAATACAAATTTAAATACTGAAAGCAGATAAAGGCAAAGGATTTTTATAGTGGTTCGATCAACTGATCTACGTCCACTCTCCAGTCGACTCACTGGAAATTCACTATAAGAGTAATCCGGTACAAAGAGTCCTACGATCTATCTCCAGCTGGTAGATGCCCCGTCTACCAGTCCACTGGATCAACCGCTCCCGGTCCTTGTCCTTCTTCAACTCTCTCAGCTGGTGGAGTGCGAGCACGTCACTTCAACCTCCACAGCTGACTGGTTGGGTGTTGAGTTCTCCCAAGAACGTAAATCCTCTACGGCAAACTGCCCGTAATAACTCAAGAGCTGGCTGGCTCTAGAGCTGCTATGTTCTTCCTCAGAAAGAGAAAGAACACCAAGCGAGGTCTGTAACTTACAAGCTGGAAGCTTGAAGTCTCGTGTTTGAATATATCAACACACGGAAAGCGTTTTGAAAGGCCTCGAAAGTCGTATGCTTTTACTTGCTTGAGCGTAATAAATATCAGTCTTTCGGTAGGTGGAGAGTTGGCTAAGAACATTGAATGTTGATGGATCCCAGGTATTTATAGCCGAGGGATCCCATTCAAATATTCTAGCCATTTGGACACATCCGGAAAAGTCTCTGTCCTCGCATGTCCTTCTGACGGCGGCAGGTAGGAATTTCTGGAAAGTGCCATACTTGTGTCCGCTTTTTCTGACACAGACCTCTTTGTGTCAGAACGGCTCTATTCGTCAGTACGAGGAATCACAACTGGTGTCTTGAACTGATAGACTTTAAGGATATCCTTCCTTAAAGTCTTACTTTGTCAGTATATTCCTCAGACGAATCTTCCTTTTGTCTCTAAGATGCTGGGAGAGTGAATCTTCAATTCTGCTGGTAACCTCCGACTGGTAGAACATACTGGTGATCTTGTGCTGGCAGTCTCTGCTGGTGACTTTCCTTAGCACAATCAAGGTCTACCAATTTGTCTGGATGTTAACCCTTTCTTGGAATCTCCCATGACTGGTGGCTTCACCGCTGGTGAATAGTGTCAGCCAGAACACATATTCTGCTGGTAGGATTTGTCAGCCTCCTGCTGGTGAAATCCTTCCAACCGGTGAACTGTAGCCAGTCATTAGCTCTTGACTCCATGTTGATGAACAGTGTCAGCATGGGTCTGTCAGTCGTCGGCTGGTGAAATCCTTCACCAGGTAAGAGATTCTCATGCTGATGAACAGTGTCAGCATGAGTCTTGATCAGCTACGACTTACAACTCAAAAGACCTAAATAGGACTTTACATTTGAGACTAGAGCTATTCTAGAGACAAACTGACGCTGGTTGGACTTAGGATTTGATGCACCAAAACTATGATCTAGACAACAAAATCACATCATTTCTATGGGTGCTACTGAGGGAAAGGAAACTTAGCCAGATTTCCCAACATCTAGTAATCTACTAATATCAGTATTTTTCGATACATAATGATAGACTTGCTGAGAGCTGGGACTCAACAATCTTTGACGATTTGTCTTTTCAAGAGCGCCAGCTGGGACACACTCTTATTCCGCAACTTCTAAAGAATACCGATGATAATTCTTAAGAACAGAATGAGAGCTGGGACTCATTCTTCCAAAACTTCATCTAATTCCAATAATCTGAGCTTAAGACATAGCTCTTTGAATTTGCCTTCTGCTAGAGGCTTGGTGAATATGTCTGCTAGCTGATCCTCTGTTCTGATATAATCCACCGAGATATCCTTCTTTTCGACATGATCTTTGATGAAGTGATGTAGAATACTGATGTGCTTTGTTCGAGAGTGATGAACAAGATTTTTCGTGATGCACATCGCACTATTGTTGTTGCAGTAGATGGAAACACAACCAATGCTGACTTCATAATCTTGAAGTTGTTGCTTGATCCACAGCACTTGTGTGCAACAGCTTGCTACAGCTACATATTCTGCTTCAGTGGTGGATGTTGCTACGGAGTGTTGCTTTTTGCTGAACCAGCTTATCAGCTTATGACCTAAGAATTGACATGTTCCACTCGTACTTTTCCGGTCACATCTGCAACCTCCAAAATTTGAATCTGAGTATCCTATGAGTGTGAGATCATCTGCTCTGGGATACCAAATTTCTAGGGATTCTGTTCCTTTCAGATATCGAACAATTCTTCGAGCATATTCCATATGTGACTTTTTCGGATTTGCTTGATATCTGGCACATACTCCTACAACATATGAAATGTCTGGTCTGCTTGCTGTCAAGTATAATAGTGACCCTATTATTCCTCTGTATGCTGTGGGGTCTACGAATTCGCCTTCTTCATCCATTGATATCTGACATGCTGTGCTCATGGGAATCCGCAGAGTCTTCGTCTTTTCTGGGCAAAATTTGATGATGAGATCCTTCGTATACTTCTTCTAATGAATAAAAATCCCATCTTCTAATTGCTGTACTTGAAGACATAAGAAGTATGACATTTTTCCCATCATACTCATTTGAAAGTTAGTTTGCATTAGCTGAGCAAACTTCTCGCAGATACTTAAATTTCTTGATCAAAAAATGATATCGTCCACATAGATTTGGACAATCAAGATATCCTCAGCATCATTGATCAAGAATAATGTTCTGTCGATCTTCCCTTTTCTGAAACCGTTCTTCAGCAAGAATTGTGATAGCGTCTCATACCACTCTCTTGGGGCTTGCTTTAATCCGTAGAGGGATTTCCTTAGTCTATACACCAATTGCTTGCTCGAAACCTGGAAGTTGTTCCACGTAGACTTCTTCTTTCAGTTCGCCATTAAGGAATGCACTCTTGACGTCCATTTGAAATACTATGAACCCATGATGAGCAGCATATGCTAGGAATAATCTGATTGCTTCCAAGCGAGCTACTGGAGCAAATGTTTTGTCGAAATCTATTCCTTCGCATTGCACATATCCTTTAGCAACTATTCTGGCCTTATTGTGAACGACAAGTTCATTTTCGTCTCGCTTATTCTTGAATACCCACTTAGTTCCTATTACTGATTGATGTGTTGGACGATCGACGAGATCCCATACATGATTCCTTGTGAACTCTGATAGTTCCTCTTGCATCGCATTGATCTAGTCTGCCGACTTGAGTGCCTCTGCCACTTTGGTAGGTTCTTCTTGAGATATGAAGCAGGCAAGTAGTGTACTATGTCTGGTACGGATTGGATCAACAATATCACCTAGAATTGCTTGAGCAGGGTGATCTCTTAGCAGCCATATGGGTCTTTGAAGTTCTTCTACAGGAATAACTTGACTGCTGGAAGGTCCAATGGGTTCTTCAGATACTGGTACATCAACAAGCTTTAGAGTCTCCAAGTTGTCTGTTGCCCTTGTTGAGTCGTCTTCTGCTGAAAGATTGTCTTCTGGCACTTCGTCTGCAGGTATATGTATAACTGATGTAGTACTCCTATCTTCAGCAGGGTTGTCTTCAGTAAACCTCTCGCTATTCTGGGAATCTTCAGATGGTTGAGCGACCTTATCTCCTATGGTTCCCCGTTGATCTGTAAGTTCTTCGAGAGATTGTATGGTGGCCTCAGCATTACCGATTGCATCACAGGCCCTCTTGACAGTCGATTGATTAGTCAAGGTTTCCAGTAGAGATGATGATTCATTCATTAACCTTGTCGGATCATTCAGTTCAGCTTCAAAAGTATTCGAGCCTGAAGTCCTGTTGACATCATTGGTTTCATGAAACTCATCCCTTTGGCTTTTAATGGTCCCGCGCACTAAAGTAGCTTCATAAAAAATAGCATTGCATGTAATTTCCACAATTTTGGTTGTCTTATTAAGTACTCTATATCCCTTATGAGATGGATGTCCATATCTTAGGAACACTCCTTCATCGGCCTTGGGAGAGAAAGTACTTAACTTCAATTTTCCATTGTTATGGATATAACATGGCGAACCAAAAATACTAAGATAAGCTAAAGAAGGCTTACGACCATGATATACTTCATAGGGAGTCTTGTTGAAGCGAAGATTCAATCCACTTCGATTTTGTGTATAGCAGACATTCATTACCGCTTCTCCCCAGTATTTCTGACTTAGATCTGTATCGGCAAGCATTGTGCGCACAGCTTCCTTTAGAGTTCTATTCATTCTCTCTGCCAAGCAGTTCTGCTGAGGTGTTCTTGTAGTTGACCTTTCATGTCGTATCAAATTATTTGCGCAGAAATCCATCAATGCTCCATTGCAAAATTCTGTACCGTTGTCAGATCCTATCCTTTTGACCGTGAGCTTCTTGTCATTTTGAACTCTGATTATTAGCTCCGGAAGGATAGTCTTTACTTCGTCCTTGCTTTTGAGTAACTTCACCCATGTGTACATGGAGTAATCATCAATAACAACTAAGGTATACAGTTTCTTACTTACATTGGGTGGTGTCACCGGGTCGAATAAATCCATGTGCAGCAGCTCAAGGATTCTGTTTGAAGTGGCCTTTTCTGGATTTGATTTGAAGGACGTTTTGGCTTGCTTTCCTTGTTGACAAGCTCTGCATACTCCTTCCTTCTTGAAGGTTTCCTGAGGTAATCCTGCAATGAGGTTATTTCTAGCCAGTTTCTAGCCAGTTTGTTTCTTCCTTGTTGAACGCTATGAAGCACGATGCTTGTTGACCACTTTCCCAATTAGCAATGTAGAGTCCTCCTTTTCTGATTCATTTGAGCTTTACTTCTCCTGTGGTTCTATCTGCAACTTCACAACCTGTATCAAAGAAAAAGACAATATATCCATTTTCACTTAGTTGACTGATGCTCAGTAGATTGTGCTTGAGACTATCGACGAGGGCAACATTGATTATTCGCATTCCATTTTGCTCGATGCTCCCTCTTTCGATTACTCTTGCCTTGGAATCATCACCAAATGAGATTGAGGCTCCTCGGAACTTGCGAAGTTCTGTGAAGATCTCTTCGTCTCCTGTCATGTGACCTGAGCATTCGCTATCTAGGATCCATTCTTTGATTTTTCTCGATAATCTTCTTTCTGAACCCTGTTCCTACAAAACAACGAAGTTATATTTTTGGTACTCGGTCAACTACGGGTCCTGCAGGATTAGTTCTCTGGATCATTCCTTTGGGAATCTAGACTTTCGTGATCTTGATGTTCCTTTTGTCATCACGTTTCACCTCCCTTTCATTCCTGTTGGCATAATTTCTATAATTATCATAGGAATGTGAGGTAGTGTGTTGAGCCGTCACTGTCTTTTGAAAACATTTTGACATAGACTCTGGCCTCAAGTAGGTGTTCTTCCTACTCGGAGTGTTAGCTGGCTTCCTTGCAACCTTAGTAGATTACTTGGCCTTGCTAGGATTTGTATGAACCGTCCTAGCAGATGGAACAGTCTGCAGGGTAACATACATTGACTTTGCTGAATTTCTCTCAGCAGATCGAAAATTCAATCTTTGTCGAGCAGTCAACTGAGGGATATTAGTCTGCCAACATTTTTGCTGTTCAATTGACTTAGCTTTCTCCCTCTTGTCATTCCTTGCAATCTGTTGAGTTTTCCCAGTGGCTGGGACGAAAGTAATCCTTTTAGACTTACTCGTTTCAGCAGTGCATGACCTATTACTATCAAAACCTATTCCAGCAAAGTTATTTGAACTTCTTTGTATATTTAAAATATCATCTAAATCTCTCGTGCTTTTCGAAAATTTGCATTGACAGGTGTTTAGCACGGAGTGACTATTTTTCAAAGTCTCATTTTCCTGTCTCAGGATATGATAGCTATTACTTAAGACGGAAAGTTCGGTTTTCAACTTCAAAATTTCCTCATCTGCTGACCTTGATTTTTCAATCTCATTGGTCAAACTTGAAAGTTGAGATTTCAGAGAGGAGTTTTCTTTGACTAGAACATCCTTTAATGCATGGACTTTTGAAAACTCTTTTAGCAGATATTCAACAGTTATCTCATCTGATTCCGAGCAACATAAATCAGCAGTGTCATGCAGATTATCTGATATTGAAGCAATAGACATAGCAATATTTGTTACCTTGTCTGTCGTGGCAGGTAGAGTTGATTCTCCTGTCTGCTCTTCATTGATGTTTTCCATGAACACCATTAGAACATCCTCTTCATCTTCTGATGAGTAGCTTTCGTCGTCATAATCTGGGATGTTTGGTAGTTCTGTTCTTGTCAGCAACGCTTTGGTGACAGCTTTGGATGCGCGTCTTTCAAACAGCTCTCTCAGTCGATCCCTCTCTTCTGGATCTACCTTTGGACATTCAAACTTCAGGTGATCAGGGGAATTGCACTCATAGCATGTCCTTGGTGCTCTATTGTTGCTTTTGTTGTTTGATGAGTGAGTCTGCTGGGGATCTCCTTTCTTTTCTTTTTCCTTCAACAGTAGCCTCTGAAGTCTCTTCATTTGTTCCTCCAGCTCGCTCACGGAGCATTCATCTTCTTTGAAGTGAGATTCGTTGATGGAAGGAATCTCTTTTGCTGAACTAGACTGAACAGGTTGATATGAGTGGAATGGCTTCTTGGTCTTCCACTTCTGTCCATCCTTTTTCACGAAGAATGTTGCATCTTCCATTGGTTATTTAGTGTTGACTGCAATGCGAACAACTTCATGTTTATTGATCTAGGCGATGTCCCATTCGTGAGCTTCCAGTTGAGCGAATACATCTTTGGTGCTCATCTTTGACAGATCCTTATCCTTCAGATTGGTCACTTTGATAAACCAATCCTCCTTGGGTAGTCTTGAGAGAATCTTTGAATTCATGTCAGGAAGTTCATAAGTTCTTCCTAACTTCTTTAACTCAGCTACAATCTTGTTGAATCTTGCCTCCATGTCCTTGATGGTTTCACCTGGAATCAAAAAGAAAGATTCATACCTGTCTACCCATTGTTGTAGCTTGTTTCTTTTCATCTGATCCGATTCTTTGTCCAGAGTGCTGAGAAAATCCTACATTTCTTTGGCACTATTTTATTCCAATGCTTCAGCGATTAGAGCAGGTGACCAGGCACCTAATATGAGATCCATGGGACGTAATTTATTTGATCATGGGCTCGATCTTCTGGAGTCCATTCTTCTAGTGGCTTATCCACCATTACGTCTGGTCCTTCTACATTTTCTCCGACTCCCGTCTTCACCTTCTGGATCTTGATAGGTCCAATTTCGATCACTTGCCTCATTTCTGGATGCACATTCATCAGTGTGATCATCGATCTCTTTTTCAATGTAGAGTATGAATCTCGAGTGAACTTGATAAGCTTTGCATTGTGCGCCATATCTTTGAACCTGAGCTAATCACAGAAACATAGATCTGCAAGAAAAGTCTGGATCGGGTCCTTGGCGACTCATAAGCAGCTAGTCTGTAAAGATCAACCGCTCAGATACCACTTGTTGGTCCCCGATTAGAGTTATAATATATGCAGCGGAAGTTCTTAATGTTTTATCTTGCACGTATCCTGCTAAGGTCTCGACTTAGCAAGCGTTTCTCTAAATATTTTAGCTCGTGTAATCGTTAGATTGATTGCAGTTTATACTACAACACTTGATGTGTTGAGTTTCAAATGATTAAATCAGCAAACACAAATAACGTAGCAAAACAGTAAACAACACAAGGATTTTTATAGTGGTTCGAACAATTGTTCTACGTCCACTCTCCAGTCCTCTTGACTGAAAATTCACTAGAAGAAAGAGAACAAGGTTAGGCCAGATCTCTAGCATTGAGCAGCTCCTCCGTCTGGTCAGCGCGCACTTTCAAGCACCTCGATCTCCAATCTTCAACACGGTGTCGCTCCTTAGAGTGAGGACAAATCTCGCTTCTCCTCGAACGTCGACTGCTGGGAGTTTTATAGTTCTTCCCGGAACCTTTCCTTGTGTATGCGTAGCCTGTATGGATCACTCTTGCACCACAATAGTGACTGCTAGATTATTTCTGGAATAGAGAGAATCCCAAATATACCTTTTGAAGATAAACTTCGCAGGTCTACGAGCTTCTGTAATGAAAGCTTATGAAAAGCTTCAATTAAGATTTATGCTCGGATGAGTTCGCATGATACAGAGTATAAGTTTTATCTCCTTTTTTGTCTCTTGTATGTACGAAATCGCGAACCTTTGAATCAATTAAGGACGACACCTATTTATAGGTGAAGATTCAAATAGTTGTTTGAATCTTGTCCGTTAGACTAAAAGGGAATGCTCGCCTATCTGCATGCTTCCTTTTTCTACAGTGTGCAGAGACTCTTCAAGTCCCTTGGCCTCTGATTGGCGTATCATCTGTCTCTAGCCGTCATTTTGTCACAACGGATCTTTTGTAGGTCTGAACCCCTTTTTCTTCATCATGATTATTCCATCCTCTTGATTTGGTTCTTCTCGTAACTTGTATTCCGTCTGATGTTCGGATTTGTAATCTTTCTCTTGATTGCTGAATGCTTATTGTCATCTACTGACTGCTGTTATGCGTCGGATCTCTCCGTGGATTGCTAGAGTTCTTCTTCCAGCATTCTCGTCGCTTCCTCCGCATCTTTGGTTGTTTTGATCTTTAGCATTCTTCAGTGATTGAGAGAGTTTGCTGACTCCTTCAGCAAACTTATTTTCTTTTTCTTAATCTATTACAACTCGAGTATAAATTCCTATACATGACTTTTTACAATTGACTCGATACTGAGTTTCTATAGCTTTGATCCACCAAAACATATCATAAAGTGATCATGAATTGGTTTACATTTGAGGGATCTAACAATATTCCTAACAATTTCCCCCTTTTTGGTGCGATCAAAGCCATTATCTAAAACATTAATCTTGACTGATAATGGGAAAGCTGATTACTGAGATTACACAAAAGTTTCCTATCAATTCTATTCTCAGTGTCTCAACTCCCGTAGACTCAGCATTGTTCCTAAATATTCCCCCTTAACATATCAAGGGTATTGCTCGATAAAAAAATCAATCAAGTAAATAGCTTCAAAATCATATTACCAAGTCAATACAGAGCAATGGCACGGTATTCGGATTCACAACTGAAGCGTGATACTGTCGGTTGTTTCTTAGCGCTCCAAGATACGAGATTGGGGCTAAGAAAAATAGCATAACCATATGTCAAGCAGCGAGTATCGGGGCAGCGAGCCCAATCGACATCTGAATATCCCAGCATACTTAGTGAGCCACGAGAGAAGACCAATCCGTGTGTAATAGTACCCTTTACATAGCAAAGTATCGTCTTGACGGCTTGATAATGATTGAACGTTGGATTTTGCTGAAACTGGCAAACGATGTTCACAGAATAAGCTATATCCGGGTGTATAATGGTTAAGTATTTCAGCGCACCGACTAAAGAACGATATAATGTAGGATCGCTAAAGAGTTCACCTTCCTTAGTAAAAGAAATGCCGGGTGGTGGAGGCGTGGAGACCGGTTTGGCGTCCAGTAGTTCTGCTCGTTTCAAGATGTCATGAGCGTATTTGGTTGGACACAAGAACAAACCATCAGAAGTTTAGTTGCGAATTCCTTGTTGAGGCGTTGGAGAAGAAGAGATACAACATTCAAGTTGTTTCCAGTGATGATTATATCGTCTACGTAGACCAGCAGATAAATGAGCACCGAATCTTTCGATAATATAAATAAGGAGGTGTCAGTTTCATTGCCAAGAAATCAAAGTGACAGAATAAAACAGCGAAACCTTTGATACCAGGCTAGAGGAGCCTATCGAAGACCATAGATAGCTTTCTTCAAGCAACATACGTAGTCCGGGTGACGAGAATATGCAAATCTAGGCGGTTGTTCCATATAAATAGTCGAAGTGAGGACCCCGTTCAAAAAGGCATTCTTAACATCCAATTGATGTAGTGACCAGGAATGCATGATGGCAATAGATAAAATGATGCGGACAGTGGATGCTTTGACAACATGACTGAAGGTGTGAGTAAAATTAAATCCAAGAAGCTGACTAAACCCTTGAGCCACGAGACGGGCTTTGTAACGGTCAACGGATCCATCGGCCAGAAACTTTGTGCGATAAACCTATTTAGAGCCAACGACATTTGCATCAGATGGTCGTGGCACCAACACCCATGTTTTATTTGCATTAAGTGCCGCAAGTTCTTCATGCATGGCGTGAGTCCATTCTGGAACCTTGAGAGCGGATTTAATGCCTCGAGGTTCTGCTAACACTGTAGAAGCAGAGTAAAATGAAAAATAGGTAAGATCAACAGGATACCGGGTTTTAAATATACTAGACTAGGCACGTGTTTGCATGGCATGTGTGCGGATCGGGGGCGCTGGGTTTTGGATGGGAGGAATAGGGATTACTGGAGCAGGTGGTGGTTCGGCTTGAATAGGCGGAGGAGGGAGTGGGTCAACCTCAGCAGCGAGGGGTGGGTCGTCGATAGGACAAAGACAACAAGAAGATGAGGCTGAAGCTAAGGGTTCGAGGGCTGTTTTGGGCAGGGGCTGAAGCTGAGGGTTCGAGGGGGGGCAGCCGGGAGAGCGGAAGAAATATGTATGAAGTCTGAAAAGTGTAAGGAAGATGATGGAGAGGCAGTGCTTGTAGAGGCATAAGGAAAGAACAACTCATCGAACCGGGCATGCTAGGTGGTATATATACGAGAGGTGGAAGGATCAAGACATTGGAAACTTTTATAGGCGGGACTATAGCCTAGGAATATGCACGGGAGACTCCGTGGTTGAAATTTATTCTTAGCGTAATCATGGAGACATGGAAAGACACGACAACCAAAAGGGTGAAATGAATCAAAGAACGGAGGCCGACCATATAAGAGCTGAAAGGGTGATTTATTTGCAAGAACTAGGTTGGGCATACGATTTATGGTATATACTGCTGTACTAAAGGCATCGACCTAAAGGGAGAGCGGAGCAGAGGAATGAAAGAGGAGTGTTCAGTTATATGACGATGCTTACGCTCTGCCCTACCATTTTGAGCAGGAGTATAGAGGCAGGAAATTAGATGATGGATGCCGAATTTGGCAAAAAGGTGTTGAAGTTTAGAATTTGTAAACTCAGTTCCACCATCGCTTTGAAATTGTTTAATTTTGCATGAAAACTGATTTTCAACTAAGGATTTAAAATGAGTAAAAACTTCATAAAAATCAGATTTCATACGTAAGGGATAAAACCAAGAGAACCTAGAATAATCATCGATAAAGATAGCAAACCAGAGGAAGAAACAACAGGCGCCGGACCCCATAGATCACAATGTACTAAATCTAGGAAACGTAGAGCATGTTTATTAGACGTAGAAAAAGGTCAATGAGTATTTTTGGCTAGCTGACAAGCAGTGCATAGTTTAGGCTGCTGAAGTAAAGAAGTAAGAGACACTAAATTGAGTTTTTGCAAAAGAGAAATAGTAGCTGGTGCAGGATGCCCTAGGCTAGAGTGCCAAAGTTCGAACGAGGCTCGAGGAGTAATGGCGAGAGGCGCAGCAAGGAGGGCCGAGGGTAGGGAATCCAGCACGTACAATCCATGCTCACGTCTGTTCATGGCAATGATTTTCCCGGTGTCCCGACGTTGAACCTGAAAACCAGAATCATTGAACAAAACTTCCATAGGGTTATCACTGCAAAACTTACTCATGGATAACAAATTTTTAGTGATGCCAGGAACAACCAATACGTTATGTAAGCGAATAAAACGAGATATAGAAGAATAACCCGTGTGAGTAATAGGGAGGCGACTTCCATTACCAACAGTTACTTTATCTGAACCGGAGTAGGCGGAGATGTCATCAAGTGAGGCGGAGTCGACTGTGATATGAGCTGATACGCCAGTGTCGAGATACCAATCAGACACAGACGGCTGCGAGAGCGAGCAATTTGCTGAAAAGGCATCGGCGAGATTCGCCGAAGGAGGTGGTCGAGATGCTCTATCAAAGGAACAGTCGAATTGTCTCGGACAATCAAAAGCGTCGTGATTTAGATCACGACAGAAATAACACCATGGACGCCGGCGATTATTGTTGGACCGCTTGCAGTTTCGGTTCTGTGAAGTTTTACCACCGCGAGAAGCCTGACCGTTATTCGTTGTGTTGAACGCGACAGTTGATGAGGCAAGAGCAGCGTTCGCTGACTTCATGAACATCTCATGACATACCGCGCGAGCGAGGATGGTGTCGAAGTTTGGGAGGGGCTCAATGGCGAGTTGAGTCGTGGTGAAGGAGGCAAATGCAGACCCTAAACCTCGTAGAAACCAATTAGATTTATCAGACGGGTCAATGGTGCGGCTGATGGCGGCGAGCTGATCACACAGGGTCTTGTATCGTTGGCCGTATTCAGCAACAGAATTATCACCGCATTTGATGGAGAGAAGATCGTCTTTGAGGCTCAATTAACGAGCTTTAGAGGCATGACTGTAGGAGCGGGATAGGGCAGTCCAAACTTTGTGAGAAGTCTTACAGCCGATGATTGTTGCCATCGACTCCTCCGTGAGAGTAAACACCGAAAATAGATTTATGAGTTGATCCTAAGAGAGCGAGAAGGCCTACTGCGTCGGCAAATTCCCGAGCAGGAGCAAGGCGAGAGCCGTCCACGTACGGAAGAAAGTGTTGAGTTATGAGAAGAGGCTCGATCTGCGCATGCCACAATAAATAATTGGTAGAGGTGAGTTTAATATTCACCATGTGGATCATAGTCGACAGAGGGACGGTGGGAATATCAAGATTCGGGGAAGCCATGACGATGCGCGCGTGCAGGCGAAGGTGTTCAAACCAGCGATCGAAAAAAAAACTAGGGTTTAGGCAGTTTGGCTGATACCTTTTTATAGATGGGAAATCTTTTATTTCACACACCAAAAAAGAGTACATTGTACATGTATATATAGATGTCTATACAATCTAAATCTAACTAAGATATAAGTATATCTACATAAAAGATATGAATATATCTATATCTATCTAACACTATCTTTGTCTTCTTGTTGGTCCCGGTTTTTCAGAGTATAATACGATACGCAGCGGAAATAATAGTTAATTGTTTTCTTGCATGCTACTTACTCACAGCTGACAACTGGCAACTGGTCAGCTGGTGCTGGTTACTCAGTACGCAGCTGACAGCTGGTCAGCTGGTGATTTAATACTTAGAATATTTTTGCCTTGTTTGCACAGTTATTTATCAGTTTCAGGATATACTCCAGCACTTGAGTGCTGGGTTTAAAATATGAATGAAATGCAGAAAGCTGATAAATAACAAAGGATTTTATAGTGGTTCGATCAATCGATCTACGTCCACTCTCCAGTCGAAGCACTGGAAATTCCACTAAGAGTAATCAGGTACAGGT
>JAPKLW010000215.1:495492-567828 GCA_026898455.1 Plectranthus barbatus
AATTTGTAATAATTAATTATATCTCTAACAAAACTACTCATAATTATTTTTAATTATTAATATTAATTATACATATAATAATTGTAATAATTACTGATGTTCAATTATGTGATAATCAATGATCCATTTATTAGAATTCAAATCACCAAAAATATTAAATGACGTGAATAGCTTCAACCTTTTATCTCCCTAATCCTCCATTGGGATGCAATACTCAAGTCGTCTAAGTTGTTATTCGATATGCATTTGAAGGTAAATCATTCAATTTAGGAATAGAACCAAAATACTTCATTGTCTTAGCTCTATCAATCAATAAGAATATTTAAATTGCTATAATTAAATTAATTAATATTTCACTCGTACGTTGTATCTATTATGAATCATTAAAAAATATAGTATGTTAAATATCATTTATAGTTGTAGTCTTGTTGTAATTATAATAATTTTATCAATAAAAAGAGTTTGAAAATATAAACATAGATAACCTTCACGATTAATAGATTTTAAATTTTATCATATTTTGCAATTTTTGTTGATATAAGCTAAACAAATATTGGCAGAATACAAACATCCTCAAATTCAAATAAGTGAGCCTAAATTTATTGATAAATATATAAGTGTATGTTTATTTTGTTTATTTGTAAATTTAATTGGTTTACTTAATCTTTTCAAGCAAACTTTTTTTTTTTAATTCATAAATATATTTTTATTAATTTTCAATGATTAAAATATCGTTCATAATATTTATGAACCCAATGTATTATAACTTAATGATAATTCTCATTTCCCGGTAGATTATAGATTCAAAGTTGAACCCTCTATAGTTAAGTTTATTATTATAACTCGATTAAAAAAATAAGAAATAAATAGTATATAGATATATCACTAATCATTATTTATTAAATATTTAATTATTAGAAAGTCTTTATATCCTCTAATAATTATTGATGATTTATGTTTTCAAGTTATTTATACTTTCACTCTTAATTTGTTGGATTTGAAATATGTACAACAACAACCACCATATTCACCGAAGTTATTTTAAATATTATTATAATTTATAAGAAATATATGTATTATTAAAACAAAAAAGTATGAATATAAAAATAACATAAAACAATAAGTAAGTATAATTAAAGCATTATAAGATTGATAAAATTTATTTATTTGGACTGCAGTGTTGAAAACACCTTGTATGTAATTAAGAGGTTATGACTCATGAGTTGGATTCACCGAGGACATTTGGATGTATGAGTTTAAATAAATACATTTTTATTTTAAAAAAAGGTAGTAATTGTAATACCCCAATAATTATAATAAGATTATCAAGAGTTTAGTGCAAGGTTATGTGATTAATTGCACAAGGAGGATGATTTATTTAGTAGAGATATCAAGATAATTGTATACACACATGTATATGGAGAAGTGTATGTATATTCCACTTCAAAATATGGAAATTATAGAAAAATATATCATTTAAAGCATGGACACTTGTCAGCATCATATTAAACTAGCTAGTGACTCACATAAGCTAGTTTACATTGCCCTTACCCCTTCACTTAGCTAGAGAATATATCACACACCCATTTCCTCACCACGTTCAAGAAGGGAGAGCTCCCAGCAGCTGCAGTCTTCCGACGAGATTTTCGGCCAGTAGACGGCGAATTTGGAGGTGGTTGTGAGACACCATCTTGTAGATCTTCGAGAGTAGATGCTCGTGGACTACTCATTTGCCTAAATCGAGAACTTAATAGAGGTGTGAGATCGTACCTTGGCAGTGGAAACTTGTAGTTTTAGCAATAATCGATCACTTGGAGAAGAAGGTAAAAACCCTACTCTTGAAATCCCAACTTTTGCATTCATCAATCGGGGTTTGATCGTACATGAAAACTTGTTTTTATGTTGTTTAGTTTGTGTTCTTGATGAATATTGGTTGTGGTTATCATGTGTGGTGAAATGTGGTAGGAATTTGGGTGGAAAAGGGGTGATCGTCGCAGCCCCCGTCGCCGGCGTGGTCGAGGCGCGACTGAGGGCTGGACTGTGCCAGAGGCTGCACATAGCAGCCCTTTGGGCGGTCAGCTGGCACGAACGGGGCACGGTCAAGGTGCAGGTGGCTGCGACCGCGCCTGAGCAGGGGCTGTTCGCAAGCCTTCGGTTTTGGTTGCTTCTTTCATCCGTTCTTAATAGCTAAAGCCCTAGAATTCTTCCATGCATATTATATGAAGTTTACAACATGATTTGAACGTGGAACATAGTGAGATAATTGGCCTTGATATAATGATGTTAAAATTTTAGAATTTAATTATAATTGGCTTGATGATGAACTTGGTTAATAGAAGAACTAGAATAAAATGATTAAGAGCAGAGATTGAATTATATGATTATGTTGAGCATGCTGAATTGGTTTATGCTAAGTTGTAATAGTTGAAACTTGCAACCTAGAAGGAATTCTTATGATAATTGTGAACCATGAAAGTAATGATGCATCATAAAGGATCATGATTTAAAGAAAGGGGTTGAGATCCTAAATTGAGAACAAATTAAACATGGTGTGAGCTAGATTGTTGGTTATTGAACTTGAAACTTATAAGAGGATGTTAGGTATTGATGTAGAAATCTCACCTTTAATTTGATGTTTTGATGTGTCAAAACTGTGTACTAAAGTTTAGGCCTTAGAGTTATTACCTCATGTAATCCTAGTATAGGATGATCGAGTTGTAATAGTCTAGGAGAAGAAAACTGTCAAAAACTGTGGAACAACTTTTGAAGTGGAAGTCATCTAGAAGAAAAACTGTCAAGAATATTGGACGAGAAAAACTATGCAGACAGTTTTAAACTGTCAAGGATTGTATAGCAAAGAAAACTGTGGACACGGTTTTCATAAAGTAACTGTCGAGAGGTGCTCACAGTTTCAGACCAGGACAGTTTCACATCAAAGAAACACGTGAAAAGCAAGATGCCAAATAGTCATAAAAGAGCATTGAAGACACAATGATAAGGAACGAAGATACACTCAGTTTTAATTGAAGTACAACGTAGTTCGAGTCTAACACAACAAGTGCAAACTGACCCTACAAAAAGCATGACAGTGATTCAGAAAAGGAGAGGAGTAGGTCTACTTTACAGAGAAGGATGAACATTGATTGGACATCATTTGAATTGTCTCTACCAGCTATTTTATGAAGATTCAGCTATAAATAGCAGATGGACCAGAGAGACAAAAACCTAATCTAAGGAACAACAAGTCATTCAAACCTTGCCGTCACTCTGCCGAATTGAAAGCTCAAAGCATTAAAAGCTCTCAAGCATGAAGGCATTCACTCTGTGGTTCATTTATTGAATACGAGGCATTATTGCTTAAGGAATCTTAAGAGATTCACCGTGTGACCATGTGTACACGAGGATTAAGTCTTTCGACTTAGTCTACTTTCTTGGTGTTCTTACTTTTTCAAGTAAGAATACAACAACCTGATTCTCTAAGAAGAAGAAGGTTCTTACGGGCTACTGCCAAACCTTGTATAATTTGGGAAGAACTTAATCTTCCACCCACTGGAGAAGGAGAAGGCTACTACAGTAAGAAGATAGCAGAATGCTAAAGGAATCAGCATTCGCTGCTATGGAAGAGATTGCTAGAAGATATAGCAATCAAAAACCAAGACTCAAGTACTGAGTGAGCAACTGCTGAGGAGTCAGCAGATTGGCTACGAAGACATATTGCTAGAAGTACTTAGCAATCAGAAGAGTCAAATGACTTAGCAGAAGGTTTCCAGCATTCTCCGATAGAATGCTAAGCAAAGAAACCTAGCAAACACTTGCTAAAGACACCCGTTCTGACAAAAGGTACAACAAAGGACGAAAGCCTTACTCGAAGTAGGTAAAAAGGCACTGTACCACGCCGGAAATGAAGAAAAAGCAAGAAACCATTTTGGACGGAGAAGACCATTGTGTCTAACGGGTCTGGAGATTCAAAGTTTGAATCTCCAGATATAAAAGAGAAGTCCAACAGAGATAGACACTACTACTACTGCTCATACTCGCTCATTCAAACACTTGAACAATCGAAAAGGCGAACAAAGATTCCTTTGACAAAAGCGAACAAAGCAAAAGAAAGAGTAGTCAGTTGAGAGCCCTCTTAAAGAGAAGTATTCAAAGCTCTCAACAACCATAGTGTCCCCCATTGAATATCTGACACTATCTTGAAGAGATTCCTTGACTTTGTTCAAGAATCCAGTCATTGGGATACCTTCCATCCTAGGAAGCATCCAGCAGTCACATCTCTGAAAAGGGATTGACTCCGACGGGCCGTTGCCAAAACCAGACAAAGTTCAGGAGAGAACCATAAAACCTCTATTACAGCGAAGGACAAGTTTTACGAAGGTGCGCCCTTGACTTGGCCGTAGCTGCTGACTGAAAGATTGAAGCATCGGAGGATAGCTTTGTAGTGGCTAGGTCGAAAGCTCACTACATGCTACAAGAGATAGGTGATTCCTTGTACTTTAAATATCTTTTTAGTGAAATTCTCAGTGATACGACTGAGGAGTGGACGTAGATCTTTAAGATCGAACCACTATAAATCTTGTGTGTTCTTTACTGTTTTATTGCTTACTGTTTGACTGTTGTGATTTGAAACCTAGCATCGACAGCTGCTAGTGTATACCTCTTAAACAACCCTAAGAACAATTCCGAGCTAAACATTTTTTACAAGAACTTAAGTGCAAGATAATCATTAATCTTTCGCTGCATTTGTGTGTTAGTTATTTGCTATTCACCACGATGACTCTGATTTGGGACCAACTAGTGGTATCAGAGCCAGGTTGAATGACCGACTGCTTCTGAGTCGCTTTAAGACCAGATCTGTATTTTTCTTTTCCTTGCACTGGTACTTTGTTCTTTTGTTGCTCTAGCTCAGGAACTCTAAGCTTGTCGAGATGAATCATACTTTGCCACAAAGTATACCAAAGAGAAGTTCAACTCATGGCAGAAGATGGACACTATCCAGCTCCAGAGCATACATCTAGAGATGGTGGATGTTCTCACCAAAGGTTGGGATTATGAAGGTCAACCCCTTCGTCGGTCCAGTCGCTGATGGTCAATCGAGACCTCCGTAGATGATCGAGAAGAAGTTTGATGAATATACAACGGAGGACAAAAAGAGAGCTCAGTTGGAGCACTTAGCAAGAAGCTGATCATTGACTCTTTGCCGCCGTTAATGGCAGACAAAGCATTAGACTTTGATACGGCCAAAGAAATGTGGGATTATGTCTACGAATCTTCCCAGGAGACCGACCAGATAAAACGCAACAAGCTCCAGGTAGTTGTTGATAAGTATGAATCTTACTCTATGCATGCAGGAGAAACTATCCAAGCTATGGAAAAAAGATTCAACACCATTGTCGGAGAGCTCTGGAATCTAGGCAAGACATATGATAATGGAGAGATGAATAACAAGATCATCTCAAAGCTTTTTCCACGAGAGGACTGGTTCGTGAAGATGACGAGCCTGAGCGAGAAAGACCTTAGTCAAATGTCTATATCTGAGGTATTTGCTCAACTCAAAACTCACGAGTTTATCATACAACAATCGAAGAAGAACAAAGCTACTGTGGCAAAAGCTTCATCAACACCCGCTGTAAACTCTGAGGACTTAGCATATTTTGCTAAGAAAGATGTTGGGAAATGGAAGCCAAAGAAGCCCTTCCGTACTCATGAGAAATCTGCTCCAGCTTCTCCAGCAAAGGAGGTAGTTCCACCCTCCAGCTCGCAACTTGAAGATCTGAAGATTAGTGAGCTAGAAGAGCAAATGCGAAAGCTTCAGAAGTTGATGCTGGAAGCCAAAGCTGAGAAAGAAGCAAAGGAAGCCAAGCTTACTTCATCATCCTCTCGTTCCACAGAGAGAAAGCCAAGGACATGCTTTGAATGTAATTCTCCAGATCATCTTAAGCATGAATGTCCAAGGGTAAGTCAGGAAGAAAGAGAGCGCCTCAAACAAAGGTTTGAGAGAAGAGTTGTCCGAGCGGTCACTAGAGCATTGCTGACCAGGACCGAAGTGCTATACATTCCTGATAATGAAGAGGAGTATTATTCCTCAGAGGAAGATGATGAGGAGGCCATGCTAGTTCTCATGGCAGATATTTTGAGAATCTGGATGCTGATGCTGAGCAGAATGCTGAGTCGGCTCTAGCAGTCGATGCACATGAGGTACAATCTACTAGCATTTCTAGTTCAAAAATCGTGCATGAATTGGAGGATTGTTTTCTAGATTCCGAGGATGATTATCTCACCAAGCTTTCTATTGAGTTTTCAAAGATGTATGAGATAAAGAATGCAATTGTAGGAGAGAACACCTCACTGAAACTTAAAGTTACATCCTTGATCGAGGAAGTCAAAAGACTAAGGTCTGGTAATGAGGAATTCTTGAAACTAAAAGCTGATTTCTCCAAACTTACTGAAAATTTTCAAAATCTAGAAAAGGAGAATCAAGTCTTGAAGAACAAATCTAGTAAGGAGTGTATTTGTGCTTACACTACTAGCAAGGCAGTTCTCAATGCCATTGTCAGCTAACAAATATCTCATTCTGATAGATCTGGGTTAGGCCTTAGTAGTGTTGAAGTTTTGGGTGAAACCTCTGAGAAGGTTGTAGTTGAAAAGGCTGAGACTTCTAAGCGGAAAATGATTACATTCGTTTCTGCTGGAACATCAAATGCTTGAGAGAATGCTAAGGGAATGACGGCTGCTGAGTCCTCAACTGTAAGCTAAATGCTAAGCAGAAGGATTGGCGTAAGCAGAAGGCATCTGCTGGACCTCAGCAGAGGACCAAGCAGGTATATGCTAAGCAGTCTGCTAAGTAGCCACCCCCAGCAGTGTCTAGACGGAATGCTGAGCATTATGTTCCAAATGCTAGGAAAACAAATCCTTCATTCCATAAGGGCAAGCAGGTTCAATACCATGCTGTAAGACCACAGTATCGAACGTACACACCACATAGGAGGTACACCTATGTGAGGCCTGAGTCCAATAAATTTCCATTTCAAAGGACTGGGAAGGCTAAGCACACAACTCCACCTAGATCTAATTATGCAAAGCATGCTTATCCAAAGGTTGAGAAGGTTGTGAAGAGTGATATCAAGAAGAAAGTCTTAAAAATCACCAAGATGTGAGTTCCAAAAGGAACCATGATCCACGCTAATCCTGTAGGACCCGATGCTAAGAGGGTACCTAAATCAGCGTGTTGATTGTTTTGCAGGAACATGATCCAAGAGCTAAGACATCAAGTATGTAAAATGAGTGGATCCTAGATAGTGGCTGTTCAGCGCACATGACGGGGGATGAAGAGTTGTTCTCAGATATTCAGAGAGTTTATGGCCCCACAGTCATGTTTGATGACAACATTAAAGGCAAAGTGAATGGGAAAGGATGCATAGAGCGAAATGGACTAAGGACTATCAATGTTGCACTCGTCTCCAATCTCAAACACAACCTGCTAAGCATAAGACAGCTATGCGAAAATGGGTACACCGTTTCTTTTGTTAATACTGGTTGTTCAATTGCTGACAATGCTACAGGTGAAGTAAAGCTTAGAGACATCCGCAAGGGTGGCCTATATATTGTTGATTGGCAAAGTGGCCAGCAACACTCTTGTTTTGAAGCATTGAACAGGGAAGAAACCAATTGGCTATGGCAGAAGAGGTTGACCCACCTGAATTTCAAGACCATCAACCACCTAGCCAAGCACAAGATTGTTGAGGGATTGTCTGCTGAGACTTTCCGAAAGGAAGGTGTGTGCAAAGCTTGCCAGCAAGGGAAGCAGACCAAGGCATCCTTCAGATCAAACCCGGAGAAGGCCACTTCAGAGAGAATCCTAGAGCTCTTGCACATGGATTTATTTGGCCCAGTCACTCCGGCCACTATAAGTAAAAAGGTTTATACACTTGTGGTTGTTGATGATTTTTCCAGGTATACATGGGTTCGTTTGCTAAGAACTGGTTCATGAAGCTCAAGCTCATTCTACCAAAGCAGATCCTTAAAGAGCAGAATAGCAAAGAGGTTACTGTGAAAAGGATCAGATCAGATAACTGGACCGAGTTCTGCAATGGGATTCTAATGGATTTTTGCGCCGAAGCTGGTATCGGGCATGAGAAATCCACTGCTAGGACCCCCAGCAGAATGGTCTAGCAGAGAGAAGGAACAGGACCTTGAAGGAAGCAGTGCGGTCAATGCTAGCCGATTCCGGTCTAAGTGGAAAATATTGGGGCGAAGCAGTCATGACAGCTTGCGATACACATAATAGAGCGTAATCAATGGTAGATTCAATAAGACTCCTTATGAAGTGTCTAATGGTCGTAAGCCTTCTATTACTCATCTTCGTGCTTTTGGTTCGACATGTTATATTCATAACAATGGGAAGTCGAAGCTTAACACTTTTTTGCCTAAGTCTGATGAAGGTGTGTTCCTGGGATATGGACACCCATCTTACAAAGGTTATAGAGTGTTAAACAAGACGACTCAAGTTGTGGAAATAACATGCAATGTTATTTTTTATGAGTCTACCTTAGTGCGCAGAGTTATAAAAGAGAAAGAGGATAGCAATCATAAGACTAATGATGTCCATGGTCAATCGATCTTGAATTCTTTTGAGAATATGAAGATTGACCCGACTAAGTCTATGAGTGATTGTAATCCAACCCAGACGCACTCAGCAGGTGACCAGACTGCTAACCAGGCCGATGATGCTAATGATCATGCTGAGGCCACCCCACCAATTTATCTTAATGATAATTTGGATATTTTGGGATCCATTGATGAAGAAGATGAAGAAATCCCAGATCAAGGACGTGTGGCTGAAGAAATATTGGACTTTGCTAAGGAAATCATTAAGGACGATGCTGAGAATCCAGTTGTTGAGGACCCGGTTGCTGAGATTCTAGATGTTGAAGTCCAGAATGCTGAGATTCCTGTTGCTGAGATGCCAAATGCTGAGGTGCAGGATGCTGAACCCCAGGAGGATGCTGAGGAGAATGTTGTAGCAGACACCAATCAAGCAGGCGATACGAGTGTTGAAACCTCAGCACCCAGCAATCCGAAGCCAAGATGGCTAAGACTTCACCCCTTGATGCTGTCATTAATGACATCAATGATCCAGTCAGGACGAGACAAGGCAATGCTATGTTAGCATGCTATATATCGCATGAAGAGCTAACCAAGATTGAAGATGCTCTACAATCCTCAGATTAGGTGAATTTTATGCAAGAGGAGCTTACTGAATTCACGCGGAATCATGTTTGGGATTTAGTGGATAGACCCGAACATCAAAGTGTTATTTGAACCAAGTGGGTTTTCATGAACAAGAAAGATGAATCTGGGACAGTCGTTCGAAATAAAGCTCGTCTAGTAGCAAAAGGCTAGACAATGCGAAGGAATTGATTACGATGAGACGTTTGCTCCAGTAGCTCGATTGGAAGCAATCAGGTTATTCCTTGCATATGGTTCACATCATGAGTTCTCTGTGATGCAGATGGACATGAAGAGTGCCTTTCTGAATAGTGAGCTCAAGGAAGAGGTCTATGTTGAGCAACCACCAGGCTTCGAGCAAGGAAACCAAGTTTACAGGCTAAGGAAAGCCTTATATGGTTTGAAGCAGGCACCGAGGGCATGGTATGGAACATTGTCAAAGTTTTTGCTAGACAATGGTTTCAAGAAAGGGAAAATCGATCAGACTCTCTTTCGCATCAAGGATGAAGGAAGTATCTTACTTGTGCAGATATATGTCGATGACATTATCTTTGGCTCTAAGAATCAAAGCTTATGTGATAAGTTTTTAGAGCTGATGCAAAGCAACTTCCAAATGAGTATGATGGGAAAGATGTCCTACTTTCTCGGATTGCAAGTCCAGCAATCAAGTGATGGAATCTTCATTCACCAGAGGAAGTACACTCGTGATCTGATTGCTAAGTATTGTCCTGAAAAGACGAAGAGCTTAAGGATTCCAATAAGCACAAGCTGCCAGATAAGCCTCGATGAAGGTGGAGAACCTGTGAATCCTACATTATATAGAGGTATCATCGGATCTTTGCTTTACTTAACAACTAGCAGACCAGATATTTCTTATTCTGTCAGTGTACGCGCGAGATATCAAGCAAATCTGAAGAAGTCACATTTGGACTTTGCTAAGAGGATTATCCGATACCTCAAGTGTACCAAAGGTCTAGGAATTTGGTATCCAAGGTCTGATGGGCTAGCACTCAGTGGTTATTCAGACTCAAACTTTGGAGGGTGCAAGATTGATCGGAAGAGCACCAGCGGGACATGCCAATTCCTTGGACACAAGCTGATCAGTTGGTTTAGCAAGAAGCAGCACTCTGTGGCTACATCTACAACCGAAGCAGAATATCTAGCAACCGCAAGTTTTTGTGCGCAAGTGTTGTGGATTCGGCAGCAATTGCAAGATTATGACATTCCTGCTGAATGCGTGCCGATCTACTGCGACAACAATAGTGCTATGTGCATAACGAAGAACCACGTTCATCATTCAAGGACGAAGCATATTGATATCCGACATCACTTTATTAGAGATCATCAGGAGAATAAGGATATTGATGTTCAATACATATGCACTGAAGATCAACTAGTAGATATCTTCACGAAGCCGCTTGCTGAGGTCCGATTCAAAGAGTTATGTCTAAAGTTAGGCCTCATGGAGCTAGAAGATGCTATGGATGAATGAGTTTAAGTTCTCATTCTTTCTTGGATTTCTGGATTAGGAGATAAACGTATCCTAGCTTACGTTTTTGAGTTGCTGATTCTTGTTGCTGAGGTATTGTTGCTAAACAATTGGATGTTGAGTCCTAGCTCTCAGCAGATCCTAATTGGTTTTCTCGCAACAAGTGGTTTGGGGCAGAAGAATGTTGAGTTCAAGATCTCAGCAGTTTCGAAAGAGTATAATATTATAGCAAGTGATTTAGACGGTTGCTAAGAAATGTTTGTTGAGTCCAAGCTCTCAGCAGACAATATGAGAATGCTACGATGAACTATTTCAAGTAGTATCAACAATTGACACAATGGATGCTAGATTCTTGGATGCTAGAATATTTGGTTGCTAGGACTTGAATGCTGAGTCCAAGCTCTCAGCAGGCTATTTGAGTGCTAAGGATTTCTAAGTCAGCAGATTGTTGAGTCCAAGCTCTCAGCAATCTCTGACTCTCCTAGAAGTCAAAGCGGGAATGATTTGAATTTGAATTGATATGTCCGACATGCTGCATTTAATGCGTGCAACTAACTGCGCCAAATCAGGAGTCGACACGTCACAAGTACTCGAGCGTTTTGGGGCGTGGGTAACCATACGAAGAGTCTCATATATCCTGAACCATCGATTGAATCTAAAGCGGTTCTCCCCAAACCGTCAGATCTAGCATTCAGAAGGTATATTAACATACTTCGTTAATTTTGCAAACCTTCTGAAATATGAATATTCAAATCCCTAGCTTTCATTCGCTCTCAAAATCCCCAAGCTCTCTCTGAAAATATTCTCTCAATACCTCAAAAATGTCTGCTAATCCTGAATCTCCCCAACAATCTGAATCCCATACACACTCTGATATGTTCGATTCTTCTACTGAATCTGGAATCCCCATCCATTCCCTCACTGTCGATGTGACCTTCCACGAAAGGTGGGCACCAGAGTTCACCAGGATATTCGAGAAGGAGGACGTGGAAGATAATATATCGTATGGCCAACTCGTTACGCTAGCCAGGAAGAAGGAGACATCCAGTCTGTCCAATAATCAGAGGCGCGTTGCACAAATTATGAAAGACTACATACTCTACACTCCTCTTGCTACGCTTCGGATTCTGGAATGGATAATGGAAACTCTAGCCAAGGCAGGGGTCGTTCAATACTTGTCAGCAGAACCACTTTGGTTCCACCCACATATGGTTTCTGAATTCTACGCGCGAGCCGTAGTAGCTGAGGACAACTAGAAATCCTTCAAGACTTCTGTGTTTGGCACAATTTTGGAAGTGAATGTTGTAATTCTTACTATTAAATTGGAAAGCATGGAAGAAGCAAGAATTAAAAAAGGACTCGAAAGAGAAGCCGATCACATTCAAGGTAGCTACTCCAATTAATCAATTCAAGGATGCTTTCAAGCTCCTTGCTGAGCTGGTAATCAAGATGTTTCAGTGTGATGCCGGTTCATATTCTGAACTTTCGGCGAAGAAATATGTTGTTATGATGGCGTTAGTTGACGATTTCAAAGGTAATTGGGCGGAATTCTTCTATGGGCGGTGGTTGGAACACGCCAAGAAGAACCTTAAGATCAAGGAGGAGGGTGTCTTTACCTCCAACGTGAATTTTGGCTTAAAGATAAGCAAGTTTATAGAGATGTTCTTCCATAAGAAGAAGCTTGACAGAGGAGAGAAGCTTCTTCCTACAGACTTCATCCCACAGACGAGGAAGATACCAGCCCCTACCGATCCTACCCGACCAATCATATTGAAGGGCAAGTCAAACATTGACACCAAGATTCCTACTTCTCCGGAAGAGCCCCATCTGTTGGTCCCTGATCAGAGTCGTCGTGGTGCGTATCAAACAACAAACACACACGAATGCAGCGGAAGATTAAATATTATCTTGAACTTAAGTTCTTGTTAAATGTTTAAGCTCGGAACCGTACTTAGGGTTTTCTTCAAGTATACTCTAACAACTTGAGTTGTTAGGTTTTAAATCAATGAACAGAACCCAATAGAACAGTAAAGAACACACAATATTTATAGTGGTTCGATCAATAGATCTGCGTCCACTCCTTAGCCGTATCGCTAAGAATTCCACTAAAAAGATATGTGAAATACAAGGATTCGCCGAACACTTGTAGCAGGCGGTGAACTTTTGAGCCTGCCACCACAAAGCTATCCTCCGTTACTCCACTCTCTTAGCAACAGCAACTCCGGCCAAGTCAAGGGCGCACCTTCGTAAAACTTGTCCTTCGCTAGAATGGAAATTTTATAGTTTTCTCAAAACTCTGTCTGGTTTGCGGCTAAAGCCATTAAGAGTCAATCCTTTCCAGAAATGACTGCTGGATGCTTCCTGATTTGGAAGGTATCCTAATGATTCAAGATTCTTGAGCTAAGTCAAGGAATCTCTTCAATGTAGTGTCAGATATTGAATGGGGACACTACGTCGGTTGTTGAGAGCTTTGAATATTCTCATATGTGAGCTCTCAACTTTATGACTACTCTCTTTTGACAGTTAGCTTTTGTTTGTCGAATGAATCTCTTGTTCGAGTGTTTGATTGAGCAGTAGTTCAAGAGAGTGTAGTCGTCTCTCTGTTTGGACTTTTCTTTTATATTTGGAGATTCAAACTTTGAATCTCCATACCCGTTAGACACAACGGCACCTTCGTCCAAGAGAGTAACTTGCTTTTTCATCATTTCCGACGTGTACAGTGTCTTTTTACCTACTTCGGGTAAGGCTTTGGTCCTTGGTTGTACTTTCTGTCAGAACGGGCATCTTTCGCAAGTATCTCCTCCTAGGCATTCTATCAGAAAATGCTTGGAGTACTCTGCTAAGCCTTTTGATTGCTAGGCTCTTCTAGCAATCTTCTGACTCCTTCGGCATATGCGTCTTTAGCACTTAAGTCTTTATCTGTTGATTGCTAATGCTTAGCAATCTGCTACAATGCTAGCGAATGCTGACTCCTTCAACATTCTGCTATCACTTGCTTCCGACTACTGACCACTTGTCCTTAGCAGTCTCTTCCTTCAGCATGTGATTGCTAACGCCTTAGCAATAATTCTTCTTAGCACTTGACCGCTAATGTCTCCAGCAGTCATTCTCGTCTGCTGATCTCCCTAGCAGCTACCATCTGCTGAGAATACTTCTAGCATTCCGAAGTTGCTTGATCTTGATATTCTTCGTTTCATCTGCTGAATCCTTCAGCAGTCTTCTCAAGCACTTCCTAATCTATTACAGCTCGATATTTTTCCTAAACAGGATATTACATTGGATTTGCTAGACTATGCTAGAATTCAGCAATGATCGACCAACTAAATAAGCTTTGATTCAACAAGACTTTTTACAATATTGATCATAAGGGAGGCATTTGCAAATAATTCCCAACAATTTCCCCCTTTTTGGTGCGATCAAAGCTTACTATCGCTTGCTGGATCTAAGAGGAAAAATTTCTGAGTTTACAAAAAAAAAAATTCTAAGTACCAAAGCTATTCTAGCAGTTTAACTCAGATTTTATCCAACTTAGTTCTAGCATGATTGGTTTTAATAAAATTCCCCCTCAATAAATGCTGGGAAATATTTCTCGATTTAAAAACATAAGTAAGAATGCTATTTCGGAATATGCTAGGAATTCTAGCATCCAATTAAATCAGCAAGCATTTTACTTAACCAATCACAAGACAATTTAGTCTCGGCACCCACATGCATTTTTGTTGAATACACAAAAAGTGTATATCAACTAAGACACACATCAAAAATCAGAAGTGGACAATGAGAAATTGTCTAAGTTTGATCCGATTTCATTCATAAGTCTGATCATTACAAGTACAATGAAATTAGAAAAGATCAAAAGAAAAGTTACAAAAGATTTGCTAAGATAAGAAGTTAGAACTCAGGAGTCAGGGGCAGACTTCTTTCCTTTGTCATACTCATCAAATTTGCCAACGGCCATCTGCACAAATTTCTCCAAGTATGCTTTGCTAGCATCTCGCTCTGTTGCTTCCCTCTCCAACTTCTTAGCAATCTTTTCATTTTCCATCTCTAGCATTTTGATCTTCAACTCCATCTCTTACTTTTTCAACTCCTCCAGAGCAAGTCTACGCTCTTTGGCAGCAGCAACAAGTGCTTCTTCTTCCTTTTTCCTCTGCTCTGCTTCAGCAAGTCTCCTCTCTTCCCCCTCTTTGATTGCAACAAAAAAAGGTGGTTGAGAAAGAGTTGACCTTTTGCTCTACCTGCTTTTGGGATTTAGCAACATATTCTTTTAGCACGTCCATGTTGGTTTTCACCTCAGAGACGTCTACTTTGACCTCAGCTACTTCTGCTCTGACCTCAGAAATTCCACTTCTGACCTCTTCAACTTCCCTCCTTATATCAACGCCTCCATCGCTATTCGCTCATTTATAGAAGATATAGCGGTTTGCACAGCGAATTGAACAACAGAGTTCAAGTAGGATGGAAAGTTGTGAGCGCTTACCGGGGTAGCATCAAGTGAATAGGTTGTGGCAATCAAAAGCTCCCAACTTCCAGCAGTGGGTACTTCTTCTATCTCAGCATTCACACCTCCGTAAGCAGCCAGATAAAGAGCTTTTTCATCAATTAACTGCTTTGTTGACTCCATGGCTTGGATAAGCTCTCTTTGAGCAGTAGAGTAGCAAGATTCTTCACCTAATAGGAGCATCGCACCGCTCTTGGCTTGAGCTATAGCAGCTTAGGCATCCAAGTAGCGAGCCTCCTCATCCATTATACGCGTGGCTGCTTCCATGATTTCAGCAGTCTGGGCAGTCTTTTTCCCTTCTTCTTGTATCACATCAAGGATGTCAATTTCCAAAAACTTGACAATCCTTCGATCTCGAGCATCCAGCTCTGCGGCTTCTCGCTCAGCTATTTCAGCAGCCATCCTGGCCATGAGCCTTTCCTTCTTGTATTTCTCATACTCAACCTGGCGTCTCCTATACTCAGCAGTTGCTCGTGCCTGGCGCTTAGACAGTTCAATTCTAGGATCAGAGTACCCATCCGGAGCAAAAGTAGACTTTTGCAAGGATTGCGACTTGGAGAACAGCCTGTGAGCCCGAATTGCTTGAAGATGAGCAAACACTTGCTTGTCTGTGAATTGCTTGGATCTAGCCACTTGGTCAATCCAATCGTTGGCCCACTGCTCTTCTAGCCTCCAGTAGTTTAGGCCTCCAGTAATGATAATCAACATCCTCTCTTCAAACGAGAGCTGATGCATCACGTAATCAAAAAACTTTCATCTCTTGAATTCCTTGCCCAGCACCTGGCCTTCGGCTGTATCTTGATCTAGCTCAACATAAAAGGTGCTGGCAATATCCCTTTTGATCTCTGCATTCATAAATTCTTCAATCTCAAACGCCATCGGGAAGAGATCAGAATTTACCACCTCAGCAAGGAACACAGGCGCACACAGCTGTGCCACTCTCCTGAGCTTGGACCTTGGACCTGGGAGTCCTCTGAAAGAAACTCGAAGAATTTCTTGTCCGTGGCTGGAATCTTTCTTAACAGCTTGGCATCAAAAACGTCGGTTGATTCTCCATCTGAGTCTGATTTCGAAAAGCACGAGGCTAAGAATGCTGAGTCTAATTCAGCAACCTCTTCTGGCCTGGCCTCAACATCCATTCTTTCTTCTCTTCCAGAAGTGCTAGCCACTGACTCAGCACCTGTGCCTTCAACAATGTTGGATGCTTCCTCAGCATGTACTTCAGTACCTCCTGTGCTGCTAGCACCTGCCTCAGCATTCTTTCCTGACCCAGAGGCTTCCTCAAAGATAACCTCTTCATCACTGCTTTCATCTGCTTGTTCTACAACAGGCTTTTTTAATGTGACTCCTCCTTGAGGATGATCGGGAGCATTAAAGGCTCCACTCTTCAGCATCCTCTCAAGGTCTTGATCGGTCATCTCTTCCTCCTCAATGACAATCTTCTCTGCTATTGCTGGGGTGGGAGTGGGAAAAGCAGGAACCACCTTCTCTTTTCCTTTCTTGACAACTTCAACTGCTTGCCGTCGTGCGTCCTCAGCTGCTTTTGCTATCAATGCAGCAGCTTTCTCGGCTGTTTGCTGATCAGCAGACGCTTTCTTAGCAGCTTGTTCTTCAGCATGCTGCTTAGCTTGCTCGAAATTCCTATCCCTGGCTTCCAAGGTAAGCTTCTCCATTTCCTTCTTGTACTTCGTCTTTTCCTGCTCCTTCTTCTTAGCTTTTCTCTTCCTTATTCCTTTCAATCTCTCTTCAAGGGGTCTTTCAGAGAGAGGAGTCTCATCAGCTTTCTTCTTGGCAGCTTCCTTCTCAGCCTTCTCTTGTTCAGCAGTCTTAACAAGACGTCTGCACGTCCTCTTCTTCTCAGGAGATGCAACATCTGATCTCTGTCTCTTGGGAATTGGAACAGCAATTTGACCCAAGGTTGGAACTTGTAGTTCTGCTTGCTTGTTCTCCATTATTTCCTCAATCTGCTCGACCGGCAGATCTCCAAGCTTCTCTATCTCCTCCTAGTGCTGAAAGCACTGCTCTGTCTTAGCAGCTTTCTGGAGATTAGCAATCTCCTCAACAGATAGTGGAGTAGCTTGTTGCAGCAGCATCTCACCAGTAGAGGGTGTCTTGGCTGCTAGGGTTGGCTGTGCTGGGGTCGGCTGCTTCATCCACAGGGGAATGTAATCAGTATTCAACAAGGCCTCACCCATTTTGAGTTCCTCCTTCGGAATGATTGTCTCAAGGAACTTGCTAATCTTCAGTCCAAAATTAACGTTGGACATGAAGGTTCCTTCTTCCTTCATCTTCAAATTCTTTTTAGCGTGGTCCAACCACCGCTCAAAAAAGAATTGCGCCCAGTTCCCATTGAACCCATCTACCAATGCCATCATCAAGACATACTTCTCGGCATAAAGTTCCGAATACGATCTCACATTGCATTGGAACATCTTTATTACGAGCTCAGCAAGGGTTCTGTAGTCCTCTTTGAAATGATGTATTGAAGTGGCTACCTTCCAAGGATGTGCTGGGTCCTCCTGCACCTCCGGTCTTTTCCACTCGTCCGACCGAGTCTTCATCTCCTCGGTATTAACCACCTTATACGTGGAGACACGTTCGCCCAAATTGCAAAGCCCAAATGTCTCTGCAAGGGCGGCGGCGAATACCTTGATGAGGGTCCCGAACACAGAGGTTGTGAAAAATGTATGACGATCATCAAAGATAGCCCTTGCATAGAATTCCGAGACCATATGTGGTCGGAATTTCGTAGGCTCAGCTGATAGATACTGGACTACCTGCGCCTGCACCAGGGTGTTCATCACTCATTCTAGAAATTGTACCGCAGCGAGAGGAGTATACAGAATCCTATCTTTTATCACCTGAGCCGCGCGCCTCTGGGCTTTTGATAACCCAGATTGTTCTTTCTTCTTGGCAAGAGCAACCAGGCGGGAGTAGGGGATCTCTTCATCTACATCGTCCTTTGACGCAATGTTGGTAAACTTCGGTGCATGTCTCTCATGCAACGTCAAGTCTGGAGTAGGCTTGAAGTAAAACTTAATCGGAGTTTCAGATGGAGTGGAGGATTCAGGATTAGACATGTTGAGTAATTTGGAGAAATTTCGAAGTGTAGAATTTGGGAGTGTTTGGAAGGCTTAGAAATTCTAGGGATTTCAAATTCAAAGTGTATAAGGTTTGAACGATGAAAGAAGTGAAAGGTTTATACCTTCTGGACAATGATCCGATGGCTGGGGAAACACCTCTTCAAATCCACTCAACGGCTCAGATTTGGCGAGTTCCTTCGTATGGTAACCCAAGCCCCAAAATGCTCGAGTGCTTTTGACGTGTCGCCTCCTGGTTTGACGCAGCCAGTTGCACGCATTAAATGTAGCGTGTCGGACACATCATTTGAAATTCAAATCCTTCCCGCTTTTGACTTCTGGAGACTGCTAAGAGCTTGGACTCAACAATCTGCTGGCATAGAAGTCCTTAGCAATTATGTATGATCTGCTGAGAACTGGAACTCAGCGTCCACAACTTAGCATCCAAACACCTTAGCATTCCCAATTGTCTACTGAGAGCTTGGACTTAGCAAACAACTTCTAGCAAACGCCTGTACCACTTGATGAAATTTGCTGAATAATAATACAGCATCCCGACGAAATGCTAAGAGCTTGGACTCAACAACCAAGATGCTTAGCAATCAAAAGTCAGCAACAAGAATCAGCAACATAAAACGTAAGCTAGGATACATTTCTCTCCGTCTTTGTCAAGAAAAACAGAAATACAGAAATCCAGAGAGAATGAGAACTTAATACTTATTCATCCACAACATCTTCTAGCTCCATGAGGCCTAATTTTAGACAAATTTCTTTGAAACGAGCCTCAGCAAGCGGCTTGGTGAAGATATCTGCTAGCTGATCTTCAGTGCATATATACTGAATATCAATATCCTTTTTTCCTGATGATCTCGGATAAAATGATGACGGATATCAATATGCTTCATTCTTGAATGATGAATGGGGTTCTTCGTTATGCACATAGCACTATTTTTGTCACAGTAGATCGGCACACATTCAGAAGGAATGTCATAATCTAGCAATTGCTGCCAAATCCACAAGACTTGAGAACAACAACTAGCGGTTGCTATGTATTCAGCTTTAGTAGTAGACGTAGCCACTGAGTGTTGCTTCTTGCTAAACCAACTGATCAGCTTATGTCCAAGACATTGGCATGTCCCGCTGTTGCTCTTCCGATCAATCTTGCATCCCCCAAAGTCTGAATCGGAATAACCACTCAGTGCTAGCCCATCGCACCATGGATACCAAATTCCTAGACCTTCGGTACATTTGTGGTATTGGATAATCCTCTTAGAAACATCCAAGTGTGACTTCTTCGGATTTTCTTGATATCTCGTGCATACACCGACAGAATAAGAAATATCGGGTCTGCTAGCTGTTAAGTAAAGCAAGGATCCGATGATACCTCGATAGAGTGTGGGATTCACAGGTTCTCCTCCTTCATCAATGGAGATCTGGCAACTCGTGCTGATTGGAATCCTCAAACTCTTTGTCTTTTTTGGACAATACTTAGCAATTAGATCACGAGCGTACTTCCTTTGGTGAATGAAAATCCCTTCACTCGATTGCTGAACTTGAAGTCCTAGAAAGTACGACATCTTGCCCATCATACTCATCTGGAAATTACTCGTCATAAGCTTCGAAAACTTCTCGCACAAGTTTGAAATCTTTGATCCAAAAATAATGTCATCGACATATATCTGTACGAGCAATATCCTTCCTTCGTCTTTAATGCGGAAGAGGGTTTGGTCAATCTTCCCCTTCTTGAAGCCATTATCCAGAAGAAATTTGGACAAGGTTCCATACCAAGCCCTCGGTGCTTGCTTCAAACCGTATGAGGCTTTCTTTAGCCTGTAAACTTGATTTCCTTGTTCGAAGCCCGGTGATTGCTCAACGTACACTTCCTCCTTGAGCTCACCATTAAGAAATGTGCTCTTCACATCCATCTGCATCACAGAGAACTCATGATGTGCAGCATATGCTAGGAATAACCTTATTGCTTCCAGACGAGCTACTGGAGCAAACGTCTCATCGTAATCAATTCCTTTGCATTGTCTATAGCCCTTTGCTACGAGACAAGCTTTGTTTCGAACGACTGTTCCAGACTCGTCCTTCTTATTCTTGAACACCCATTTGGTTCCAATAACACTCTGGTGTTCGGGTCTGTCTACCAAATCCCAAACATGGTTGCGCGTGAACTCAGCAAGCTCCTCTTGCATAGCGTTCACCCAATCTGGAGATTGTAAGGCATCTTCAACCTTCGTAGGCTCCTCATGCAAAATATAACAAGCTAGCATCGTATTGCCTTGACGCGCCTTACTGGATCATTGATATAATCAAGAATGGCATCTAAAGGATGATCGAGTAGCCATCTTGGTCTCTGGTTGTTGGTTGCTGGTGTAGCATTGCTAGCTTCGCCTGCTGAATTGTTCTCTGCTAGAACATTATCCTCAACAATCACTTCTAGCTCAGCATCCAGTATCTCAGCATTCGGTACCTCAGCAACAGGAACATCAGCATCCTGGACTTCAGCAGCTGGAACTTCAGCAACTGGATCTTCAGCAGCTGGAATCACATCATCATCATTGACAAAGTCCTCAGCAACGCCTTCAGTAGCGTCCAGTCCTTTTTCAGCAATGCGTCCTTGATCTGGAATTTCTTCATCTTCTTCTTCAAGCGATTCTAGAATATCCAAATTATGATTAAGATAAATTGGTGGGGTTGCCTCAGCATGATCATTAGCATCATCGGCCCGATCAGCAGTCTGGTCACCTGTTGAGTGCATCTGGATTGGATTACAATCATTCATAGACATATTCGAATCAATCCTCATATTTTCAAAAGAATTCAAAATGGATTGATCATTGACATCATTAGTCTCATGATTGCTATCCTCCTTTTCTCTTATAACTCTGCGCACAAAGATAGACTCATCAAAAATAACATTGCATGTTATTTCCACAACTTGAGTCATCTTGTTTAACACTCTATAAACCCTTGTAAGATGGGTGTCCATATCCTAGGAACACACCTTCATCAGATTTAGGCGAAAAAGCACGTAGATGGGTAATAGAAGGTTTACGACCATTGTACACTTCATAAGGAGTTATATTAAATCTGCCATTAATTGCGCTCCTATTCTGTGTATAGCAAGCTGTGATGACTGCTTCGCCCCAGTACTTTCCACTTAGACCGGAATCAGCGAGCATTGACCGCAAAGATTCCTTCAATGTTCGGTTCCTTCTCTCTGCTGGGGGGTCCTAGCAGTGGATTTCTCATGCCCGATACCAGCTTCGGCGCAAAAATCCATCAAAATTCTGTTGCGAAACTCGGTTCTATTTTCCGATCTAATCCTCTTGACGGTGACTTCTTTGCTATTTTGCTCCTTGAGGATTAGCTCTGGAAGGATGAGCTTGACTTCGTCTTTGGTTCTCAACAAACGAACCCATGTGTACCTGGAAAAGTCATCAACAACCAAAAGCGTATAAATCTTTTTACTTACAGTGGCTGGAGTGACTGGGCCAAATAGATCCATAGGTAAGAGCTCTAGGATCCTCTCTGAAGTGGCCTTCTCTGGGTTTGATCTGAAAGATGCCTTGGTTTGCTTCCCTTGCTGGCAAGCTTTGCACACACCTTCCTTTCGGAAAGTTTCAGCAGGCAATCCTTCAACAAGCTTGTGTTTGGCTAGGTGGTTGATGGTCTTGAAATTCAAGTCGGTCAACCTCTTATGCCATAGCCAATTGGTTTCTTCCCTGTTCAATGCTACAAAACAAGAATGTTGCTGGCCACTTTGCCAATCAACAATATATGGGCCACCCTTGCGGATGCCTCTAAGCTTTACTTCACCTGTAGCATTGTCAGCAATAGAACAACCAGTATTAACAAAAGATACGGTGTACCCATTTTCGCATAGCTGGCTTATGCTTAGCAGGTTGTGTTTGAGATTGGATACGAGCGCAACGTTGATAATCCTTAATCCATTTCGCTCTATGCATCCTCTCCCTATCACTCTGCCTTTGCTGTTGTCGCCAAACATGACTGTGGGGCCATAGATTCTTTGAGTGTCTGAGAATAACTCTTCATCCCCCGTCATGTGCGCTGAACAGCCGCTATCTAGGATCCACTCATTTGACATACTTGATGTCTTAGCACTTGGATCCTGTCCCTGCAAAACAATTAACAATTTTGTTTAGGTACCCGCTTAGCATCGGGTCCTGCGGGATTAGCATGGATCATTGTTCCTTTTGGGACCCACATCTTGGTGATTTTCAAGACTTTTTTACATCACTCTTGGATCCCTTCTCGACCTTTGGATAAGCATGCTTTACATGATTAGATCTCTGTGGTGTGTACTGCTTGTACGACGGTCTTACAACATGGTATTGAACCTGCTTACCCTTATGGAATGAAGGATTTGCTATCCTAGCGTTGGAAACATAACGCTCAGCATTCATCCTTGGCATTGCTGAATGTGGCTTAGCATTTGCTCTTTGATTCCTCTACTAAGGTCCAGCAGGTACATGCTTAGCATTCACCCTTTGGATCCTCTGCGGAGGTCCAGCAGGTGCACGCTTAGCAGTCACTGTTTGGATCCTCTGCTGAGATCCAGCAGATGCATGCTTGCTACGCCAATCCTTCTGCTTAGCATTTAGCTTAGCATTTGAAGATTCAGCTACGACCTTTTCCTTGCCTTTGTCTGTAGTGATCTTTCCAGCAGAAATGAATAGAATCTTTTTCTGTTTAGAAAATTCTGCATTCTTGATCAAGGCACCCTTAAAGAATTTTGCTTCACAACCAAGGCTCAATCCTGATTTATCAGAATGTTTCCTTTGTTGGCTCACAATAGCACTAAGAACTACCTTGCTGGATGTATAAGCACATATACATTCCTCTTTAGGTCTACTTTTTAAAGCAAGATTCTCCTTTTCAAGAATTTGAAAATTTTCAGAAAGCTTGGAGAAATCAGCTTTAAGATTTGAAGAATCCTTACTTTCGGACCTCAGTCTTTCGACTTCCTCGGTCAAAGATGTAACTCTTAATTTGAGTGAGGTGTTCTCTCCAACGATAGCATTCTTGATTTCAAACATCTTTGAAAATTTGATAGAAAGCTTCGTGAGATAATCATCCTCAGAATCTAGAAAAGATTCCTCCGATTCATGCATGATTGCTAAGCTAGAAGTGCTAGTAGATGGTACCTCATTCGCATCGACTGCTAGAGCCGATTCAGCACTCTGTTCAACATCAGCAAATTGATCCTCAACAACATTGGCCATCAAGACCAGCGAAGCTTCCTCATCATCTTCCTCAGAAGAGTAATACACCTCTTCATTATCAGGAACGTCTAGCACCTTGGTCGTGGTCAGCAACGCTCTGGTGACCGCCTGGACAGCTCTTCTCTCAAACCTTTGTTTGAGGCGCCCTCTTTCTTCCTGGCTTGCTCTTGGACATTCATGCTTGAGATGATCTGGAGAATTACACTCGAAGCATGTCCTTGGCTTTCTCTCTGTGGAACGAGAGGATGATGAAGTATGCTTAGCTTCCTTTGCTTCTTTTTCAGCTTTAGCTTCCAGCATCAACTTCTGAAGCTTTCGCATTTGCTCTTCGAGCTCACTTACCTTCAGATCTTCAGGCTGCATGCTGGAGGATGGAACTACTTCCTTTGCTGGAGAAGCAGGAGCTGATCTTTCATGAGGACGGAATGGCTTCTTTGTCTTCCATTTGGAAACATCTCTTTTTACGAAGAATGCTAGATCCTCCGGAGGTACAGCAGATGATGACGAAGTCTTTGCAGTAGTGGTTTCATTCTTCTTTGATTGTTGTATAATGAATTCATGAGTTTTGAGTTGAGCAAATACCTCAGATGTGGTCATTTGGCTAAGGTCTTTCTCGCTCAAACTCGTCATCTTCACGAACCAATCCTCCCGTGGTAAGAGCTTCGAGATGATCTTGTTATTCATCTCGCCATTATCGTACGTCTTTCCCAGATTCGGGAGTTCTCCAACAATGGTGTTGAATCTCTCTTCCATAACTTGGATGTATTCTCCTGCAATCATAGAGAAGGATTCATATTTATCAACAGCTACCTGTAGCTTGTTGCGCTTCATCTGGTCGGTCTCCTGGGAAGATTCACAAACATAATCCCACATTTGCTTGGCCGTATCAAAATCCAAAGCTTTATCTGCCATCAACGGCGGCAAAGAATCCAGGATTAGCTTCTTCGCTAAGTGCTCCAACTGAGCTCTCTTCTTATCTTCAACCGTATTTTCATCAAATAGCTTCACGACCATTTGAGGTCTCGTTTGTCCATCGGCAGCTGGTCCTACAAAAGTGTTAGCTTTCATAATTTTGATTGGACCTTTCGCAAGAACATCCGCCATCTCCGGATGTATGCTTTGCAGCAGGATGGTGGCCTTCTTCTTCCACGAATTAAACTTCTCCTTGGTATACTTGGGCAAGGTATGGTTCATCTTGTCAAGCTTGAAATTACTGAGCTATAGACACAAAAGAAAAAAATACAGTGCAAGGAACAAACACAGATCTGGTCGAAGCGACTCAGAAGCAGCAATTCTTACAACCTCGCTCTGATACCACTTGTTGGTCCCTGATCAGAGTCATCGTGGTGAGTATCGAACAACAAACACACACGAATGTAGCGGAAGATTAAATATTATCTTGAACTTAAGTTCTTGTTAAATGTTTAAGCTCGGAACCGTACTTAAGGTTTTCTTCAAGTATACTCTAACAACTTGAGTTGTTAGGTTTTAAATCAATGAACAGAACCCAATAGAATAGTAAAGAACACACAATATTTATAGTGGTTCGATCAATAGATCTACGTCCATTCCTTAGCCGTATCGCTAAGAATTCCACTAAAAAGATATGTGAAATACAAGGATTCGCCGAACACTTGTAGCAGGCGGTGAACTTTCGAGCTAGCCACCACAAAGCTATCCTCCGGTACTTCACTCTCTTAGCAGTAGCAGCTCCGGCCAAGTCAAGGGTGCACCTTCGTAAAACGTGTCCCACGCTGGAATGGAGATTTTATAGTTTTCTCCAAACTCTGTCTGGTTTGCGGCTAAAGCCCGTTAGAGTCAATCCTTTCAATAAATGGCAGCTGGATGTTTCTTGATTTGGAAGGTATCCCAGTGATTGAAGATTCTTGAGCTAAGTCAAGGAATCTCTTCAATATAGTGTCAGATATTGAATGGGGACACTACGACGGTTGTTGAGAGCTTTGAATATTCTCAGATGTGAGCTCTCAACTTTATGACTACTCTCTTTTGACAGTTAGCTTTTGTTTGTCGAATGAATCTCTTGTTTGAGTGTTTGATTGAGTAGTAGTTCTCGAGAGTGTTGTCGTCTCTCTATTTGGGCTTGTCTTTTATATTTGGAGATTCAAACTTTGAATCTTCAGACCTGTTAGACACAACGGCTCCTTCGTCCAAGAGAGTAACTTGCTTTCTAGTCCTTTTCGGTGTGTACAATGCCACTTTACCTACTTTGTGATGGGTTTTGTATACTGAAAGCATTTATTACAATGAGTATACAACGGTTTATTTCTCCTATCTGTTAACAATCTTACATGTGTGAACAATGGTATCCTCTTGTCTCACCGATAGGGACGATCATACGGCGTGTTGTAGATTGCAGAAGACAGTATGATCACTTGACCTAGTGAGACATAAACCTGATCACAGCCGAGACAGCGTATGAGGATACGTCTGTCCGGATGGCTACGGCATTGTCGGAATAAGTAGTCTGTCTTGGTTACTTGACATGCTGGTACGCAGAGGTGGCGTATTGATGGACCGCAGTGAGATGTATTCGTTTGTCTGACTTCAGCGAATACAAGATCTCGTTATATTGATTGAGTCCAAACCCTAACAAAGGTTCAGGGGTTTGCACGGGTTGACTGTTGCTTTGACTTGCCATGGTGGAGAGCCTAAGTAACGTGCTCATATATCCGCATCTTGGGTAACAGCAGTTCGTGTTGTACCGCCTGAGACTGGGTTTTGGTAACCATACCGAGTAATAGGATGGGGACATTCCCTGAGGAGCACAATAACATTCATCGTGCCAAAGTCCTGCAGGCTGATTAAGTTCAGGCACGAGTGATAAGGTTTGAGTGGTACTACTCAGGAATAATAAGATATTAATTAATTGTAGTTAGAGCTTGTCAGAGGCTCCGATTAATTAATGGATGTCCGGTAACCTTAAATATGGGAATTCTCAATTAATGCAACCCGTTCTCATAATGTGGTAATAAAGGGGTAGGTCAGTATTAATTCTATGGTGAAAAAGAATTAATATTAATTAATTAATTGTGTCCTGGGTTGTGGACATGGGAATTAATTAATTTATAGGCCCACTTTATTATTTGCATTAGGTCCCAGGACTGACCCAATTAAATATGCTGAATTGAGCCCAAAATGGCCCATTAGGGTTTCCAACCCTAGGTCTATAAATAGACAGCTCTCTCTCATAAGTTGTAACACAGTTGAAACACACTAAACCCTAGAGAGAGAGGAGGCGCCGTTTTTGGAGTTCAAAGGAGGAGAATTTCGATTCTGGTCCTGCTCAGAATACAGATCTACGGAGTCCTCACCAGTAGTAGATCTGAACAGCATTGGGACACAGCCCTGAAGATCTAATCTGGAGAACAGATTTTCTTTCTTCCTTCTCTTTCTGTTTTGATTTTAATCTAAGAAATTAGGGTTCTAATTTCTGTTTCCGCAGATTAAATCGGGTCGCGTGGTTGAATTGAGATTTGGAATTCAAACGCGAAAGATCGGTTCAGACTCGACGGAGTTACGGTAAACCCTAAATCCACAAATCTTTGTATTAAATTCATAGGAGCATGCTAGGGTTTTGAGAATTTTAATTATGAGCAATATCCATAGATCGATCCGGTTCAGTTTGGTTTTGGTGATTCGGTTCACGGAAAAACCCTACAATTGGTATCAGAGCGAGGTTTCTGATTTATGGCTCTGTTGTTCATAATTAAATTCATTATAAATGTATGAATTTATTGTTTTGTGGATGTTTTAATTTTTGTTCCTCGTGGCAACCCGTTGATTCAGCCCACGGTGGTTTATCCGTGTAGGGCTGAATTGTTTTGTATAATCACGAGAAAATCCGTGATTAGTGTAGATTTGAAAATTGTAATAGAATAGATTTTCTGTAATTTTCAAAATTATGTTATTGGACGGGTCGAGGACGAAGAACGAAGACGGAGCCGACGGAGCACGACGGCGGGCGAAGACGGGTGCGGCGCTGGCGCAGGGCCTGCACGCGCGAGGCATGGCAGGCGCGCGGTGCGCGCGAGCCCGTTGGGCGAGCGCGCGCGGCGGCGCAGGGCGGCGCTGGGCCGGCGGTGGCGGCGGCTTTGGCTGTCGTCGGCTGCTGCTGTCCCGTCGCGGTGGCTTGTGTTTTTGTGGTTTGTGCAATCCTGTGCAAACCCTAGGGTTTGCATTAGGGTTAGGGCAAATCATCAGATCACAAAGGCCTAAAAATCCAAAAGATTTGGTGTATCCAGATTTGAAGGCCCTTGAAGATTTGGAAGATTTGAAAAGATTTGGATTTATCCAAATTAATTCAAAATTCAAATTTGTAATAGATAGATATTATTTTCTATTTTTGGGGCCACGAGGAATTTTTGTTTGCCTTAATTGTCCTCGTATGATATGTGATTTATTTATGTGCGCAATTTAAGCATGTGTAGATAATAGGAAAAGCATGTTTTACTGCTTTTATTATTTACAGTTTTCCAAGCATGCTTATGTGATTAATTTCTTTTGTTGGATTATATTTTGAGAATTTTTGGGCTTGTTTAAATACAAGCAAAAATTTGGGAAATATAATGACAAAGAAATTATGTGTGCGCATAAAGAAACATTTTAAAAGAAAAATATTAAGCAGATTTTTTAATTAAAATCAATAGACCTCCACAAAGCGGTCCTAGGCTGTAAGTGTATCTCTCGTTCTAGTAAACGTCTACGAGTGTAGCTTGCTAGTTCCCGGAGGTGCATGGGTACGGTTGTTGGGGTTTCTAGACAAACAATTTAAATCATGTGAATAGTGGGAGGGCTTTGCGTAAACGTCTATGAGTGTAGCTTGCGTAGACCTCTTTCACAAGTATTCGAGGATTGATTTAAATTATAGATAACAAAAGCTTTAAGGGCTGTGCGGTATGGTTACGTGCCATGCTAAACTGTCTCTTTTGGCCGGAGTTAAATTTGTGGTTAATTGCTTAGAAGCATCTTAGAATATAATGCAAGAATTGCATCCCTGTTCTTGAGAGATGGCTTGGTCTAAGGTTTTCACTAATTATTAATTTCTAGTGTCAAAAGCTTCCTGACATGGTAGTGAAATTAAATGGATTGGGGCTTAAAACCCGCAGTTCTGGTTGAGGGTGACATCGTAAACGTCTACGAGTGTAGCTTGCGGTGGGAACTCTTGGGCAATTAGTGGAAAACATTTGTATTTGATTTATTTAAAGGTTTTCAATGCATTTGTTTTCGAAGTTCAACATGTATGTTCTTATTTAAGATTCTTTATTGTTTCAGATATGTCTATGTCTACTGTCGATCATATACAAGCTCTCAATCCTCTAACTGGTCCGAACTTCCATGAGAGGAGATATTGCATTGAGTATATTCTCCTGACTAAGCAACACATGTTTGTTCTTACTATGATGCCACTTGCCCCACGTTACCATAAAGTGTCTAGACGTGAGAAGGAGTTCTATGATAGTTAGGTGGCATCTGAGGATTTTACTTACAAGTTAATCTCAGATAACCTGTCTAGAGAACTTAAGCTCAAGTACATGGGCTATTGTAGCTCTGTTACTATCTGGATGGACTTAGTGGCTACGTATGGCGAAGTGGAACGAACTATCAACTGTGATCTCGTTAGAGACCTTGTCTGTAAGAGAATGGTTGATGGCAGTTCGGTGACACTGCATGTGATGATCATGGATAACACCATGAAATGATTCACACGTGGAGGTGGATGTATCAGTGATCGGGCTAAGATCGATATAATCCTGAACTCCTTACCGATTTCATTCTATGACTTTAAGAGGGATGTAGCTAAGAGAAGTGAGTACTCTTTCAAGGAGTTGCTTACTAATCTCATAGCAGGACAGTCCTTCGTACCTTCATGGTAGTCTGAGTTATCAGATCTTGAGCACAGCTTGGGCACATTGAAAGATGTGGTTCATACTGTGTGCAAGAACATGATTGATCACAGATCACGTGAGAGGAGGTCAAATGAAATGAAGAGGGTTGGTGTCACTTCAAGTGAGAAGGCATGCGGAAGCAAGGGACTAGGGATGTCATTTGCATTTTTAATGGAAACATGTTTAGCATCGGTTTCTACTCATTCGTGGGTAGTGGATACTGGAGCTACTGATCATGTTTGTTACATTTTGCAGGGGTTCACACCGAGGAGGGTGCTGAAGAATGACGAGGTTACCATCTCGATGGGGAACGCAGCACAAGTGAGTATAGCTGCCATTGGAGATTTCACCTTGTACTTTGATGATTCCGTTTTAACATTGAGAGATGTTTTGTATGTGCCGGATTTTTGGCGAAACCTTATTTCAGTTTCCAAACTTTATGTTGATGGATATTCAGTTATTTTTGATAGTGGTGTTTCTATCATTGGTAATAACGGTGTTATCTGTCGTGGAATGCTGAATAATTCTCTCTATGTTGTTAACTGTAATCATAAGTCTTCCGCAAGTATTGCATGTAATTCATCCGTAATTGATAATCCTAGGAAGAGAAAACTTACTTCTTCTAATGAGGATCTTACATATCTCTGGCACTTGAGACTGGGTCACATCAGCTTGAAGCGGATTTAGAGAGTTGCAGATGACGGTACATTGGACCTAGTCCGGGCTGTACCTTATCAAGTCTGTGAATCTGCATCGAGGGCAAGATGTTAACTAGGCCTTTCAAGGCTAGTCAGTCTCGAGCAGAGGAAGTGTTGGAATTTATCCATTCTGACTTATGTGGACCGATGTCCACACAGGCTCGTGGAGGGTACGAGTACTTCGTCACTTTCATTGACGATTACTCAAGGTACGGATACGTTTACCTACTTCGCTACAAGTCTGAATGCTTTGAGAAATTCAAAGAGTTCAAGGCTGAGGTAGAAAAGAAGGTCGGGAAAACTATCAAGTCACTGCGATCTGACCGCGGTGGCGAATACCTCGGTAATGAGTTCCTGCAGTATTTGTCAGAAAATGGGATTACATCCCAGTGGACTGCACCGGGTACTCCCCAGCAAAATGGTGTAGCTGAAAGAAGAAATAGGACTCTTCAAGAGATGGTAAGATCAATGATGAGTTATGCAAACTTACCAATTTCGTTTTGGGGTTACGCATTGGAAACAGCAGCTTACGTGCTTAATGCGGTGCCTTCTAAATCAGTTCCTAAGACGCCTTCTGAGCTCTACCTTGGTTGCAAACCTAGTTTGTGCAAGTTTAGAGTATGGGGTTGTCCGGCACACGTACTATCGAAGGAACCTGATAAGTTAGAAAGCAAGTCAAAAGTAATGATGTTCATAGGGTATCCCAGGCAAACGAAAGGTGGTTACTTTTACTGTCCTGAGAGTCAAAGAGACGTTGTTAGCACCAACGCTAGATTCTTGGAGGACGAGTATGTGAGTAATCACAAGTCAAGGAGTGATATCGTTCTTCAAGAAATTGAGAACGAGAATGCAATTCCAAGGGAAGGGGAACGTGTAGATGTGGGTGCTCCTGTGAGAGGTACAGCACCACAGACACGTTCTTTAGTGCAAAGTGCAGGACCACAAGTCACTGCACCTACTACTGACACGGCACCGATGCCTCGTCGTAGTGGGAGAGTTATTTTCCAGCCGGAAAGGTACATGTTCATGGGTGAGTCTTCGGACTTGAGCCTGGAAGACGGACATGAGGACTCTGATCCACTGACTTACGAAGAGGCAGTGCAGGACAAGGATGTTGCCAAATGGCGTGTCGCCATGGATTCTGAAATTGAATCCATAACTGCTATGGGTGTATACCAGAAAACTGATTTGCCGGATGACTTTAGGGCCATAGGGTGCAAATGGGTATACAAAAGAAAGAAAGGGGCGGATGGAAAGATCACGGCTTTTAAGGCCAGGTTGGTGGCAAAGGGTTATAGTCAGAAAGAGGGCATTGACTATGACGAAACCTTTCATCCGTAGCCATGCTCAAATCCATCCGGATACTCCTTGCCATAGCTGCGCATATGGACCTCGAGATCTGGCAGATGGATGTCAAAATCGCTTTTCTAAATGGTTACCTTGATGAAGGTAGGGACATCTATATGCAGCAACCCGAGGGATACATAAGCAAAGGCGAAGAACATCTTGTCTGGAAGCTTAGGAAGTCCTTGTATGGACTTAAGCAAGCTTCAAGGTCGTGGAACTTACGTTTCAACGATGTGATTAAATCATATGGATTTGCACAGTTGGAAAACGAAAGTTGTGTTTACCGACTTTGTGTCATGGGAGCGTGGTCTTCCTTGCACTATACGTTGAGGACATACTCCTATTTGGAAACAACGAGGGAGTGATGTCCGAAATCAAAGTTTGGTTATCCGAACAGTTCCAAATGAAGGATCTGGGAGAAGCTGGCTACATTCTTGGGATTAAGGTCTTACGAGATCGTAAAAGAAGAATGTTGAGCTTATCCCAGGCATCCTATGTGGATACTGTGATAGCCCGGTTCAGCATGCAACTCGCCAAGAAAGGCTTGCTACCTTTCAGGCATGGCGTTCGTCTTTCTGGTGGGCAGTGTCCTCAGACACAGAGGGAGAAAGACGAGATGAGTCTTGTACCATACGCTTCGGCTGTGGGTAGTCTCATGTATGCGATGCTATGTACCAGGCCAGATATTTGTTATGCCGTTGGCATGGTAGCAATATATCAGTCTAACCCTGGACAGGTGCACTGGACTGTTGTAAAGCACATCCTCAAGTATTTGAAGAGAACTAGGAATTTCTGCCTAGTTTATCAAAGTGAGGATTTGTGCCCTGTGGGTTATACAGACTCGGATTTCCAAGGGGACCAGGATGAGAAGAAATCGACCTCAGGATATGTGTTTACCCTGGGAGGTGGAGCTGCATCTTGGAGGAGCTCAAAGCAGAAATGCATTCCTGACTCCACCATGGAGGCGGAATATGTCGCCGCCTCCGACGCCTCAAAAGAGGGGGTGTGGTTCCAGAACTATCTTTTAGAGTTGGGCGTGATCCTGAGTTTGCCGATGAGTATCACAATTTATTGTGATAACTCTGGTGCAGTGGCAAACTCAAATGAACTGCGGTCTCACAGGGCAAGCAAACACATAGAGAGAAAGTACCATATCATACGAGAAATCGTATCGAGGGGTGATGTGCTGATTAAGAAGATTGACACTACTGACAATCTTGCTGATCCGTTTAAAAAGAGCTTGCCGCAGAAAGTTTACGAAAGACATATTCGTGAGCTGGGTCTGAGGTGGATGCCGACCACTGATAGTGGTTAGAGTGACAACAGACTAGATAGACGGACTGTATACTCTGAAATAGCTTAGTTATGCTTTGAGTATAAGTGGGAGATTGATGAGTTTTGTATACTGAAAGAATTTTTTACAATGAGTATACAACGGTTTATTTCTCCTATCTGTTAACAATCTTACATGTGTGAACAATGGTATCCTCTTGTCTCACCGATAGGGACGATCATACGGCGTGTTGTAGATCGCAGAAGACAGTATGATCACTTGACCTAGTGAGACATAAACCTGATCACAGCCGAGAAAGCGTATGAGGATACGTCTGTCCGGATGGCTGCGGCATTATCGGAATAAGTAGTCTGTCTTGGTTACTTGACATGCTGGTACGCGGAGGTGGCGTATTGATGGACCGCAGTGAGATGTATTTGTCTGTCTGACATCAGCGAATACAAGATCTCGTTATATTGATTGAGTCCAAACCCTAACGAAGGTTCAGGGGTTTTCACGGGTTGACTGTTCCTTTGACTTGCCATGGTGGAGAGCCTAAGTAACGTGCTAGTATATTCGTATCTCGGGTAACAGCTGTTCGTGTACTACCGCCTGAGATTGGGTTTAGGTAACCATATCCGAGTAATAGGATGGGGACATTCCCTGAGGAGCTCAATAACATTCATCGTGCCAAAGTCCTGCAGCAGGCTGATTAAGTTCAGGCACGAGTGATAAGGTTTGAGTGGTACTACTCAGGAATAATAAGATATTAATTAAATGTAGTTAGAGCTTGTCAGAGGCTCCGATTAATTAATGGATGCCCGGTAACCTTAAATATGGGGATTCTAAGTTAATGCAACCCGTTCTCATAATGTGGTAATAAAGGGGTAGGTCAGTATTAATTCTATGGTGAAAAAGAATTAATATTAATTAATTAATTGTGTCCTGGGTTGTGGACATGGGAATTAATTAATTTATAGGCCCACTTTATTATTTGCATTAGGTCCCAGGACTGGCCCAATTAAATATGCTGAATTGAGCCCAAAATGGCCCATTAGGGTTTCCAACCCTAGGTCTATAAATAGACAGCTCTCTCTCATAAGTTGTAACACAGTTGAAACACACTAAACCCTAGAGAGAGAGGAGGCGCTGTTTTTGGAGTTCAAAGGAGGAGAATTTCGATTCTGGTCCTGCTCAGAATACAGATCTACGGAGTCCTCACCAGTAGTAGATCTGAACAGCATTGGGACATAGCCCTAAAGATCTAATCTAGAGAATAGATTTTCTTTCTTCCTTCTCTTTCTGTTTTGATTTTAATCTAAGAAATTAGGGTTCTAATTTCTGTTTTCGCAGATTAAATCGGGTCGCGTGGTTGAATTGAGATTTGGAATTCAAACGCGAATGATCGGTTCAGACTCGACGGAGTTACGGTAAACCCTAAATCCACAAATCTTTGTATTATATTCATAGGAGCATGCTAGGGTTTTGAGAATTTTAATTATGAGCAATATCCATAGATCGATCTGGTTCAGTTTGGTTTTTGTGATTCGGTTCACGGAAAAACCCTACACTTTGGGTAAGGCTTTTGCCCTTGGTTGTACTTTCTGTCAGAACGGGCGTCTTTCGCAAGTATATGCTGAGTATCTCCTACTAGGCATTCTATCGAAAAATGCTGGGAGTACTCTGCTAAGCCTTTTGATTGCTAGGCTCTTCTAGCAATCTGCTCTTCAATATGCTGACTCCTTCGGCCTATGCGTCTTTAGCACTTAAGTCTTTATCTGCTGATTGCTAATGCTTAGCAATCTGCTAGAATGCTAGCGAATGTTGACTCCTTCAGCATTCTGCTATCACTTGCTTCCGACTGCTGACCACTTATCCTTAGCAGTCTCTTCCTTCAGCATGTGATTGCTAATGCCTTAGCAATCATTCTTCTTAGCACTTGACCGCTAATGTCTCCAGCAGTCATTCTCGTCTGCTGATATCTCTAGCAGCTACCATTTATTGAGAATACTTCTAGCATTCCGACGTTGCTTGATCTTGATATTCTTCATTCCATCTGCTAAATCCTTCAGCAGTCTTCTCAAGCACTTCCTAATCTATTAAAACTCGATATTTTTCCTAAACAGGACATTACATTGGAGTTTCTAGACTATGCTAGAATTGAGCAATGATCAACCAACTAAATAAGCTTTGATTCAACAGAACTTTTTACAATATTGATCCTAAGGGAGGAATTTGCAAATAATTCCCAACACCATCCATCCGAGTTACTTTTCTAGAGATTGGAGAATGCAGTTGCTCTAACTCTTAAGGAGATAGCAGCAGCCCAGAAAGCTGCTGAGACCGAGAAATGCTTCTGAGATCTTGATGAGATCGAGAAGCTGGGAGATCTTCCTGTGGAACAGATTGAGGAAATATTTGCCAAGAGGCAAGCTGATCAACCAGCTCAATCTTTGGGTCAACTTGCAGTTGCAATACCCAAGAGGAAGAGGTCGGACGCCACCTCTCCTTAAAAGAAAAGGAGGACACGCAGGAGGCTTGTCAAGACAGCAGAGAAAGAAAAGGCAGAGAAAGAGGCTGCGGAGAAAGAGGCTACTGAGAAGCAAGCACAAGACACTCCCCTCTCTTCTAAACCTTTTGAAGAGAGATTACGTGCTGTAAGGAAGTCGAACTTGAAAAGGAAGGCAGAGAAGGAGCAAGAGAAAAAGAGGTATAAAAAGGAGATGGAAAGAATCACCTTCGAAGCGAGAGATCGCAACTTTGAACAAGTGAAGCAGACTGCTGAGGAGATCGCTGCGAAGAAAGCTGCAGATCAGCTAGCAGCCAGGGAAGCTGCTGTATTGGTAGCAAGAGCAACTGAGGAAGCCAAAAGGCCAGCAGTTGTTTCTGCTAAGAAAGGGAAAGGGAAACAGGTTGCGGATGTTCCCATTCCCACACCTGTGGTTGCTGAGGAGATCGTGCTCGAACACGATGCCTTGACCGATCAGGACTTGGACAAATTGATGGAGGCTGGTGTTTTTTATGCCCCAGACAGCCCTCATGGCCAAGGATGAGTCTTGATAAGGGAGCCTACCGATGAGCAAGGAGGAAACATCAGTCTGATGAGGATGTTGTATTTGATGAAGCTTTTGGATCAGGACGGAATGCTGAGCCCGATGCTAGCATGTCTACTGGAGCTGAAGGGTCAAATGTTGAGGCAAGGCCTAGCACGGAGGTTCCTGCTGAGGAGAGGCTTAGCTCGGAGATTCCTGCTGAGGCGAGGCCTAGCACCGATATTCCTGCTGAGGCAAGGCCCGAGGGGTATGTTGAACAAGATCCGGCCTTTTTAGCTTCCTGCTTTTTTTATTTCGATTCTGATGGACAATCTGAGGACGTTTATGATGCTCGCTTCCTATGGAAAGTCCCAATAGGCGACAATGAGACACTCTGAGTTCCTTTTAAAGGATTGCCAGGATGGAGATTCAAGTTACGAAGGGTCGCTCAATGGTGTGCCCCTGTCTTCCTAGGTAAATTTTGATCTTCTTACTATGGTTGAGCTTAATGAGACCACACCAGAAGGGAACTTGTTGAGTGAAGAGTTCAGGAGATGGAAGAAGTTCGATTATATGATGCACCAACTATGTTTCGAGGAGCGAATGCTGGTGATCACAGATAAGGGTCTGAATTTCTTGAGGAAGGAGAAGAAATGGGCCAATGACTGGATGGATCAAGTGGCCGAAATGAAGCAATATTCTGATAAGCAAGTGCTTGCAAGGCTTCAACCGATTCGTGCCCATAGGCTGTTCTCCACTCCAAAATCCTTGCCAAAATCTTCATTTGCTCCAGATGGCTATTCTGATGCCTGATTGAATTATCAAAGCACCAAGAAAAAGCAACTGTTGAGTATAGGAGACGCCAAGCAGAGTATGAAGTTGTAAAGAAGGAGCGGCTGCTAGCCAGGATGGCTGCCGCGGAATGCTAGAAGTATTCTCAGCAGATGATAGCTGCTAGAGAAGTCAGCAGACAAGGATGACTGCTAAGAAAGAAAGTAGTCATGTGCTAAGAAGATTGATTGCTAAGGCATAAGCAATCATATGCTGAAAAGAAGGACTGCTAGGAGCATTTGCTTAGCAGTCAGCAGAATGAAGATAGCGAAATGCTGAAGGAGTCAACATTCGCTACTACAATAAGAAGATAGCAGAATGCTGAAGGAATCAGCATTCGCCGCTACAGAAGAGATTGCTAGAAGATATAGCAGTCAAAAACCAATACTCAAGTGCTGAGTTAGCAATTGCTGAGGAGCAGATTGGCTACGAAGATAAATTGCTAGAAGTACTTAGCAATCAGAAGAGCCAAATGACTTAGCAGAAGATTTCCACCATTCTCCGATAGAGTGCTAAGCAAAGAAACCTAGCAAACACTTGCTAAAGACGCCCGTTCTGACAAAAGGTACAACAAAGGACGAAAGTCTTACCCGAAGTAGGTAAAAAGGCACTGTACCGCACCGGAAAGGAGCAAGTGACCATTTTGGATGGAGAATACTGTTGTGTCTAACGGGTTTGGAGATTCAAAGTTTGAATCTCCAGATATAAAGGAGAAGTCCAACAGAGAGAGACACTACTACTACTGCTCATACTCGCTCATTCAAACAATTGAACAATCGAAAAAGCGAACAAAGATTCCTTTGACAAAAGCAAACAAAGCAAAAGAAAGAGTAGTCAGTTGAGATCTCTCTTAAAGAGAAGTATTCAAAGCTCTCAACAACCATAGTGTCCCCCATTGAATATCTGACACTATCTTGAAGAGATTCCTTGACTTTGTTCAAGAATCCAATCATTGGGATACCTTCCATCCTAGGAAGCATCCAACAGTCACATGTCTGAAAAGGGATTGATTCCGATGGGCTGTTGCCAAAATCAGACAAAGTTCAGGAGAGAACCATAAAACCTCCATTACAGCGAAGGACAAGTTTTCCGAAGGTGCGCCCTTGATTTGGCCATAGCTACTGACTGAAAGATTGAAGCATCGGAGGATAGCTTTGTAGTGGCTAGGTCGAAAGCTCACTACCTGCTACAAGAGATAGGCGATTCCTTGTACTTCGGATATCTTTTTAGTGAAATTCTCAGTGATATGACCGAGGAGTGGACGTATATCTTTAAGATCGAACCACTATAAATCTTGTGTGTTCTTTACTGTTTTATTGCTTACTGTTTGACTGTTGTGATTTGTAACCTAGCATCGACAGCAGCTAGTGTATACCTCTGAAACAACCCTAAGAACAACTCCGAGCTAAACATTTTTGACAAGAACTTAAGTGCAAGATAATCATTAATCTTCTACTGCATTCGTGTGTTAGTTATTTGCTATTCACCACGACGACTCTGATTTGGGACCAACACAGTCTACTTAAAACTGTTGGCTAACACAAATTGTCTTTTTGAACTGTTGATTAAAACTGAGTCTCCAGTTTTAAACTGAACTGCCCATTTTGAGAGTGCAAATAACTGTTCTTATACTTCTGCTGCATATTATTTCGTACTCTGATCAGGGACCAACAAGTGGTATTAGAGCAAGTTGGTCTTTCTAGACTGTCCTATTTTGAGTCGCTTAGGACTAGATCCATATTTCCTTGCACTCTTAATTGTTTGTCAAGTGTGATTAGCGAGCAGATTATCTTAAGATAATGATGAATTATCCAAGCCTTCCCAAGTACAACCCGGACAAGTTCTTGGTATGGAAGAAGAGGTGCCTCATCCAACTGAGGGCTCATCATCCAGAAATGGATGAAGTCTTGAAGAATGGACCTCTGAAGAATGAGAAGATTAATATCCAGCTCAGAGCAGGAAATGACCAAGGTGGTGTCCAAATGGTAGATAAGCCACTGGAAGAATGGACACTTGAAGACAAGAAACATCATCAGCTTGATCCCTAATGGATTTATATACTGAAAGCATTATGATTGGTATATTATGTACAAGGTCGATTGGTTAATATACTGGGAATCATAAATGTTGTATGTTCATCTCATGTCTGAATTAAGAAACATGTGTCGCAAACGCAATTATCCTCTTATCTCGTCGATAAGGAGATCATACGGTGTGTAGTAGATCACGGAAGATCATATGGATCGTTTGACCTAGCGAGATATAAATAGTTATCACAGCTGAGACAATTCCAGGATAAACTATCGCTGTAGGCTGCAGCATATGCAGTAATAAGCATCTTATCTTGGATGGCTTAGTATGCTGGTTTGGGGCACACATTGATAAGGACCTAAGTTGAGATCGATTCTTTTATCTGACATTGAAAGAATCCATATCTCTATGGCTTGATGAGATCCTAAACCTAAATGAAGGTACGGAAGTATATGCATATTGTGTATCACTTTGAGTTGCAGTGAAAGGCTCTAGTTGAGCCTGTATATCTGTATCTTGGGTGATAGCATTATGTGTATGAATGTCTGGTACTGGAACTAGGTAACCACATCCAGTATAGGATGGTGACATTCCCTGAGCAGCTCAAAAGGTTCATTATGCTAAAGTCCTGCAGGCTGATTAAGTTCAAGCATAAGTGAAAATGTTTGAGTGGATTGACCCAGGAATATAAGATGTTAATTAATTAAATAGCTTGTCAGAGCTTAAATTAATTAACAAATGTCTGTAACCTTAAATGTGGGGATAAATCAAGCCTATGCAACCCGTACCTCAAAACGTGGTAGCAAATAGGTAGGACAGTATTGATTCTCTGGTGGAATGAATCAATATTAATTAATTAATTATATTCTGTGTTGAATACGGGAATTAATTAATTGATAGGCCTTATTTGCTATTTGCATTCTGGTCCCTGGTCTGGCCCATGAAAACTCAGGCCTAATAGCAGTCCAGTATTTTCTTATAAATAGGCCTCAGTTCCTCAGATCTCAACACACCACAAGATCATATGTTGCACACAGCAAACTAATATTTTGGGAGTTGTGGTGATCGACTAGATCTGAGAAATGAGGAGGAAATTCTGCTTCTCAACCGGGCAAGGAATCCGAAGGGAATCTTCACCAGATATTCGGATTGGAGTTGTGATAAAGATAAGAAGATCAGATCAGGAGGATTGTCTTCTTTCTTCTCTCCCTCTTTGTTTTCAAAAATTACATATTAATTTTCATAGATTTAATTCCTCAATCTGTTAGGAATAAATCTTGGTGCGTGAGAAAAAGGATCGAGGATCAAATCTCTGCACACTCGTTCTTTGGGTTTCTACAATCCAGGTATTCCGCATAAACCCCCTTATGCATAATCAATAGGATTATGCTAGGAATAATCATAGGCACAACAATTTATTTTTGATATTCCAATTATCGATCTTGGCAAACGGGCTTCGTGATTCAGTTCATGAATCCCTTCAATTGGTATCATAGACAAGTTGATTAATTGGCTCTGTCAGGAAAAATAATATTGCCTATGATTTGCATGATAATTATTATTGAATGAATGCATGCATGGTTTATGGATTGTATGTTTGTGTTTTCGTCTTCGTGGTTCTCGGGTTAATTCGCCCTTTTATAAGGATTCATTTTTCACCCACGAGATAAATATGTGGTTAGATTTAAATTCCAAATTGTATTAGGATGTTATTCTATGTAATTTTTCAATTTTAAATTAAATCTGTAAAATGAAGAACGAAGAACACGTAAAATGAAGGAAAAACACGAAGAACGAAGGATCGTGCGATGCATCGCGGCGGGACACGACAGTGGCGCCATGAGGGACGTGCACGACAGTCATGAAGCCGCGTAGGCACGCCAGTGGCGCACGCAGCGGACGGCCATGGCAGGCCGCAGCCAATGCGGCGGCGTGTGGCAGAATCCGAGGTTCCGCACTGCCACACATAGCAGACAGCAGCCCACACAACGGTGCACCTATGGAGGCGTAACGCGGCATGATAGGCAGGGTTCTTGTGCTGGCGCCGGCGTGTCTCCCGCTTGTCGGTCGGCGATGGTGGTGGTGTAGCGCGGCATGGCTCGGGAGGAGAAAGGCAGCAGCGGCGGCGGCAGTCGGTGTCGACAGCGCGGCTAAGGCAAGTGCAAACCCTAGGGTTTGTGGCCACAGCCGGGGTGCGCGTCTCACCGCGCCCTGCGCACGATTTCGACGAGCCAGGGTGGCCGACGATGGATAAGATGAAGTCCGGCGGTTCGGGCGATAGCAGCGGGTCGTCGGCGGCGGTTGTTTGCCGGTGGTGGCTCAGCCGGCCATGCACCCATGTCGCGACGGCAGCGGGTCGCCGGCGGTGGTGGTTTGTCGATGGTGGCTCATCGGGCTGAGTTCTCGTGGGATATTGGGCTTGCAATGTGTGCCCAGGCCCACGATTTGGTTAAATGGCCCAGTTGTCCTATTTTCTGATGAATCAAATCTTGGAGGCCCAATTTTCAGAAAATGAAATCAGATCAGAGTCCAAGTAGTGGGAGCCGAGTCAAAGATCTGTGAAATAATTCCAAAGTGTAATAGATAGAATTATTTCTTAATTACGTATCATGAGGTCACGATGACATTTTTAATTTGCTTTATTATTTGTCTTCGCATGATATATGTGTTTAAATTAATTGCGCAGCATATTAGCATGTTGTAGATAATAGGAGCACGTTTATTGCTTTTATTTACAGCTTTAAAGCATGATATGTGATTATTTTGTGTAATTAATTATAACTATAAATTCGGGGTTCATGCTATGCATGATAGAATTTTAGCAATGTTATAATTATGGCTACATAAAATAATTTGTGCAATTGAACCTTATGAATTTAAAAAATTACTAAGCTGATTATTTGATAAGACCTCCACAAAGCGATCCTTTGTTGGAAGTGGGTAATTTATTAGATAAACGTCTACATGTGTAGCTTACTTAATTTATTATTCATAAGTTCTAATAGATAGGATTTCTTAAAAAAACATTTAATTCATGTGAGAAGTGGGAGTTCATGCATAAACGTCTACATGTGTAGCTTACGTATTGAGCTTTCATAAGTTTGAATTAAATGAGACAACCTTATTATAAGGGATCAGGGTGTGTCCTAGAAGATCCTTATATGGGAGGGTTGGCTTTGGTGGTAAGCTAGCTTAGATATTGTCCAGAGTATAACTCATTTGTGATGTCCCTGCTCAGTAGGATAATATGGTCTTAAGTTTTGTCTCCAATTATTAATTCCATTTGTCTAAGGAACCCGGGCATGGATTGGAATTAAAGGACTGGAATTGAAAGATGCAGTCTGGTTAAGTGTTTTGTTGTAAACGTCCATGTGTGTGGCTTGCAATAGTAATACTTAGGCAAATTGGAGGAAACATTAATATTGTTTTATCATAAGGTTTCAATATTTAATTGTTTCAATTGTTTGCGACTATGTTTTAATTTATGCTTTAATTTATTGTTTTCAGACATGTCTACTGCTCATATTGTTAACCTCTTGACATCAAATCCTTTAACTGGTCCGAATTTTCCTGAATGAAAATTTTGCCTGATGGAATTACTCTGTACTGCAAAACATGCCTATGTGCTTTACATGGACCCACTATCTCCTTAGTATTGGAATTGTTCTGGCTATGAGCGAGAATTCTATGAAAGATGGAAAGCTTCTGATGAGTTTACCATCTATCTCATCATGAACAATCTTTCTAGAGAATTAAGGCCCAAGTACAGAAAATATCAAAGTGCTGTTGAGATATGGAGGGAACTAATGAAAGTATATGGGAAGGTGAGACGAACTATCAGTTATGATCTTGTGAAAGACCTGGTTTGCAAGAAAATGACTGAGGGGAGTTCGTTGGCTATGCACTTCATTAGAATGATGAAAATCATGAAGAAGTATAGAAAGAGAGGTGGACGAACCATTAAGCGGGGAGAAATAAACATTGTCCTGCACTCTCTATCTGATTCTTATAATGATTTCATCAAGTCTCTCGGTGCCAGGCACGAGTTTCCTCTACATGAGTTACTCAGGGCCCGGTTGCGAGAGGAATCTGACATGATAGCAGTCGAGTTTGCTCCAACTTTGTCAGCTATTGACAAGGCAGTTGCTGAAGCAAAGGAAATGCTTAAAAGGTTAGATGAAGAAGATAAGGAAAAAGCCATCACCAGGCCATGCAAACGCAAGCGAAGTGAAGTAAATTGTCTAGTGCCTAGCATGGGTGGACAAGATACGTCATGTGCATTTATAACGGAAACATGTTTAGCATCAGTTTCTACCCATTCTTGGTTAGTGGATATTGGAGCTACTGATCATGTTTGTTATACTTTGCAGGGGTTCAGGCCGACAAGGCGGCTGATGCATGACGAGATTACCATCTCAATGGGCAGCGGAGAGCGAGTCTCAGCAGTAGCCATTGGAGATTTTACTTTATGCTTTGAAAACAATGTTTTGATTTTGAGAGATGTTTTATATGTGCCGGTTTTTGGCGGAACTTAATTTTAGTTTCCAAGTTATTTAGTGATGGATATTCAGTTATTTTTTATAGTGGAGTTTCTATCACTGGGAATAACGGTGTTATCTGTCATGGAAAATTGATTGACTCTCTCTATATCATTGATCGTATGCATAAATCTTCAGTGAATGTTGCAAACTCATCCAATAATAATAATCATTTAAAGAGAAAGTTTTCTTCCGATGAGGATCAAACATATCTCTGGTACTTGAGACTAGGTCACATCAATCTAAAGAGGATTAAAAGATTAGCATGCGATGGGCTCTTGGATTCTTTTCAAGTGGTACCGCATCAAATCTGTGAATCCTGTACAGAGGGAAAGATGACGACCAGGCCTTTTACGGCAAGTCAGTCTCGAGCGGAGGATGTGTTGGAATTGATCCACTCTGACTTATGTGGACCAATGTCCACGCAAGCTCGTGGAGGTTATGAGTACTTCGCCACATTCATTGACGATTACTCAAGATTCGGATATGTCTATTTGCTTCGCTACAAGTCTGAATGCTTTGAGAAATTCAAAGAGTTTGGGACTGAGGTAGAAAAGAAGCTATGTAAGACTATCAAGACACTACGATCGGATCGTGGTGGAGAATGCCTCAGTGACGAGTTATTGCAGTACTTGTCAGATAACGGGATTACATTCCAGTGGACTGCACCAGGAACCCCTCAACAAAATGGTGTAGCGGAAAGAAGAAATAAGACTCTTTTGGAAACGATCAGGTCGATGATAAGTTATGCAAGCTTGCCGATTTTGTTTTGGGGATATGCCTTGGAAACAGCGGCCTATTTTCTTAACCTGGTACCTTCCAAATCAGTTCCTAAAATGCCTCTGGAACTCTGGTATGGGAGAAAGCCGAGTTTGAACAGAGTGAGGGTTTGGGGTTGTCCAGCATATGTGCTGACAAAGGAACCTGATAAGTTAGAAAATAGGTGAAAGCTGATGTTGTTTGTAGGATATCCCAGGCAAACGAAAGGTGGTTACTTTTATTGTCCTGAGAATCAGAAAGTGGTTATCAGTACCAATGCAAGATTCTTGGAGGATGAATATGTAAGAAACCACAGATCCATGAGTGAAATTATCCTCCACGAGCTTGAGGATAAGGAAGCGATTCCATCACGAAAGCCCAGTGTAGTGGTAAATCCACCTGTAATAGATGAGGCAATACCAACACTGCCATCAATGCAAGGTATGGGACCAACGAGTACTGTGCCAACTACTGACACGACTCAGATGCCTCGTCACAGTGGGAGGGTTGTCCACCAACCCGAAAGGTATATGTTCGTGGGAGAGTCTTCTGACTCGATCCCGGAAAGCGGACTAGATGATACCGATCCCTGGACGTATGAGGAGGCAGTATCTGATAAAGATGCAGACAAATAGCTGATTGCCATGGATTCAGAAATAGAATCCATTACGGCTATGGATGTATGCCAGAAAACTGATTTGCTAGATGGCTATCGAGCCATAGGGTGCAAATGGGTATACAAAAGAAAGAAAGGAGTGAATGGTGAAATTACAATTTTCAAAGCAAGGCTGGTGGCGAAGGGTTATAGTCAGAAAGAAGGTGTAGACTATGACGAGACCTTCTCACCGGTAGCCATGCTTATGTCCATTCGAATACTCCTAGCCATAGCAGTACATAAGGACCTAGAGATCTGATAGATGGATGTCAAAAATGCGTTTCTAAATGGGTACCTTGAAGAAGGTAGGGACATTTATATGCAACAGCCAGAAGGTTATGTGCAGAAGGGCGAAGAACATTTGGTCTGGAAGCTTACGAAGTTGTTGTATGGACTTAAGCAAGCTTCACGGTCATGGAATCTACATTTTGATGAAGTGATTAAATCCTATGGATTTTCACAACGTTCAAACGAGAGTTGCGTGTACCGTCTATGTGTCAGCGGAAGCATGGTGTTCCTTGCACTTTATGTAGATGATATTCTCCTATTTGGCGACAATGTGGAAGTATTGACGGGCATAAAGGGGTGGTTATCCGAACAGTTTCATATCAAGGACCTTGGGGAGGCAGGATACATCCCAGGGGTAAAAGTATTGCAGGAGCGTAATAAGAGGATGTTGACCTTGTCTCAAGGGTCATATGTGGATATTGTGATTGCCCGTTTCAGCATGCAAACTGCCAAGAAAGGTTTGTTACCCTTCAGACATGGCATACATCTTTCCAAGGATCAGTGTCCGGTGACACAAAAGGAGAAAGATGAGATGAGCAATGTGCCGTATGCATCGGCCGTAGGGAGTCTCATGTATTCAATGCTATGCACGAGGCCAGATATCTGCTTTGTTGTAGGCATGGTAGCAAGATACCAGTCTAACCCTGGACAGGCGCAGTGGACCGCGGTAAAGCACATACTCAAATACCTGAAAAGGACTAAACACTACTGTCTCGTCTATCAGTGTGAGGAGTTGTGCCCTGTGGGTTATACGGATTTGGATTTCCAGGCAGACCGACACGAAAAGAAGTCCACCTCTGGCTATGTGTTTACATTGGGAGGTGGGGCCATATCATGGAGGAGTGCAAAGCAAAAGTGCATTGCTGACTCCACCATGGAAGCAGAATATGTGGCAGCTTCTGAAGCTTCGAAAGAAGCGGTATGGTTTTGAAACTTGGAGTTGGACGTGATTCCTAAGCTGCCCAAGACCATCACGGTATATTGTGATAATTCGGGAGCTGTGGCCAATTCAAAGGAACCACGAACTCACAGAGCGACAAAACACATTGAAAGGAAGTAACATATTATACGAGAAATCGTAGCAATGGGTGATGTGCTAGTAGAGAAGGTTGATATAAAAGATAATCTAGCAGATCCATTCACAAAAGCTCTGCCTCAGAAGGTCTACGAGATGCATGTACGTAACCTTGGGCTGAGGGCAAAGCCAGCCACGAAGAATGATTGATGTAATGGCTAGATTAGTTTAGATGCGTTATACTCTAGAAAGCATTTGTATAATGTTTTGAGTATAAGTGGGAGATTGATGGATTTATATACTGAAAGAATTATGATTAGTAAATTATGTAAAAGGTCGATTGGTAAATATACTGGGAATCATAAATGTTGTATGTTCATCTCCTGTCTGAATTAACAAACATGTGTCGCAAATGCAATTATCCTCTTATCTCATCGATAGGGAGATCATATGGTGTGTAGTACATCACGGAAGATTGTATGGATCGTTTGACCTAGCGAGATATATATACTTTTAACACCTGAGACAGTTCCAGGATAAACTGTCGGTGTAGGCTGCAGCATACGCGGTAATAAGCATCTTATCTTGGATGGCTTGGTATGCTGGTGTGGGGCACACATTGATAAGGACCTAAGTTGAGATCGATTCTTTTATCTGACATTGAAAGAATCCATATCTCTATGGCTTGATGAGATCCTAAACCTAAATGAAGTTACGGAAGTATATGCAGATTGTGTATCACTTTGAGTTGCAGTGAAAGGCTCTAGCTGAGCCTGTATATCTATATCTTGGGTGATAGCATTCTGTGTATGACTGTCTGGTACTGGAACTAGGTAACCCCATCCAGTATAGGATGGTGACATTCCCTGAGCAGCTCAAAAGGTTCGTTATGCTAAAGTTCTGCAGGCTGATTAAGTTCAAGCATAAGTGAAAATGTTTGAGTGGATTGACTCATGAATATAAGATGTTAATTAATTAAATAGCTTTTCAGAGCTTAAATTAATTAATGAATGTTTGTAACCTTAAATGTGGGGATAAATTAAGCCCATGCTACCCGTGCCTCAAAACGTGGTAGCAAATAGGTAGGACAATATTGATTCTCTGGTGGAATGAATCAATATTAATTAATTAATTATATTCTGGGTTGAATACGGGAATTAATTAATTGATAGGCCTTATTTGCTATATGCATTTAGGTCCCTGGTCTGGCCCATGAAAACTCAGGCCCAAAAGCAGTCCAGTATTTTCCTATAAATAAGCCTCAGTTCCTCAGATATCAACAACACCACAAGATCATATGTTGCACACAGCAAACCAATATTTAGGGAGCTGTGGTGATCGACTAGATCTGAGAAACGAGGAGGAAATTCTGCTTCTCAACCGGGCAAGGAATCCGAAGGGAATCTTCACCAGATATTCAGATTGGAGTTGGGATAAAGATAAGAAGATCAGATCAGGAGGATTGTCTTCTTTCTTCTCTCCCTCTTTGTTTTCAAAAATTACATATTAATTTTCATAGATTTAATTCCTCAATTTGTTAGGAATAAATCTTGGTGCGAGAGAAAAAGGATCGAGGATCAAATCTCTGCGCACTCGTTCTTTAGGTTTCTACAATCCAGGTATAGGGATGGGGAAAAATACCGGACATATTGTATCGAAAAAATACCGAAGTTATCGAATTTTTGGTATACCGTAATTTTTGGTAAGGTATCATACCGTACCGAAAATTTTAGGTACGGTAACAGTATGACAATCCTAATATTGAAGGTATACCGGCACATACCGTACCGAAAATATAATAATATTTTTTTTAATTTTATTATTATTTTAAAAATAGTAAATTAAAAATAAAATCATATAAATTAAGAATGAAATCATATCTTCTCTTTTCACCTAACAATATTATTGATATAAACATATTTCTAAAATAAATATCAACAGAAAAAATCGTAAAAATCAAAATATATCAAAAAAATTCGGTATGTTAACGGTATATTGAAAAGTATATCAAAAAATTTCGGTATGTTAACCGTATATTGGAAGAATGATAAGATAAATGGTATATAAATTATGTCAAGTCAAAATCATATTGAAATCATTTCAAGAATTCAATATGTCGAAGTAATAGTATATAAATTATCTCATACTGAAACCATACCGAAAATTCGGTATACCGAACTAAGGTATACCGAAAATTTCGGTACGGTAACGGTATGAGTTTTCCTCATACCGAAGATTTCGGTAAGGTATAAGGTATGGAGGAAAATGTGCGGTATACCGTACCGAACCATCCCTATCCAGGTATTCCGCATAAACCCCCTTATGCATAATCAATAGGAGCATGCTAGGAATAATCATAGGCATAGCAATTTATTTTTGATATTCCAATTATCGATCTTGGCAAATGGACTTCGTGATTCAGTTCATGAATCCCTTCAATCCCATCGCTCAAGAAATAATCATGCAATCTCTCCCAGAGCCTCTCGTTGACGAAACCATAGAGAACAACAGTGCTAAAGAGTTATGGGATTGGATCAACGAGCTTACTAAGGAAACTGAAGCGATGAAGCGCAATAAGAAACAAATGTGCGTTGACAAATATGAATCATTCCAGATGTTGCTTGGCGAAATGATCAAATCAATGGAAGCAAGGTTCAACGCCATTGTCAGTGAGATGAAAGGTCTTGGAAAACAAGAAAACGTGGCTGACATGAACGCCAAAATTCTTTTAAGAATGCTGAAGGAAGATTGGTTTGTCAAAACCACCGGTTTAAAGACCATGGATCTCTCGAAAATGTCCACCGAAGAGTTGTTCGCCGAACTTCAAGCCCACGAATGGGATATTTAAATGGTGAACAAGAATGAAGCTGTTAGAACCCCGAATTCAGCAGCAAATTATGACGATGTATTCTTTGTATAGAGAGACTTCTAGAGACGATAGAAGAAGCCAGTTCAGTTCAAGAAAACTTCACCAGGCGAAGGATACCTCCACCTCAGTTCAGAAGAAGGAAACTGACCTGTTAGTTGCCAAACTGAAGGAGGGTTTAGGGCACGTGCTATGAATGCCACTCTCCAGATCACCTGAAGTACAAATGCCCTCTAGTTTTTTAAAGGAGAGCCTCTAAAGTTGTGGCCCAAGCGATGTTGTCCAAAACAGAAGTACCAGACGTACTAGACCATGATGATGGATATTACACGTCAGAGGATGGGAATGATGAGGAAGCACTCATGTCCTTCATGGCAACAGTCGATGGAGATGTTACCGATGAAGAAGACAACGCTTAAAACTGCGAAATAGTGGTAACAACTCATATAGGATCTCTTGCATCTACATGCTTTGAAGAAAAATCTAAATTTTGTCGCTCAAATTCAGAAGATGTTTCTCTAGAAAACATTATAAAAGAGGTTGAAAGATTTCATGAGATTAAAGATGCATTAGCCAATGAAAAGGCCTCGCTGAAATCAGAGATTTCAATTTTGACTGATGAAGTCGTTAAGAAGAGGTCAATCAGTGTGGATTTTGAAAAACTCAAGGAAAACATTCAAAACTCAAATATTTTGAAAATATTTCAAAATAATATGATTCCTTGAAGAAAACTGAGCCTGTTAAATGTGAATGCACCTTCAAAAGGAGCTCAAGAAAATTAGATGAAATTTTGAATGCTAAAAAATATTCATCCGATAAACACGGAATTGGATTTATGGAGCACCAAAATGAAAAGGTTTTGAGCAAACATGCATCTACTTCTAGAACTAAGAAAACATCTTTAGGCTCTGTCAAAGCCAAACCTAGTTCAGGCATAGTGTTGGAAAAAGGAAAAGTCATATCCAGAGAGCCAGTTAAGCAAAAAGAAAAGACCAAATGTTGGTCAAAAACTGACTCCAAACTGGCACCTCGAAAGGGAGCTCACACAGTTCGTAAACTATACAAACCAACTGTCGAGAGGAAAACTGACTTTTCTTCTAAGCAAGATAAGCTTAATGTTCAAAAAGGCGAGGAATCCAGTTTTACCAACAAGAACGATTGAGCAACATGTAAATGTTGCAAGAAAGTCAGTTCGACAATCAGATAAAAATTCGAGAGGTTATAATAAAACTCAGTCTTATTATAATAACTATCCGAATAGGAGGAACACCAACCTCTCCTAACATACATCCAAACAGCATACAATATTTTAGGATAAAGGTTAATCATTCACTAAAGAATGATTCATTTTCACGAACTATAAAAGTAAAACAAGTATGGATACCAAAAGGATGGATCCAAAAAACTGACTTTGCAGGACCCGAAAGGATGCGGGGACCTAAATGAAATTTTATGTCTTGAAGGGACAAAGTTCTCAGAAGAAAGCAAGATCATGGATCTTTGATAGCGGGTGCTCGGTACACATGACAGGAGAAATGGATCTACTCAAGAATCTTGTGATGTGCAGAGGACCATCTGTCACTTTTAGGAACAAGGCCAAGGGTCAAGTAGTTGGAAAAGGATGCGTGGAGCACAATGGAATCATCATTCAGAACGTGTCCCTAGTCACCAACCGGATGCACAATCTTCTAAGCATCAGCTAGTTGAGCGAGAGTGGCTACATTGTCAGTTTTAAAGAATCAGAGTGCCACATCATAGACAAGCTGACCAATGAGACCAAGATCAGAGGAATCAGAAAAGGAGGTATTTACGTTGTAGACTGGTCCAGTGGAGAAGAAGGAACCTGCCTCATGGCACACAGTTCCTCGGATGGAATAAACTGGTTGTGGCACAAAAGATTAAGCCATTTGAACTTCAACTCGATCAGACATCTGGCAAAACATAATCTAGTTGAAGGACTACCCCAGAAGAAGTTCCAAAAATAAGGAATCTGTAAGGCTTGCCAGCTCGAGAAACAGACAAGAGCCTCGTTCAAGAACAGGCCAGTTACAGCAAGCACGGACCGGATCTTGGAACTGCTCCACATGAATTTGTTAGGTCCAGTTACTCCGCCCACAATTGGAGGAAGAAAGTATACATTAGTAGTTGTTGATGACTACTCAAGATACACGTGGGTGGTGCTGCTCAAGTCCAAGGACGAAGTCAAGATTCAACTGCCAGAACTGATTACCCGTCTTCAGAATGACAAAGGGTGTGATAGTTAAGAGGATAAGGTCCGATAATGGAACAGAGTTTTGCAATGGACCTCTCATGGACTTCTGCGCTAAAATTGGAATTGGGCATGAGAAGTCTACTCCAAGAAATCCTCAACAAACTGGTCTTGCTGAGTGGAGGAATAGAACACTCAAAGAAGTAGTGAGGACCATGCTCGCTGAAACCGACCTTGGAAAAAGATTTTGGGGAGAAGCCTTGATGACAGCCTGCTACACGCAAAATCGAAGTGCATTAGACACACGACTGCACAAGACTCCCCGTGAGATATACAATGGTCATAAGGCTTCTATAGCCCATCTTCGTGCATTCGGTTCTCCATGTTATATCCATAATAATGGGAAGTCCAAATTGAATACCTTCAGCCTAAGGCTGATGAAGGCGCGTTTCTAGGTTATGGAAACCCTTCATATAAGGGATATAGGGTATTCAATAAGACAACCCAGCTTGTGGAAATAATATGTCATGTTGTTTTTTATGAAGCTACTATAGTGCACAAGACACTTCAGGAACTAGGTGTGGAAAATCATGAGATCCAGGATGTCAATGAGGAACCTAAAACTAATCTTGATCATAATCAAACAGTTCCTCTGACTAGATCTATAAATGATGATCCTGAGACTCCAGTTGCCTCGGCTGAACCCCAAACAGTCGAGAGGGCCAATGATGCTAACGTCATTGCTGAGGCCTTAAAGTTCATTAACATAGAAGATCAAAGTGAAGAGAAGCCCCCTGAAGCCAACGCAACAGTTTTAGAAGCAGAGCAACCTGATACCAATGAAGTTAACCTTGAGGCCGCTGAGGAAGCAACTCCAACTGATGAGCCAGTTGCAGTTCAGAATCCAGTTGCTGCTCAGAATCCAGTTCCAGAACGAGGAGGTGAACTAGTTCCAAAACTTGGAGGTGAACCATCTCATCAGGAACCTCCAGCAGTTTTTGAGACTCCAGTTGCTCCCGCTGAAGCCGTAACTGTAAAGAAGCCTAGTTGGCTAAGAGATCATCCTAGTGAAGCCATCCTGGATTATATTGGAAATCCTGTTCGAACCAAACAAAGCACTGCATTAATGTCTTGCTTCATATCTCAAATCGAACCTATGAAGATTGCTGAAGCTCTTCAATCAACGGATTGGATTAATGCGATGCAAGAGGAACTAGGAGAGTTCACTCGCAACAATGTGTGGTATCTAGTGGATAGACCTTCACATCAATCCGTGATCGGCACCAAGTGGGTCTTCAAGAACAAAAAAGACGAGACCGGTACCATCGTTCAAAACAAAGCTAGATTGGTTGCCAAGGGGTATGGACAATGTGAAGGGATAGACTTCGATGAAACATACCAGTTGCCAAACTAGAAGCTATTCGTCTATTCTTTGTGTATGCTGCATATCATAACTTCACAGTTTTTCAAATGGATGTGAAGAGTGCTTTCCTCAATGGCGAATAGGTTATCTATGTGTTGTGATTAATGTGTTAAGGAGATTGCGTTGGGCAAGGTTTTGCTTTCGAGCAGCCGCCACGCAATCTAAGTCAGTAACAACAAAAGGTGGGCTTTTATTATATAAAAATCCAAAAGCATGAAAATATTTTCTCTTCAAAAATCAACTGTATGAAAATGTTTTGTTTTAAAGTTATTGTTGTGCCAAAAAATGGTTTTGCGGATCATATTTGTACCTCTGAAGCCAGATGAACTTGGCCAGAGAGAAGGGAGACGTTAGTAAAATGGACGAAGGTTAAAATCCTTGAGCGGGTTTTGACTGATTGCGAGCCCAAGAAGGTCATTGCTCTTGCGCATCTGTACCATCAGCTAAAAACTCCGGTATGTGAAGCTGGTGGTTCGTCGCCCTAGTCTATTAACTTGTGGAGTGGATCAACCGCAGGTTGACACTCAGGGGTGATAAGGTGGGTAAAGTCGATCGGATCTCGATGGGCATTCTGGGATCAGTGCACTTTGATGAAAGTGGGTTGAGTGGTTCATGCCATTCCCAGCTATACATCGTGACTTGGAAGTAGGCCTGCTTCCAAGCCACACCTTTAAAACAGATAATGATCACACGTAAAATGTTTAACTCTGCAGAGTATATGAAACTGTTTTTATAAGCATGAGTGGATTTCTAAAGTAAAACCTTATGTCTTATCAAATAAATGGCATAACAATTTATATTTGTATTATTTTCGGGGATGTGTTCATTGGGTACACGGTGTACTCAACCCCTACATGTTATTTCTAAAACATGTAGGTTAAAGCTTGGAGCAGTGGAGATGGCAGCAGGAATGTGTGAGCAGTCCAAACTAGAGCTCGATCTTGAGATATGTATCCTCATATACATATCTCTACTACTTAAAACTTCGCTACAATGAACCTCTGAAAAACAAACTTCCCCTTGTTTTGTATAAACGTACCGTGTTGCTTTTGAACTCTACTAGATTATAGTTCTTTTGTATGAAACTAACCCTATAATCATCTTTATTAATGTTAGCTTCCGCTTAAACTTATTCATTATAGTGTTATTGGTGAGAAATCTCGAGAGATTAAACCTCACGCTCTCATAAGCCGTGGAAGCTAAATGGGGACGTGACAGAGTGGTATCAGAGCAGTGTTTATTCGCTCTGTATACAAGATTTCTTTTTATTTGGAAGTCTGAGGTCTTAAACTTGAAAATTTGAGATATAAGCTCCACATTCTGCTCCCTCCTGCTCAGCTTAGTCAGCTGAGTTTCAAATTTAAATGTTTGTTGATTAATTGGCGAGTTATCACTAAATTGTTATTTGATTAAATGTTTAAATTTATTCATTATTTGAGTTTAATGAATGTTATGTGTTTCTTGATTTAAATTCTTTGTGTTTGCTGGATTAATTGATGTGGTATTGCGATGGAGCTCAGCTCTCGCTGATGTGCGTGTGATTGTGATTGTGATTGTGTTGGTTGAGATGATTTATGTTGTATAGCGATGGAGCTCAGCTCTCGCTATGAGGGTGGTTTGATGGTTAAGCGGTGGAGCAAGACTCCCGCAATGGCTTGAGTTGTTTGTGATAGCGGTGGAGCAAGACTCCCGCAATAACTTGACTTGATTGTGATTGGTTGATGTTGCTGAATTTGAATGATGAGTTATTTGGTATGGTGGATTTATTTGGAATGATTGGTTTTGTGGAGTGATTGATTGATTGATCTAGTGTTTTAATAGTCAAGTTTTTTTGTGATATGATTTTGAATTTGTGGTTTGAACGATTGAGTTCGTTATGTGATTTTTGTTTGAAATAGTATAAGATGTGTTTATTTCTTTGATTTTGGGAAAAGATTGTGAGCCTTAGTCCTTGGAGACTAGTGGTAGGTAAGTAATTGCTTGTGTTGTTGGACTTATATGAGTTAATTTAGACAAGCAATGAGTCAAACGAGCGAGACCGTTGACTACAAACCACATTTAATTGAAAGTATATGTGTTGTTGAGTGATGAATGTGAATGTGGATATTAGGGAAATGTGTGCCTTCGAGATGACTCAGTAGAGTCACAATGAGTGTGAGAGTGGCATAGGATGTGAGCATTCACCATATCATGTATTATTTATTCTTGGTTGACACCGATTAGTTAATGTCGTGGCAGATGGATCCATATTGTGATCCAAAAGTTTAGAAATTATGACCTAATTCTCATTATGACTTATTTGAGTTTCTGGATCATTACTGGCATAATTGGTAGATGGTGGATAAGAGAAAAGTATCTAATTATGAGGCCATGTGAGTCTGATTGAATGGTTGTCGAAATCTTGAGATTTGGGCTAGAATTGAGGTTGGATGCTTACTCCTAAGCATAGGGATACATTGTGATTTAAGGTGATTTCTTGGTTTTATTGGGCTTATTATTCATAGAGTTGTGACAATAAAATATCCTCATAGTTGGCCGATTGGGCCAGATGATTGCTCTATTTTGCCTTTGTCTGGGTGTACTAAAATTTCACTTGTGACGCCTCCAGTTTTAGATTTCTTGGCAAATCCTAGACATGGTGTTAAGCTTGAGTCAATATAGCTGATTGTCCAGATTACACCATCAGCCTTGTAGATTTGATCATCACTTGTGGTGAGATTATGTAATATGCGTCTCATATGTCATGACCTGATTTCCTTGAGATATGGTTTCACTGAGTATACATGTAGCTCAGTCAGTTGTATCTAACAGTGATCTAGTGTTATTTATATTGTATGTTCCTCCATCTTCAGAACTTATCAAGTAAGTTATGAGAGGTTAAAAAATACTTTATAAGAGGACATGCATAGATGGTACCTCTGGTGATGATTTTGATGATGATTATGATATGGAGTTTGAGCAAGAGGAATCGTTTAACTCTAGTGAGTCAAATGATCAGTGTGGTGATGATTTGAGTAACGATGATAAGGATGAAAAGAAGGATCCCTTCGAGGTGAGAGTACTGAAATGTTTGGGGGGATATCTGGGCTAGATCAATGGATGTAAGCGATGATTTGATCAGTATTTAGGCAAAATTAGATAAATCTTGACAATGGAGATGAAACCTATATTGCGGTTCGGGTGCTAGTATCATATTTATAACATTATATTTTAGTGATGTTATTCCCACTTATGAGTTTTAGTACAAAATAATATGCAGCGGAAGTATAAGAACAGTTATTTGCACTCTCAAAACGGGCAGTTCAGTTTAAAACTGGAGACTCAGTTTTAATCAACAGTTCAAAAAGACAATTTGTGTTAGCCAAAAGTTTTAGGTAGACAGTTTACAGTTATATAAAATCAACAGTTATACGCTTCAACACATTTAGAGAAGTGTTGAAGGTTTAAAAACACAATTGGAAACTGTATAGTGCTTGAAGTAAGTAAAACTGTAAATGAGGCAGGATATTTAGAGTGGTTCGGAGCCTTAAGTCCTACGTCCACTCTTCGGAAGTTAATCTGGAAATTCACTAAGTAATGAAGATATAATCCTCACGATCTATAGCCAAATGTTGTGAAAACTACCGTCCACAGCAGAATGGATCACTCGCCCAAGTAGTTGATCTTCACGCCTTTTTCAGTTCGACGAAGCCAGGTAGCACCTTGAAGTCTTCTCAGAACTGAGAGCCCTCGGAAATAGATTAAGGACAAACCTCCCTTCTCCTTCTTCGGTGGGTGGATGATTAAGTTCTTCCCAGAACATACAAGGTTTAGCAATAGCCCGTAAGAACCTTCTTCTCCTTAGAGAATCAGGCTGTTGTGTTCTTACTTGAAAAGTAAGAACACCAAGAAAGTAGACTAAGTCAAAAGACTTAATCCTCGTGTACACAAGGTCACACGGTGAATCTCTAAAGATTCCTTAAGCAATAATGTCTCGTGTTCAATGAATGAACCACGGAGTGAATGCCTTAACGCTTGAGAGCTTTGAATGCTTTGAGCTTTCAATCCGGCATAGTGACGACAAGGTTTGAATGACTTGTTGTTCCTTAGATTAGGTTTTTATCTCTCTGGTCCCTCTGGTATTTATAGTTGAATCTTCAGAAAATAGCCGGTAGAGACAATTCGAAGGATGTCCATCCCTCTCTGTAAAGTAGACCTGCTCCTCTGCCTTTTCTGAATCACTGCCATGCTTTTTACAGGGTCAGTTTGTACTTGTTGTGTCAGACTCGAACAACGTTGTACTTTAGTCATAACTGAGTGTATCTTCATTCCTTATCATTGAGTCTTCAATGCTCTTTTATGACTATTCGACATCTTGCTTTTCACGTGTTTCTTTGACGTGCAATTGTCCTGGTCTGAAACTGTGAGTGCCTCTCGACAGTTTCTTTATGAAAACTGTGTCCACAGTTTTCTTTGCTATACGATCCTTGGCAGTTTAAAACTATCTGCACAGTTTTTCTCGTCCAATATTCTTGACAGTTTTTCATCTGGATGGCTTCCACTTCAAAAACTGTTCCACAGTTTTTGATAGTTTTCTTCTCCTAGACTATTACAACTCGATCATCCTATACAAGGATTATATGAGGTAATAACTCTAAGGCCTAAACTTTGGTACACAGTTTTAACACATCAAAACATCAAATTAAAGGTGGGATTACTACATCAATACCTAACAATTTCCCCCTTTTTGGTGTTGTCAAAACCATACCTTCTAAGTCGAAAAGAAGATGAAGTTGCTCTGAGTTTACAAGGTTTGAAAGTCTAACATTACTCAGAACTGTGCATCTTTTAAACTCGACCTACTCTAATCGATCTTCTCCTTGAATGGGAGAGATATTTCTCGATTAATATTAATCAAATTAGAGCGATAAAAGAATGTTGATCACACTGGAATATGTGAATTCAGCTAAGTATCAAGGTAAGAGACAATGAGCAGTTGTCTTCAAACCAACAGTTTTAGACCTTACATTATATGTGTTCGGTACAAGTACATGAAAAGTTCAAAATAGTGGTAAAAGAAGATACAAAACAATTCAAAGGTTACTCAGCTATGCCTGAGATTTGTCCTTATCCTTTTCCTTGTCTTGGTTTGAAGAGTCTGCATCTTTCGGCTTTGAAGTAGCAGCAGAGGTCGAGGTTCCTGCTTGCATAGCAAAGCTCTTGGCCATGTCCATCATTAGTTCCATCTCTTGTTCTCTGGCTTGCTGCATGCACTCCAACTGCAATCTCATTTGCTCATCTCGCCTCTCCATTAACTGCAACTGCAGCTTCACTTGTTCATCTCTCCTTTCTTCCCCTTTTTTGAAAAAATAAAAAATTAAGACTATGGGTGACTGGATTTGATGGTTCTTTCTTGTCTCATAGCATTAAGGGTTAGATGAAGTGCTGCCACAGAGATGGGATTGGGAGACAACGTTCCATCAGAATCAACGAGTGCTATTGAGTCTCCACCGGTTTGGCTTTGAGATGTAGCATTATACAACTCTAGTTGTTGATGGGCAATATTGTCTGCTTCCTCTTCCTCTGATTGCCTGATTGTTGCTGCTTTTGCATCATTTCTTGCCTTCTCGGCAGCCGCCTCTTCTTCTATCCTTTTCTGCTCAGCAGCAGCAGCAGCTTCTTCTTCACTGACTCTGAACTCTTAGTCTTCTGGCCTATTGGCCACATGTCCATTCAGGGATGGTTCGACGTAGTAGTAAGCATTGAATGTTGACTCATCAGCTTCTGACTCTGAACTTTGAAGAGTCGTGTCCTTCATCAAAGTGATTAGCCACCCTTTTCGATCGATGCATAAAAATCGCCTACAAATACCCCTTTTACGAACATTTAGGAATGCACACAACCCACCATCTTCTAGATAAAGATAACTCAAATCCACTCATCCAAAAATCAAGACTTCCTCATCTTCTTCTTCTTCTTCTCCTTTCAATATTGCGAGAGAAATGGCGAAGATCTCTATCCAGAGGAAAAAGATTCTGGATGGGAAGAGGCATTATGCGTAATACTGGAGAACTCCGAAAGTTTACGAGGAGGTGATGGGAAACTTGAGGGCGAACAATCTTGAGCGCTTCATGACCATAAAAGTTTACGAGGAGGTGATGGGAAACTTGAGGGCGAACAATCTTGAGCGCTTCATGACCATAACGCCTAACTCCTTCCATACGGATTTGCTCAAGGTGGTTACCTACAATGCCACTGTCTCCGATGAGGAGATCTACTGCAATATCAATGGTGAGGAATTCTTCTGGTCAGCTGATTATTTTGCGAAAGAGTTCAGGCTTCCTCGTAGTTGAACGCCGGTTCTGTAGTATCGAAGTGAGGAGACAGCACCGGAATGGTCATTTTGGAAGGATTGGAAAGTGTTGGACATTAGCTTCCATCCAATTGTGTCAAGTGGGTTCCTCAAGCCGAGTTACAGTGTGTCCTTCGACATCATTAACCAGATGGTGGTCTGCAATTCCCTTGAGGAAACTGACATTATGCCGCCTGTCGGGAAGGCAATGATGGCATTCAAGGATCAAGCTGAGGTGGACTAGGCAGCATTCATCTTCGACCGCCTGAAGAATGCCTTGCAGAAACTGCCTAAAGTCACTGTCCCCTACGGCATGCAGCTGAACTGGCTCCTTGAGAAGCGGATCCCATACTTCAAAGAAGACCCGTCGAATCTGGTTGGATCCAACTACTACCCCTCCAGATGGATGCCCACCCGCTGACTGCCTCCAAAATAAACTTTTATGAATTTGTGTAACCTCCTTTCTATTTTTCTTGGACGTTGTATCACCCTCCTTTTCTAATGAATGAAAAAATCATTTTCCCTATGTTATTTAAGCAGAATAGCGATGGAGTTTGACTCTTGCTATTGGTTGTTTGATTTTAGTAGCGATGGAGTCTGACTCTCGCTATTAGTTGTTGATTTGAGTAGCGATGGTGTTGACTCTCGCTAATGTTGTTTGTTTTGGGTGGTTATAGATTGTGGCTCTCGTCAGTGCTGTTGCAGTGGGTTTGGCGATTGAGTTAGAATCTCGCCACAGGTTGAGAAACTTTACAAGATTGTCATTGACATGAACTTATATTGTTTGTGATACAACTATTGAGATAAGTTGTGTGAATAAGAAATTATCTGTCAAGAGATTATGAAAATGTGATTGGCTTGTGAAAAAGCCTAAATTATGTTTGAAAATTTCATGTTATTCGAGTTAAATGGTTCTAAGTGCATGGAAAGGCCAAATAGTTATCCCTATTAAAAGGGGGATATGCAAAATTGAGCCTATGAAGATCAATGAATGATGAATCCAAGTATATGAGTTATATTGGGATTTAGTTGGTTGTGTTGGATTACGGAGTGTAGTGTTCTCATTAATAGTATTTGAAACTATACTTCTATTTCAAATTATGTCACGCGTGATTAATACTTGCTAGCTGGCAAACTAGTTGAGCATGAAATGCTCCGAATGAGGAATTTATATATAAAAAGGAATGTGATTATTTGGAAGCAACATCGGTTAAAGAACGTGTTGATTCAACGTTGTGACAAGCAATTATGTGACTCGTCATAGTATGCTATGTAATTAGTTGATACAAGTGCCATGATGGTCGGGAAATTTTGATTTGGGTTATGGATTGATAGTGAAACCCATTTGTTTATAGGAAGGGTGTTGACTTACCCAAAATACTTAAGTCTGGCTATGGATGTTAAAGACGCTTTGATTGAAGGTAAAGTACTGATTCTGAATACTAGAGAGTACAGTCAGCAAGTCAATGCTCAGAAAAGAAAGTTTGAAAAAGTTCACCATATTAATTAACAAGGTCTTAAAATCAGATAAGCCAATGGTATATGGAAAACCGGTACCTGCTGAGGAGAAAACTTTAAACATTGAGTAGGGAAATGGTGGCACCAACAACCCTTGGAGGAGGATTAGAGGACCAATGACCCCAGAATGTTGAAGTTTTGAGAGAAGGGACATGGAAGCATGCGCAGAGCAAAAGTTAACTTGTTTTGAAGGTGGTGGTAAAGGGTATATGGTTAGACAGTGCCCAAATCGACAATAAGAGATTGTCAGCAGGCCAAACTTATAAAGGCCTAACAATTAGTTGAGAGCAATAAGAGGAAAACCTCAACTTTGATTCGGAGTACCTAGGAATCTTAAAGAAATGGGACAAAATGGATAAATACCACCTCATAATCCTAAGAAGGACCATTAGCAGTAGAAAAGCTGTCAATGTGAAAAGATAGAATGAATGTTCTTAATCAAGAAAGGAATGAAGGAAGTATAGCAAGAATAAGAATTGCTAGAAATAAGCCTGATATGGTTTTGATTGATTCTAATTCATATCATTGCTTATGCATGTGTAGAAAATCTTCATCTTGCAGTAGTAGAAGGTGATAACAATTTTAAAGAAGCTATACCTTCAGGACAAGTTCTTATTACTACTCATACAAGCTCTAATTTGGAGATTCATAAAGTAAATGTGAGTGATTTGATTGTGATGAAGATGAATGATGATAGCTTAATCCTAAGAATGGATTGGTTAATAGAGGAAGGTGCTGAAGAATGACGAGGTTACCATCTCAATGGGGAATGCAGCGCGAGTGAGTGCAGCAGCCAATGGAGATTTCACCTTGTACTTTGATGATTCTAGTTTGACTTTGAGAGATGTTTTATTTGTGCCGGATTTTCAGCGGAACCTTATTTCAGTTTCCAAACTTTTTGTTGATGGATATTCAGTTATTTTTTATAGTGGTGATTCTATCATTGGTAATAACGTTGTTTTCTGTCGTGGAATGCTGAATAATATCTCTATGTCATTAACTGTCATCACAAGTCTTCCGCAAATATTGCATGTAATTCATCTGATATTGATAATCCTAGAAAGAGAAAGTTTACTTCTTCTAATGAGGATCTTACATATCTCTGGCACTTAAGATTGGGTCACATTAACTTGAAGCGAATTCAACGACTTGCAAATAATGGTACATTGGACTTAGTCCGGCCTGTACCTTATCAAGTCTGCGAATCCTGCATCGAGGGAAAGATGTCCACTAGGCCTTATAAGGTCAGTCAGTCTTGAGAAGTAGAGGATGCGTAAGAATTGATCCATTCTGACTTATGTGGGCATGTCATGTCCACACAGGCTCGTGGAGGGTATGAGTATTTCGTCTCTTTCATTGATGACTACTCAAGACACGAATATGTTTACCTGCTTCGCTACAAGTCTGAATACTTCAAGAAATTCAAAGAGTTCAAGGCTGAGGTAGAAAAAAAAAGGTCAGGAAAACTATCAAGTCATTGCGATCTGATTGCAGTGGCGAATACCTCGGGAACGAGTTCCCGTAATATTTGTCAAAACATGGGACTACATTCCAATGGACTGCACCGGGTACTCCCCATCAAAATGGTGTAGCTAAAAGAAGAAATATAACTCTTTTGAAAATGGTGAGATCAATGATGAGTTATGCAAGCTTACTCATTTCGTTTTGGGGATACACATTGGAAACAGCGGCTTACATCTTAAACCTGGTGCCTTCTAAATCGGTTCCTAAGACACCCTGTGAACTCTTCCTTGGACGCAAACCCAGTTTGTGCAAGTTTAGAGTATGTGGTTGTCCAGCACACGTGTTGACGAAGGAACTTGTTGAGTTAGAAAGCAGGTCCAAGGTAATGCTGTTTATAGGGTATCTTAGGCAAACGAAAGGTTTTTACTTTTACTGCCCTGAGAGTCACAGAATCGTTGTTAGCACCAATGCTAGATTCTTGGAGGACGAGTATGTGAGAAACCACAAGACAAGGAGTGATATAGTACTTCAAGAAATTAAAGAAAAAAATCCAATTCTAAGGGAAGGGAACGTGCGAATGTGAGTGCACCTGTGAGAGGTACAGCACCACCGGCGCATTCTTTAGTGCAAGGTACAGAACCACAAGTTGCTGCACCAACTGCTGACACGCCACCAATGCCTCCTCGCAGTAAGAGAGTTATTTTCCAGCCAGAAAGGTACATGTTCATACGTGAGTCTTTGAACTTGAGCCCTAAAGACGGACATGAAGACTTTGACCCACTGACCTACGAAGACGAAGTGAATGACAAGGATGTTGAAAAATGGCGCATCGCCATGGATTCTATGATAGAATCCGTAACTGCTATGTATGTATGCTAGAAAGTTGAGCTGCCTAATGATTTTAGGGCCATAGGGTGCAAGCGGGTATACAAGAGAAAGAAGAGAGCGGATGGAGAGATTACGACTTTCAAAGTCAGGCTGGTGACATAGGGTTATAGTCAGAAAGAGGGCATAGACTATGATGAATCCTTTTCACCCGTAGCCATGCTTAAATCCATCCGGATACTCCTTGCCATAGCAGCACATTTGGACCTCGAGATTTGGCAGATGGATGTCAAAATCACTTTTCTAAATGGTTACCTTGAAGAAGGTAGGTATATCTATATGCAGCAACCCGAGGGTTACATGTGCAAAGGCGAAGAGAATCTTGTTTGGAAGCTCAAGAAGTCCTTGTATGGACTTAAGCAAGCTTCAAGGTCGTGGAACTAACGTTTATGATCAAATATTATTGATTTTCACAGTTGGAGAACGAAAGTTGTGTATACCGACTTTGTGTCAGTTGGAGCGTGATTTTCCTTTCACTGTACGTGGATGACATACTCCTATTCGGAAACAACGAGGGAGTGATGTCGGAGATTAAAAGTTGGTTATTTGAACAGTTCCAAATGAAGGATTTGGGAGAAGCTGGGTACATCCTTTGGATTAAAGTCTTACGGGATCGTAGGAAAATGATGATAAGCTTATCCCCGGTATTCTATGTGGATACTGTGATAGCCCGGTTCAGCATGCAACTCGCCAAGAAAGGCTTGCTACCTTTCAGACATGGCATACATCTTTCTACTGGACAGTGTCCTGAGACACAAAATGAGAAAGATGAGATGAGTCTTGTACCATACGCATTTGTGGTGGGTAGCCTCATGTATGCTATGTTGTGTACCAGGCCAAATATCTGTTATCCGTTGGCATGGTAGCAAGATATCAGTCTAACCCTGGACAGGCGTATTGGACTGTGGTAAAGTATATCCTCAAGTATATGAAGAGAATTAGGAATTATTGTCTAGTTTATCAAAGTGAGGATTTGTGCCCTGTGGGTTACACAGATTTGGATTTCCAAGGGGACCAGGATGAGAAGAAATCGACCTCAGGTTATGTGTTTACTTTGGGAGGCAGAACTGTATCTTGGAGGAGCGCAAAGCAGAAATGCATTGTTGACTCCACCATGGAGGTGGAATATGTCGTTGCCTCCGAAGCCTCGAAAGAAGGGGTACGGCTCTGGAATTACCTTTTAGAGTTGGATGTGATTCCAAGTTTGCCTAAGAGTATCTCAATTCATTGTGATAATGCTAGTGCAGTGGCAAACTCGAAAGAACCACGGACTCACAAAGCGAGCAAACACATAGAGAGAAAGTACCACATCATTTGAGAGATCGTATCAAGGGGCAATGTGCGAATCAAGAATATTGACACTAGAGACAACCTAGATGATCCATTTACAAAGTGCTTACCACAGAAGGTTTACGAAAGACATATTCGTGGACTAGGTCTGAGGTGGATGCCTACCACTAGCAATGGTTAATGTAATAGCTAGGCTAGATAGACGCACTTTATACTCTGGATAGCGGATGTAATGCTTTGAGTATAAGCGGGAGATTGTTGGGTTTTGTATACATAAAGCATTTATTACGATGAGTATACATTCAACTTTATTTCCTATTTGTTAAACAAACTTACAAGCGAGTAGCAATGGTATCCTCTTATCTCACTGATAGAGACGATTATACGGTGTGTTGTAGATCGTAGAAGGACAGTATGATCACCTGACCCAGTGAGATATAAATATTATCACAGCCAAGACAACATTGAGGATAAATCTGTCGGTTAGGCTGCCTCATAGTCAGAAAGAAGTGATCTGTCTTGATCGCTTGATATGCTGGTACGTGCAATTGCGTATTGATTGGACCACAGTGAGATGTATTCTTCTGTCTGACATAAGAGAATACAAGATCTCGATCTTGATTGAGTCCGAACCCTAACGAAGGTTCAGGGGTAGGCACAGGTTCACTATTGCTTTGACTTGCCATGGTGGAGAGCTTGAGTAACGTGCTCGTATACCCGCATCTTGTGTAGCAGCAGTTCGTGTAGAGCACTTTGAGACTCGAGTTAGGTTACCATATTCGAGTAATAGGACGGGTACATTCCATGAGGAGCTCAATAACGTTCATCGTGTTAAAGTCCTGCAGGCTGATTAAGTTCAAGCACGAGTTATAAGGTTTGAGTGGTACTGCTCAGGAAAATAAGAGATTAATTAATTGTGGAAGCTTGTCAGAAGCTCCAATTAATTAGTGAATGTCCAGTAACCTTAAATATGGGGATTCTCAAGTAAATGCAGCCCATTTTCATAACGTGGTAATAAAGTGGTAGGTAAGTATTAATTCTGTGGTGAAAAAGAGTTAGTATTAATTAATTAATTGTATCCTGGGTTGTGGACATGGGAATTAATTAATTCATAGGTCCACTTTATTATTTGCATTAGGTCCCAGGTCTGGCCCAATTAAATATGTTGAAAGGAGCCCAATAGTCCATTAGGGTTTTAACCCTAGATCTATAAGTAGATGGCTCTCTCTCTCTCAAATCATGAATCAGTTGAAAAATACAGAAACTCTGGGAGAGAGAGCAAAGTGGGCGGCTTGTGTTCAGGAGAAGAATAATTTCGACTCCGTCCTGCACAATCACAGACCTGTGGAATCCTCACCAGTAGCCGGATTGAACAACATTGGGATACAGATCTGAAGATCTAATCTGGAGAACAACCTTTCTTCTCTTTCTCTATTTCATTTGACTAAATCTTGAAATAAGATTTGGTTCTAATTTCTTATTCTGCATTTTTAATCAAATTGCATGGTGGAATCAAGGGATTTGATCAAATGCGAAAGATCGGTTCAGACCTACGGAGTTAAAGTAATTTGAAATCTACTGCATTAAATTCATAGGAGCATGCTTAAGGTTTTATCGATGTTAATTGTTTACAATATCCATGAACGATATGGGCTTATTTGGATTTGGCGATTCAATTCGCATTATTAAAAATCCCTACACATTTGAAGTCTGAGTCTGAGTACCCATTGAGAATAAATTCGTCGCATCTTGGATACCAAATTCCAAGTGACTCAGTGCAATTCAGATACCTTACTATTCTCTTGGCAGCATCCATGTGCGATTTCTTCGGATTGACTTGAAATCTCGCACATACTCTAACGGCATAAGAAATATCAGATTGTCTAGTTGTCAAGTACAGGAGTGAGCCTATGATTCCTCTGTATGCTGATGGATCGACTGATTCTCCATCTTCATCTATTGTGATCTGCACACTTGTGCTCATAGGAATCCTCATAGACTTAGTCTTTTCTTGAATAAACTTGTTGATCAGGTCTCTGGTGTACTTCTTCTGATTGATGAATATCCGTTCACTAGACTGATGAACTTGAAGTCCTAAGAAGTACGTCATTTTGCCTATCATACTCATTTTGAAATGACTCTGCATAAGCTGGGAAAATTTCTCACAAAGGCTCATATTCCTTGACCCAATAATAATATCATCGACATAAATCTGGACCAGTAGGATGTCATCTTCATCTTTGGTTAAAAACAAAGTCATGTCGATCTTCCATTTTCTGAATTTATTCTTCAACAGAAACTGGGATAGAGTCTCATACCAAGCTCGCGACGCTTGCTTGAATCCATATAATGCCTTCTGTAACTTGTATACTTGATTGCCTTCTTCGAAACCAGGAGGTTGTTCCACATATACTTCCTCCTTAAGTTCACCGTTGAGAAATGCACTCTTCACGTCCATCTGATAGACCGTGAATACATGATATGTGACATAGGCTAGAAATAGCTTGATAGCCTCCAGTCTGGCTACGGGAGCTAATGTCTCATCAAAATTGATTCTTTCGCACAACGCATATCCTTTGGCTACTAGTCTTGCTTTATTTCTTACTATATTACAAGCTTCATCTCGTTTTTTCTTGAATACCCACTTGGTTCCGATCACAGACTGATGTGATGGACAATCAACCAAGTCCTAAACATGATTGCGAGTGAATTCTGCAAGCTTCCACTACAACAAAATGCTAATAGACAATGCGGAAATCGCGTAGTCTATTCAAAATTTCCGCGTTGTCTATTTATATGCAGTCTATTTGGAAACGCTAATAGACAACGCAGAGCTTCGCGTTGTCTATTAACATATAGACGACGTGAAGCTCCGCATTTTCTATATCTTAATAGACAACGTGAAGCTCCACATTATCTATAAGTTAATAGACGACGCGGTGAACCGCGTTGTTTATAAGCATATAGGCAACGCGGTTCATAGTGTTGTCTATTAACATATAGACAACGCGGAGCTTTGCATCGTCTATATGGTAATAGACAAAGCGGTGAACCGCGTTTTCTTTTCTTTAACTTTTTTTATTTTTTTTTTTTGTTTAATTTTGTAAATCCTATAAAAGCGATAAAATAATTTATTTAAATTATCCTGCACAAATAATAACAATATAAAATGACATTTTAAAAATTCTCAAAATTACATATGTTTGGTAATAATGTAGTATTAAAACTAAGTACAAATGCATAGTAATCTAAGTACATCAAATGTGACAATAAATCTTCTTTCCATCTGCCTCAAATCGATCATGCATATATGAGGTCCGGAGCTTGCTGGTGAGACCTTCCGAAAGGGGACTGCATGAAATCAAGAAACCATTATATATGTATAATTTAATTTAATTGGATTAAAACCTTAATACCCAATAAAAGTGAGTCATTGAAACCTACCCAATAGTGAGAAGCCATATTATCCACCATCACTAAATTTCTCTACTCTTTAATCTTTACATGGGACCCTTTCATACTTTGCCCTCCTGAATCATTTTACCTTCGACTTCAATTTTTTTATTTGATGTTGGAATACTATCTACTTCTACTACTATTTCTCGTAATTATTTTTATTTTTGAATTCTTCCAATAATTTAAAGTAATTTTTTTGACTTTGTTTGTGATAACTCAAAACTAGAGAGAACATTATCTTTTCAAAATCATCCATCAATAAAAACTTAGTTTCTAACTGTTAAAGATCTCTGCAGAGGAATTTGAATAAGATTACATGTAAGACATCTAGTGTGTTGCCTATGACTTTCTTGCAAATATTGTAGTTGTTGCCTCAAGTTTGCTGCTTCCCTTTGCCACACCTAGCCAAAAATGAAAAAGAAGGATTAATGAAATCTCAATGAGAGATCTTTGTTATAGAGACTTTGTGGTCTATCAAGTGGAAGTACTCGGTCTCACAACATAGTGATTAAAATATTTTATTTATAATAACGATCGTTGTGCCTCAATTAAAAAAAAGAGCTGGAACAAATGGACCATTGCTTTCAATATTTCACAAGTGAATAATTTAGATTATTTATTGGTTATGTTATATTTACAAAAAGAACTTCACTAATAGGTACATGGTCCCCTATTGTGAAATCAAAGAAAACCCAACTTTAACATAACGATTAATAAAATCAGCAAAAAAGGGCTTTAGTAAAGGAGAAATTGAATATTCTGATTTAATGAAACAATTAATATATAATGGTGTTCTAGTTCTTGCAGCAGTACTACATGATGATTATGATTCTCTTACGAGGACAATGGGAATCAAGTAAATCTAGGATTATGATTATGCAGTCCTCTTTTTGCAGTTTTCTGGCCTCAAATCTCATACCTTCTGGTTTTCTTTCTTATACTTTTCCTTCAACATAATAGTTCAAGGAATGGAAAATCATTTGGCTTCGAATACTTGAATTCATGGTCATATCTAATCCAGACTTAGTTTATGTTACAGAAAAAAAAAAAACGATGGTGGCTTTTTTTTTTTTTGAGCTAAACTAATTAGACAAAATTATACTCCTCACAATGGGATAAATAGCAAATAGATTAGCATCAATGTACTTTTTAAGGTGAATTTGTCTTACAAGTCCGAAAAAATTATAGAAAATGCTCATAAATAATAAAGGTTATCAAAGATATTCAAAAATATCATCAACTATAAGTCTGTTAGATGATAACTAACAGCTATAGTGAATTATGAGCTAGACTTTCCACATTATAACTACTCTTAAAAGAGGATCATAAATCACCAGTTGCCGAATAAGAAATGCAAATAATTTATTGATAACATTGCAAGCTGTGTACCTTTTCTGCTTAAGCCCACTAGAAAGAGTTGCTAGGTCTTTAAAACTATTCACCGGTCTAGGGAGATTCTCGATACTGTTTTGTAAACATGAAATCACGAAAAAGTTCAACTCATGATCTCTCGAAAAATTTCACACAACACATATATACATACAGATATTACACACACAAACGCACACTCTCACATACACAGAATAAACTCCCTCCTCCTTGTTTGGTAGACCACATACAAAAACTACAGCTTTGAAACATGGAATCCATTTCTGTATGCAGCAATATAATTCTATGATAAAAAAACATAGTATGATTTCAACAACACATTTTCAAACCAAATTTCACAAGTCCAGAGGATCTTCAAGCATGCTAATGAGACATAGAAACATGATTCCAATACATGAATGTAAACAAAAACAGAAACATAATCCAGAATTATTCACATACCACGAAAATTGCAAAAATCAGAAACTGCTCCACAAAATCTCCTTCCACAAGAACTTGCAGCCGGCGCCTGTGAAAATCCATCAAAGTGACAAATGCAGAATTCAGATCAAATCACAGCTGAGTTTCCATTAGCAGACACAATGCATCAATCAATCCAAGTATAATACAAGAAATTGCCCCTGACAGAAACGGAGCAACATACTCAAAAAGAAAAACATATAGAAGAAGCAAAATTGCAGCCATAAGGCAACTTCGGGTTGATCAACATGTCTCTCATACGAGGTTTCGCAGAATATTTGGGATCAATCACATCTCTCACACTTGTGTATAAATTGTCGATACTTGTGAATGCAGTGTTCCCACCAAAAGGAACTCAACTCCTCCTAAAGGAATAGCAAGTAGACTTAATAGAAATTCTATGAAGTCACTCCTTAATAAGAAAATCTACAAAAACACAGAGAGACAGAGAGAGTGAGAGTGAGAGTCTTTAACAGCCTCTGCTTCATAGCCGACGATAAAGATACATAAACAGGACTATTGACACACCATTTACAGCAAATTTGCCGGCGAAGCCTCCCTTGTTTCAATACTGAATGTTGTCGATTCTTTTTTTAATTAGAGAAAAAAGGACCATAACCCACAAGTGAAAACAAACAGAAGATGTTCAATAATTAAAGAAGCAAATAAACAAATTAAAACCTAGGTTCAAGTTCAATAGAGAAAACATATTGAGGAACGCAGAGATTCAAGATCACAAACCGTCGACATTCGACATTGTTCTTCCATTTGGGTTTCTCAGCCGCAAGCAGAGGCGTTGGTTTTTTTTTCCTTTTTGCAGAGGGATCGTTAATTGAACGCGGAGACATTCAATTAGGAAGTGCAGAGAAACTGCAGAATCAGACTCAACGTGAAATCTAGATTGCAGGTAAACTAATTTTTTTTAGAAAAAACAACCGCACATTAATCGACCTCACAGAATGAAAAAAAATTAAAACCTCGTCCTTGAGCGTCGAGGGCCGAGTGATGGGGGGACAGACTCGTGGACGGGCAGGGGCAACATAATCAGGACGAAGTCGATGGAGGAGGACGGACTCACGGATGCTACGATGGCAGATAATGGAGGACGGACGACTCACGCAACACGGGCGAAGACAGTCGAATTGACGAAGTACTATCTTCGCCGTCGAAGGACACGGCAGGGAGAATAGAGAAACAACGGCAGGAGAGAATAGAGTCGAAAACACAGAGAATAGAAAATGAGGGTTTTTTCTTTAAAATTCAATAACAGATAGACGACGCGGTTAATGAAGCTTGATTTCGCGTCGTCTATGGATATAGACGATGCGAATGTTTCGCTATAGACGACGCAAAATCATGCGTTGTGTATTAGCGCCCCAAAAATACACTACACAGTTAGATTTTTGTATTGTCTATTATGATATAGCCAACACAAGTGGATATTCGTGTTGTCTATATTGCGTAGTCTATTACCCTTTTTGTTGTAGTGTCCTCTTGCATTGCGTTTATCCAGTAAGTTGATTGAAGTGCATCTGTTACTTTTGTTGGCTCAATTTGAGAAATGTAACATTTAAGTAGTGCACAGCCTTGTCTAGTTTGACTGGATTAGCGACATCATCCAGTACGGCATCTTCTTGAGGGTCGCGAAGCCATTTGGGTCATTGAAGTTCTTTGACCTCGATGGATTGAGTGAAGGGCTCCTTTGAGTGAACACCTGCGACCGACATGTATGTAAGAAAGTAGTCTTCAGAGATGATCTCGTTTCTGAACTGGAAGAACTGTCTGAGCATGATCTTCAGTATGAGCTTCGTCTACAGTCTGTACTCTGCATTCAGCTTCAGCACTATCTTCGACCTTTGTCTGACCTTGAGCATCCTCAATCCTAGCTTCTTGATCATCAGCTTGGCCTTCAGTGTTAGAAGTCTGAATTCCTGGGTCTTCATATTCTTCATCAGCATCGTCAGCTTGGAAGACACTAATATGAATTCCCCCTTAATTTATGCTATCTTTTAGGGTTATGGAATTCGAGGTCTCAACATGATCGTTAGCATCGTCGACCCTCTCAATTGTCTGATGGCCAATCGAGAAAGCTGGTTGAGAAGATCTATCCATAATAGATCTAGTTAAAACAGTTGGTTTAGTATTGAAAGAATTCGTACCCGACTGATCATTGACATCATTGATCTCAGGAATATCTTCTCCCAATTCTCTCATGGTCCTGCACACCAAGGTAGCTTCATAAAAAATAACATTGCATGTTATCTCCACAAAATTGGTAGTCTTATTGAATATCCGATATCCCTTATGAGATGGGTGCCCGTATCCAAGGAACGCACTTTCATAAACTTTGGGAGAAAAGGCATTGAATTTTGACTTTCCATTGTTGTGAACATATGGTGAACCAAAAGCATGAAGATGACCTAAGGAGGGCTTACGACAAGGATATATCTCGTATGGGGGTCTTTTGAAATCTGTCATTGATGGCGCTTCGGTTTTGAGTGTAGCACGCCATCATCAGAGTTTCTCCCCAAAATTTCTCGCCCAAGCTGGTCTCAGCCAACATGGTTTGGACTGCTTCATTCAATGTCCGATTTCTTCGTTTTGCCAGGCCATTCTGCTACGGAGTTCTTGAAGTTGAACGCTCATACCCGATGACAGCTTCCGCGCAGAATTCCATTAGAGGCCCGTTGCAAAACTCTGTCTCATTGTCGGATCTGATTCTTTTGACTGTAACTTCTTACTGATTCTGAACTCACATGATTAGCTCTAGCAGGATGATTGATAAGTTCATTATTTCACTCACTTATCTATATTATATTTATACTATTTTATGTAGTTTTATTGAGTTTATATATATAATTTATGCATGAATCAATATTAGGTGGTTTTAGGTGTATTTTGATGTTTATGCAGGTTTTTAGGCCTAAACTCACGAGAAAACCGTTCCGAAAGCAGTGACGTGTAAGAGTAGCAGTGAAGAGTTCTTCCACAAAAGGAATTCGGGCTATTGGCGCATGACAATGGATGATGCTTTGAACATTCAGCACATGCGAAAACAAGCATCCATAGCCCCAGTCAAGATGGGGTTAGTTCATAACTAGAAACGAACGATCTAGGAACAGG
>JAPKLW010000215.1:592376-610795 GCA_026898455.1 Plectranthus barbatus
ATCTCAAAATGCCTCGTAAAGAGGATCCTAGTAGATAAGGGGTGTTCGGAAAATATCCTATTCCTTCATGTATTAAGAGAAATGAATATTCATGAGGAGAAAATAGTCAAGAACCAGACACCCCTAATTGGGTTCAACAGAGGAGTGCAGATGACCTTAGGGATGATGAACTAATCAATGATGGTGGAAAGAATACAGCGAGGAACTCTGCTTGGAGATCTGCCCAAGTGCGGATGTTGCTGCAGTCCAGGGCTGTAAACCACGTTCGAGCCTGATCCCGAAGTGAGATGGGAAACAAGCGCAGACGGATCACATCCTGGCTAACTCCGTTCTGCTTGATGGTATCACACACCTCCACGGACATACGGAGATGAGTGTATGGATCCTCCACTGCTCGGCCACCAAATTGGTTCTATTGAACCATCTGAACCAAACCGATTTTGAGTTCAAAGTTATTGGCAGTGATACCAATAACAAATCCCTCATTGTCGGGCTACAACCTATACCTCCTTGCCATGGCGTTTGGATCCTCATCATCGGAGTCTTCTTTGCACCGCCTTTCTCTTTCTCGTTCTCTTTCTCTCCTTGCAGCCTCGAGCCTGTCTGCATCTCTTACAACCATAAGTTGATTCATGACTTCCTTCATGTGGTTGACCTCTTTGACTAGAAGAAGGTCATAACCTTGAGTGAGTTGGGTGTTTGGCTCCTCCAATGGTGGCATATGTGAGTAGTCTTCTTCGTTCTGATGTCGTGGTGGCTCCATGTTGATGGTTGTGCTTTCTTTTTCCTTGTTTTTCCTCTTCCGGACAGTGGCCTCGATTTTTGGATCAAAAGTTTCTAGTGGGTTGCCCCGATCCCTTGTATTCATACAACCTGAGAAAAAGAACTGCAGAAAATCAGCCTTTGTGTCGACTGACAGGGGCTCTATCGATCGACACGCAGGACTTTTACGGCTGTGTTGATCGACACGGCGTGCGTCGATCGATACAGAGCGCAAAAATAGAAAAATCACAAACGCACACTGAACACGAAAATTAAAGCAAAAAATAAAAATAAAAACTCAATCCAACAGATTTAAAAACAAACTAATAATAAGATAGACTCTAATAGTCCCCAACAATGGTGCCAATTTAACAACTGTAAAGAATAGTGGCAAATAAATTTGTAAAAAGACCCTAAGGTGGCCGAACCCACAGAGACTGTGTGATGAAACTATCCTAAGTACTAGCCACAGTTCTAAAAACATAGTTTTTTGTGTAAATAGAAATTGGATTTTGATTTTGTAAATTAAAGATAACAATGTTGAAAAGGAAAGGGTTTTGAAAACAATTAATTAAAGATACAGATTCTAGGGCAGATAATCTAATCGTCAACATGCAAAATTCATCAACTCAGCAATGGGGATTAATTCATATTCATATGGATTAAACTCCTTGGTTAGGCAATTAAACCCTAGATTACTAAATTCTGACTATCTCCTCTCGGTCTCAAGAACACAAAATTAGTCAATCTCAATAATTATCTAATTAATTCCTACAAATTAATTCTTCCTTTTGAGACAGACAATAATTGTATTTAATCTTTTTTTCCTATTACCAATTTTCACCTCTCGGTCATTCAATTGATAACTACAAACCTAGATTCAAATTTATCTCTCGATCCTTCTTTAAATCTAGATTTGATTAATTAAGCTCAAGAAATTAAACCATGCTATTGAGTTGAATCATTCATACATACATTAGAAAAGATTATCCAAGCCCTAGAACCTGCTAGGGTTTCTAGCCACAAATCATGACTTGAAATAAAACAACCATTCTATTAAAAACCATAAATTACCTTACAAGGGAAATAGCAACCTTGAAGGTCTCTAAGAACTCCAATGTTGAATAATTCTAAGTAAAATAAGAGATAATTTTCGAGCCTAATAAGTTTAGTATTTATAGAGGAGTGAAAAACATCTAAATAGGGTATTGGGCTAAACTATCACAAACATCCAAATTGGGACTTTTTTCCTTCTTCGACCTCCGTGTCGATCGACACACCCTGTGTCGATCGACATGGAGGCAACATGTCGATCCACCAATGTCCAGCCTTCATGTCGATCGACACACACCGTGTCAATCGACATGCAACACACCCATGTCTAGCCATCTTATGTCTTGCCTCTCGATCGACATCCGACCTATGTGTCGATCAACATGCACCATGTCGGTCGACACAAAGGTAATGCTTTGGGGTTTTGGCACGTCTTCCAACTCGATCGACTTCCCGTGTGTCAATCAAAGCAGCAACTATGTAAACCTTGGCTCTTATCATCTTTTGCTCACTTTTAGTCTCAAATACCTACAAAACTTAGCATCAAAAGCATAACATCCTCTAATATACACTCATGCACGAAAACAACAAAAAACCTAACCTAATTGCACTAAAACAAGGGAGCAAAACATGGATAAGTGAGTACAAATATGAGCTTTGGTGACGGTAAAATTGATCACTCAAATCTAGGTCAAACAAGTAATAAAAATATCAATCGAATGAACTTCTTACTTTGCCCTTCGGAATACTACCTAATCATGTGGCTTCTTATAGCTAAGCAAGTGCATATCGTTGTGTATGTTCTAATTCCTAAAGCTCAAATTCAATATATCTAAAAGCGACATTAAACACATTCATCAAGCAACAAAATATAGAGGAAATCAATTTCTCAATATCAACAAAGCTCGGTAGAACAAGGATCACAAATAAACTCACTAGAGATAGAATAGATGTTGAATCAAATGCAAATGGTTCCAATTGAGTCTAACCGAGATGCAAACACTTTTAATCCCTAGATAAATAGGCTATAACCCTACCCTAGCCAATCCCTTGTTACGACGAAATAGCCTTTGATGAGGCTAGAAACTACAAACAGTTACGTTATAAGTTCCTAACTCACTCCTTAAGCTCGTAAATCAACATCTTATGTTCCTCTCTCCGCACATGGATTGGATAGAAAAACATATGAAAGCATGCTATTCTAAAAACTTTTATCCGCGTAATGGCTGCAATAATCGTATCAACTATCACCTAGATTGGCTCATACCTACACCTAGGTGAATAAAATGCAACCCTTTGGTTTATTTTACATGGCAGGCTTAAGACTAGGGACCGCATGTGCTTTTTAAGTGATGATGTGCCCTTGGTCTGTCAGCTTTGTGACTCTGTTAATGAAACCGCTAAGCATCTCTTTTTTGAATGTAGGGAAACCTCACGGGTTTGGAGGGATGTGCGGGAGTGGCTTGGACTGAAGCATAGGACATCGACCGTGGAAGCTGCGCTGAAGTGGTGCCTGCGGGAGAGGAGCTGGTCCAAAGTCTTGAAGAAAGCCCGTTATCTTGCTCTGGCCGCCACGGCGAACCATATCTGGCATGCAAGGAACAAGAAAGTCTTTAATGGTGCTCCCTTTGATGCCGCTGCAGTTGTGAAGGGCATTAAGGAGGACGTTTTTCGTATTCTTTACTCGGTGTTCCCGATAGATGAGGTTGTTGCTCATCTTGACTGGAATACCCATTAGTGGTCTCTTCTGTGTTTTCTGTTGGTTTGTGATCATATCGATAGTGTGATGTGGGTGGGCTGACCTAGTTAGTATGCCTACATCGCTTGGTTTTGAGTATGATGAAGGGGGATGTCGTGCTGACCTAGTTAGGATGGCATTTCTCTTTCGGACCCAGGACTACTATCGGTATGATCGTTTTGGGCGGTTGATTTCTGTTGGGTTATCTCGGTAGGTGTGAGATTTGGGCCATTGTTGGGCTGGTCACCTTATAGTGTGCTTAGATGTCATCTTTCTACCGGGGTATGCCCCGTGTACTTGTATTTGCAGGGTTAGATTGCTTGTCCCGATGGTCACACTGTTTGTGAACCTCGGGTGTCTGTTTTTATCCCTGGGGTATGCCCCTGTGCTGCTGTAAGGTTTCGGCCTATACTCGGTTTACATTTATGCTATTATCTTTTCACCCAAAGTAGATTAGAACATCATACCTAAGATTTCTTCTCTCAATCTGAGTATTTGGACTTGATCTACCATCGAATCCTTCGAATCTTCACCTAGGATTGATAGTTTAGCTCCTTGACACCTTGGGTGAGGTTTGGTGAGTGATGGAGGTTGGAATCGTAGAGAGAATTTAGGAGGATTTGGTGTAAATTTGGCAAAACTTCTGAAAATAACCGCTTTTCCCCCTTTTATAGTGAGCTAACAGAGCCTCGGATCTCTTGGAATGAAACGAGATTGCCCGCGATGTCTAGAAACGCAGAAGCTATCTCTCAGCATGCACAGGATCGGCCGAGACAGACTAAGCTCGACCGAAATCTGCCTCTGAAATAGCAGATCGGTCGAGCACTGCACAGATCACCTGGAATCTGCCTCTGAACTCTAGGATCGACCGAAATTTGCTGGATCGGCCGAAATTCTTCTCTCATCAGCCCAGATCGACCGATCTCTGCAAGATCGGGCAATTTTCCTCAAAAATCAAGCCAAAAATGTTGAATGATGCTCAAAACCTAACCTACACCATCCGAAACACAAAAAACACGAAAACACAACAAAAAGAATACAAACACATATGATATGGGAGTAAAATGAGTGCAAATAAGCATGCACAAACATCGAAATAAGGGTCATTTTACGCACATATCATAATCCCCCAAACTTGAACCTTTGATTGTCCTCAATCAAAACAAAGTAAACCAATCCTTTGACCTCATGAAAACACCTCATAGCTCATCTTGATTATCTTAGCAAGTCCTAATCAAACGAGATTATCCCCTAACTTTGTGACACGGTTAATGCTAATGACTTGAACCACTCATCAAATATGGATAAAAGAAATGAAATCACTCCCTCACGTGTTTAGGGACGATGAGAATCACTCAATCACAATATATCTAGCTCAATTTCCATAGGCTTGCATCCCTTCTCACCACTATACTACAATGAGTTAGCTTCTAGAATCAAGAAGGTCTTTGTTTTGGCTATAACGTGGCTCATTAAAAGGTAGGTGGTTTTGGGCCAAAGTAATTAAACTCCTCAATTTCCCAAGAACCCCCCTAAATTGCAACCATTATCCACAAAACCTGAGGCTTATTCGTTCACAAATCCTTCTTTCTTCTCTTTCTTTTCTTTTTCTCTTTTCTTTCTCCCTTTTTTTTTCATTGGCACTTCCCATCATTCATTTTTTTTTTCATGTGGGTGCATATGTTTCAAAACTTGCACCACTCTTTTTCCACAATAATAATTTTGTAGGTGCCTCATTTTCTAGGATTTGCATCAATCCTCTCTTCTTTCTTTCCTTTCATGCTTCATTCATTGCAAACCAATTACCAATCAATTCCCAACCTATCTCACATCACCGTATTCACCCTCATTCTCTCTTCCCCCCCCCCCCAAACTTGGTCCTAATAATATCAAAGAAAATTTCTCCAAATAAGCTCAATCACGGGGGTCAAAGATATGAAAGGAAAAAATTTATCAAGATAACCACCTTATACTCCCGATGTGTAAGGTAGGACTAGGAATCGATGGCCTAATATCATCTTCTAGTTACACACTCATGCCAGCTAGAACGAGAATAGATGCAAGTTCTAGATTTTTTGCTCTCAATCTCGCCTCTCTCAAACAAAATGGATATGACAATATCAAGGCTAAAAAACTCTCAGCTTTTTGTCAAGTCCCATGCATTAACCACACACAAAACTCGGCAATTCAAAAGTAAGACTCAAACATGCTTCGACACCAAGATTCCGCCCTATCATTGGTTGAGATAAAATTTAAACTTCACCAAGTAAATCATGGTCCAATCTCAAGTCTAGTTTGGGTTCATCACACACACAAAAGCACACAAACAATCCTAAAAACAACAACTAAATGCAATGCAACAAATCTAAATGTCAAGAGAGCGATAAATTGTGTTACCCATCGGTACCCACGATCGAACCGCTTCTCCAATGTCTTATGTACCTACTAAACAAACACAACACCACCAATTTTTTAGCAACATTCATTCCGTTAAATTCTCATTTCCACCATTCAAACCACCAACCAATCAATCAAGAAATTTCAAACATTAACCACTAACACAACCATTCAAATTCATCCATTCTACATTCCACATACCAAACAAAATCGAAAGAAGTCAATCATGCTAGCTCACTAATAATTCCAACATCCATCCAAAATCAAAGTCATTCAAAATAAAGGATCCAAATCAAAACCACACATCCAAATATAAAATCAAATCCAAAAGTAGATCAATTATCATAGTACAACCATATCGAATTCAAATCCAAAATCCATCAACTAAACTAACTAAGCAATATAAAGATAAGATAAGGAGGAGGAATAAACCAGGACACCGGCTACCGGCATATCCCCCAAACTTAGTCAAGTGAGACTAAGTTTGTAAAAAACTAGGGGGTGCACGTCACTCCTCATGGTCCTGCGGTGGTTGGTCACAGCTGCAACGATGGGCAGAAATAGAAAACTCATCTTCACGCCGACCTACAATCAGTCTAATAACATCCAAATGCTCCTCAGAATTCATCAACAAATTAGATCGATCATTCAAATCATCAACTTCAGTCAGTGCCGAATTAGGCAATTCAATCCCCATATCCCCAAATTTATAAAAATAACATTCTCCAAATGGGGAAGGAACCAAAAACGTCTTGGCAACCAGAGCAGTAGTATTGAGAAGCAGATGAGGAGCAAAAACACCAGACACATCAACACCAAAGAAATCGAAAATAGGTATCAACAAACCGCCACCACAAATTACTGTCGTATCCGATTTAAAGGCATTGTTCCAACTTTCCATCAACCATCCTCCAAGGGAAAATTCCCTTCCATGCAACAAAGCAAACAGAAAATGGAGGTCAAGAATATCAACCACACCAGATCCATCAAATCCACAAGGCCATCCCCCTATCATGTGATGAAGATACCGAATAACAGGATTCTTAATCTAAGATGACCTACAAGACTTAATTTCTAACACATCCAAAGTTTTAATTCCAGAAATAGTCTCCCAAAATTCAACATGATCAAGATCTTCAAAAATAAACTCGGACTCTTCATGACACCCAAAGATCCTATCAATTTCATACCTAATCAAGAAAAATTCCTGACCGTCAAGTTTGAATTTCACAAGTACCAGAAGACCATTAGCGCTCCAAGTCACATGAACCGAATCCAAGAACTCCTTTGTCAGCCTCGTATAAACCGGCCAATTCCCATAGAGCAATTTCCTCCATCTAATGCCAATAGATAAATTCCACTCATCCTTCTTCAAACCCAGCGCTTCCAAAGTCTCCCTACAGAGATATGTAGTCCCCACAACTTGCCTTCCAGCCAAACTCCTGAATCTTGCAAATTCATCATCATCAAATTCGTCTGGGCGGTGAACCGAGGAAGAAGAGATCCTCCTTGTTCCTTCATTATTCATGATAAACAAAATCAACATTTAAAACCTTTTTTTTTAGAGAAAAAGAAACCCCAGAGAAAAGTTCAGAAGAGAGGTTTTGACAGAAAAGGGAAGAGGGCGAAATGAGCCCTAGAATTGCTCTATATATTAGTGCAGAGATCGGCCGATCCGAAGGAAGATCGACCGATCAGAGGCTCAGTCCTCCAAATCTCAGCCTGCTCGATCCAGATCGACCGAGCACTGCATAGCTCGGTCGATCTTTGCCTCTGTCCGTGAAAGATTCGAATTTCACCCTTTCTCGGCTGATCCCACAACAGCAATGGTTGAGATCGACCGATCCTCCTCGAGCTGAGTTGATCTGAAACGGCCTCAGTCTGAAATTGTAGTATCTCTATTTTCCAATTATTAAAGTTTAGACTTTACAGTTTGGATTATAGTTGAAATATAATATTTTATCTTAGAAAAGAATTTGAGACTCAAGAACCCACTAACCTTGGTTAGGTTTATTTATGAAAGTGAATATTTAAGTTTTATGGTTTAATAAATTTTAATAATTTCAAATATGAATTTTTTTTCCATGGTGAAATAGTTTATCCGTTATAAATTTTTTTTCGAAGTAATTGATTTATCTATTTTTGGGACTCTCATTTTTTTTTATATAGCAAATTTAGGTTTTTGGTAAATTGTCACTTCTCCCACCTTAGAAATCTTTGTACTTGATTATTTAATAGGATATTCAATTAAATTAGTAATCTTGAGAGTGTTGGACATTGAATTCACCACTTCTTCTAATTCATTTTTTTTTTTTTTGTGATTGGTGGTGAAACCTGGTCCACCCTTTTTATCAACCCTTTTACCTTCTTTTTACTTAAGGGATTTAGGAGTGTATTCTCTTCCTTTTCTTCTAAAATAACCGAGAGCAGAGAGAGAGTTGTGGGATGTGGGAGAAGAAACTATAGCTTCACTAATCTCCAGTTTTCAGCTTTCGGCTAATAATCACGAAGGTAGGCAACATTTCTTTTCATCTTCTCACTCACATTCTGTAGAAATACTATGAAGCAGGGACAAGTTTTAGCTTAACTCTTCAATTATTTTAGCATCATTGAACTCATAGTTTCAAACTTTGTATTTAGAATAATATGTTGAATATTTATTTGAGTGAGCTCCAAATTGTTTTTTTGAGGATTCTAAAATTTTAGTGGAACCTGCGAAATCTTCAATTCAATGAAATATGTGGTGACCCATCATATTTATCTTTCATATATTTTACTTCTTGACCAATATTTATTTATTTATTGAGGAAGAAGAAGGTATTTTAAATTGTTGAACCCTCTTGAACCCATAAACTAACTAGCTACTAGTTATTGTATAATTGGGTGTGGAGTTCTTTTTTTTTTTTATTGTGTTCTTTAGTGAAGATTTGGAGGAGTTGGTTGAGTTGTTGTCTTGGGGTTTTTGTTACTGGGTTCTACCCTGCAGAAAGAGAGGCAGGGAGTTACGGCAGAGGAAAAAGATTTCAGGGATGACTTTCTTGTTATTTTGCATTACTTACAGAGGTTAAGATAATTTAAGACAGCAATTGTTATTAATGAAATTGATAGATCAGTTGGTTGTGCTGGTGGTTATGTTCCAGGAGAATAGGGGTTTGATTCTTGCTAACAGCAAACATAATTTTTTTTATTTGTTGTGAGTTTTGCTTGAGTTTTATTTTCTTTATTGGTTGTGAGTTTTGTTTGAGCGTACCTTGGTGTTTAAAGCAAGAGCATGATGTAGGATGGTTAGTATACTTAAACATGAAATAATTTATTTAGTAGTTACATAGATATTTGGAGATGTTGGTGAAATAGAGTTTGAATAATACTATATTTAATTTAGATTGTTGATAATCATAGGAGGTATTCTTTTTGGATACATGAAACTGATTTTTTTTTTAATTGGAATTGTTTTCGTTGTCTGCAAATTAGAAAGCATAAGAAGGGACGAAACCTTGCTTAGTTTATTTATTTATTTTCTTTATTATTAAGCTAAAGAACTAGCAACTTGGTGGTAATATGAGAAGTTTCATATTTGAGGATCTAGGTTCGAGATTTGCTGCGAGAAGTTTAGAAATCTTTAATATTATTACTATTTTTTTTATTCTATATTGTTGTGTTTTGCACCCTTGATTTAATAGATATCATACTTAGGTACCTTAAATTAGTTGATCGTGTCCTCTCTCAACAACGGATAAACACTTTGAGAAACTTTGTTTTCCTTGAAAATTGAGGAGTTCAAGGCGACCTTCTGTGAAATGATAGCTTGATCTTTAAGACATTCTCGAGCTTACCATATCTTTTGCCTTAGACTATCTACGAGGAGGAACCTAGATGAGAATAAGTTGCGAATAATATGTCTAATGACTGTTTAGTTGTAGTCACAACTCAAAATTTAGTTTTATTTTATTTTCGAATCCTCTCTGATTGAAATATTTGTTATGACAAAGGAAACACGGGGAACGTGAACTAGAAGATCGAAGGTTTTGGACGAAAATCTTTTGACTAAGTAACATGTGGGCTTTCCTATTAAATTATAAATGTGATTTCGGACTATGAGTCCTATTTGTGAAAATCATGAAAAACATGTTTTGTTTTGAATTAAATTGTCATATCTGAAATGATTTCTGTTTTGCATTACCTATCTGTCCTGTAAGTCGAGAAACAGCTAGAGAGTATATGTGAAATCTGAGCCGGGGAATACGGCCACAGTCTTGGGCATTTAATGTCAAGGTACTTATAAACGATCGGATCTCGTGTCTCACTGAGCCGAGATTAGTGCACTTTGGTGTCAGACCTAGTGGGAGAAAGGTCCCACTGAATAGGCTGGTCACCGTGAACTATGGAATTAGGCCTGCTTCCTAGTCACACCTATTAAAATAGATAGTGTATGTGGAAATAAAACCGAGCTCGGTATTGTAAAATAAAATGAGTTTGATAAACATGGTGAAATTCTTAAAAGTAAAACCCATGAGTTATCCCTGTATTGTGATATGACAATTTTAAATCTATACGTGTATTTGGCATGTGTCCACTGGGTACAATGTACTCAGCCCTGTATATATTTCTAAATATGCAGGTTAAGCTGGAGACCGGAGTGGCAAAGTGCTAAGTTGTACATAACTTTTGAACTCTCAAAGAGCCCGAGATTATATATCTTCATATATATAATCCGACTACGCTCATTTCGCTGCAAATATTCTGAACTCCTTTAATTCCCAACTTGGCTTGTAATGTAAATTATGATAATCCTGTTTTGTTTCGTGCCTAACGAGCTGGACTCGAATGTTTTTGCTACTCCTTTATTTCATTTAGGATTATCTATTTCTCATGCTTGTCCTTATTGTGATTATTTACATATTTCTTTCCCCACTTGTATTCATCGGGCGATTATCCTCCCCGATGTCACGTCCCAGACTTTGGGAATTTCTCGGGGCGTGACAGAAATTTCCTCAATTTTGCAACTCCCAAGCATCCTTCCTTCAATTCTTCAACTCCAAAACAAATAACACCTTCCTAAATCTGAGCTTTCAACCACAAAATCAAATAAGCCTTACAAAAACATCCACACATCAAGAATCTTGTATCCATTATTAGCAAAACATAAAATCAAAGAAATTTAACAACCTAAACAATGCAATTAAACAACTCAAACCTTATTCAAAAATCAACATAATCAAAACAAGTAAATGTTGGGTTGCCTCCCAACAAGCGCTTCTTTATAGTCAATAGCTTGACTTCTTACCTCAAATTCGTCAATCGTGATCAAAAGGAGCAGATCCGGAACTCACACCTTGCTCAAGTGTTCAATGCTCCACCGGGAACACCAATTTCCGCCTTGCACTCCTAGGTAACTCCTCATCCACTCAAGCTTTCTTTGTTCGTTCTCGCTCTTCATCCGAGTAATCCCCCAGATCCTCATCTATCTTCTTGCTATCATCTAATGTACTCATTCTTGGATCACCATCATCCTTTCGCCTTTTCTTCCAAATTCCTCTATCAACTTCAATTTGCTCATCATCTTTAATCTCTTTAAGACTTCTAGTTGGCAAAGAGAATACAACCTCCTTTCCACAACATCGGAAAGTCAATTCACCATTCTTCATATCAAAGAGAGCATCGGTCGTATGTAAGAAAGGCCTCCTAAAAATGAGGTGAATTCCTCCCTTGTTTTCCATATCCATAATTAAGAAGTCCCCCGGGAATGTGAAGCTCAAAATCTCCACGTGCACATCTTCAACAATCCCCCGTGGCAAAACAAGGTATGATTAGCCATTTGAAGCACATGGTTCGTAGGTTTCAATTCTCCTACATCCAATTCCTTAAACAAGCTCCAAGACATGACATTAACACTCGCCCCCGAGTCACACAAGGCTTTCTCAACTTTAATGTCCCCTATCTTGCAACTTACGATGAAACTCCCCGGATCTTCATTTTTGTTAGCCACACTCTTTCATTCATTCTCATTTCTTCTATCTCCAAATCCTTCCTCATAACTCAACTCATCCTCTATGAGTTCATCAAGCAACGGCACACGTTGTATCTCATCCGGTGTTGGCATCTCTACATCTCCTTTCTTAACGTAATCGAAGAAAAGAACTTCTTTGTCATCATCTTCATTCTCAACCTTCACTTCTTCTTTAGCCAAATCATGTTCATCCCCGTCACACTCCACATTTTCCAATTTAGGAGTCATGACTAATGTTATCTCATCAAGAGTTTGCTCATCTTCGACCATGCTACAACTTTTCTTTTAAATAGTCTCCGTATCACTCGGGAACTTCCCAGCTTGGTGCTTCCCACTAAGTTGTTTAGCAATGGACGATATTTGCAATTGAATCTCAGCAAACATCCCGTCCTACTTTTCAAATTTCTTCTCTAACTCCTCATTAGGATTTCTCCTAGCCTCTTGATTACCAAATCTACTATTTCCTCCTGCATAACCTCCTTGACCACTACTCCCCCATTCTCCAATTGCATCGGATGGTTTAAGGCGTTGTTGGGGTTTGCGTAGGAGAAATTCGGGTGAAAGCGATTTGAAGGGTGATAAAACATATTTCCCGGAGGATTATATTGAGGTCGCATGTTGTTGTACCCCATTCTTTGATTTACAAAGTTCACGCTCTCCGGATATCCATTCTCATACTTCATCATCATTAAACCATCCCTTCTTCCACCCGAGGTAGACAAAGCATCTAGCTTCTTTTGCATCAAGACTATCTCTTCTCTCAACTCTTCACTTTCCTTGTTCTCATTCACCATCTTGACCGACCGGTAATCTTTCCTTTCTTTTGGCCAATGATAGCTATTTTCGACAATTTTCTCGATGGTCCCCCAAGCTTCAGCTTCCCATTGATCGAGGAAGGCACCTCCCGATGAAGAATCCATCATAATCTTCGTTTCATAGTTTCATCCTCCATAAAACTGATAGATTTGTTGGCTCCGTGCGAGCCCATGCCTTGGACACTTTCGGAGTAGATCCCGAAACCGGTCCCATGCCTCATAAAGTGGTTCATCGTATATCTGACCAAATGATGTAATCTCAGCTCTTCTATTCAACGTGAGACTGGGAGGAAAAAACTTAAACAGAAATTTCACTCGTAATTCTTCCCATGTGGCTATGTTTGATTTGTCAAGCCCTTCGAACCAATGTCTAGCACTATCTCGCAGGGAGAAAGAAAACAACCTCAACCGGATTTGGTCCTGTGGCACTTGATTGATTTTAATAGTATTCGTTATCTCCAAAAATCTTGAGATGTGAACATTTGGATCTTCCGTAGCGTGTCCCCCAAACTGATTGTTCTGGATCATTTGGACTAACTGCTGCTTAATCTCAAACTGAGTAGCATTCACTCCCAAGCGGAACCCACCGGTTGCTTGCTCCCCTTACGGTCTAAATAAGTTTTGAAGTGGCCTTCTCGGTTAATTTCTTTCGTTCATTAAAGCCTTCATGAGTTCTAATTGTCTTTCCAACTCTTCAATCCTTCCCATGTCTTGCCGATTATCCATTTCAAATTCGATCTCTATTCCTTCACTTCTTTTCCAAAACTTTTGTTCCTCACTCAACCTAGCTTTCGACCTTGTTAACATAAAACAACCTACAAACCAAACAACAATCCTTCAAACAAAAGACAAAATAATCTAACAGCAAGATAAGAACAATTAACAAACAAGATTAACAATTCTAAGAGACAAATTATCAAACACTTAGCCTACAATATCCACACTTTCAATAATATCCAAAAGACCTACTAATTAAGTTCCCCGGCAACGGCTCCAAAAACTTGGTGACGGTAAAATTGATCACTCAAATCTAGGTCAAACAAGTAATAAAAATATCAATCCAAGGAACTTCTTAATTCGCCCTTCCAGAATACTACCTAATCATGTGGCTTCTTATAGCTAAGCAAGTGCATATCGTTGTGTATGTTCTAATTCCTAAAGCTCAAATTCAATCTATCTAAAAGCGACATTAAACACATTCATCAAGCAACAAAATATAAAGGAAATCAATTTCTCAATATCAACAAAGCTCGGTAGAACAAGGATCAAAAATAAACTCACTAGAGATAGAATAGATGTTGAATCAAATGCAAATGGTTCCAATTGAGTCTAATCGAGATGCAAACACTTTTAATCCCTAGATAGATTGACTATTACCCTACCCTAGCCAATCCCTTGTTACGGTGAATTGGTCGTTGATGAGGCTAGAAACTACAAACAGTTACGTTATAAGTTCCTAACTCACTCCTTAAGCTCGTAAATCAACATCTTATGTTCCTCTCTCCGCACATGGATTGGATAGAAAAACATATGAAAGCATGCTATTCTCGACACTTTTATCCGTGTAATGGCTGCAATAATCGTATCAACTATTACCTAGATTGGCTCATACCTACACCTAGGTGAATAAAATGCAATCTAGCATGAATCAATCTCAAATAGGGAAGTTAACAACATCAAATCAACTCAATTGTCACACATTCTTATTCAATTCAACATCCAAAGTAGATTAGAACATCATACCTAAGATTTGGTTCATTACAAATTGAATTTGACAACAAACCATTTCAAAGGAAAATACAAGGATTTCTTCTCTCAATCTGAGTATTTGGACTTGATCTACCATCGAATCCTTCAAATCTTCACCAAGGAATGATAGTTTGGCTCCTTGACACCTTGGGTGAGGTTTGGTGAGTGATGGAGGTTTGAATCGTAGAGAGAATTTAGGAGGATTTGGTGTAAATTTGGCAAAAGTTCTGAAAATAACCGCTTTTCCCCCTTTAATAGTGAGCTAACAGAGCCTCGGATCGCCAGGAATGAAACGAGATTGCCCGGGATGTTTAGAAACACAAAAGTCATCTCTCAGCACGCACAGGATCGGCCGAGACAGACTAAGCTCGACCGAAATCTGCCTCTGAAACAGCAGATCGGTCGAGCACTGCACATATTGCTCGAAATTTGCCTCTGAACTCCAGGATCGATCGAAATCTGCTGAATCAGCCGAAATTATTCTTTGATCAGCCCAGATCAACCGATCTCTGCAAGATCGGGTGATTTTTCTCCAAAATCAAGCCGAAAATGTTGAATGATGCTCAAAATCTAACCTACACCATCTGAAACACAAAAAACACAAAAACACAACAAAAAGAATACAAACACATATGATATGGGAGTAAAATGAGTGCAAATAAGCACCACAAACATCGAAATAAGGCTCATTTTACGCACATATCAAGCTTATCAAGAACCTGCCAACATACTGTGGGGAAGTCCATCACGACGTCTCGTTCATGTTTATAGACGCGCCAAGCGCCTACAATGCAATCATGGGAAGGTCGTGGCTTCATGTGCTCAAGGCAGTGCCCTCCACATATCACCAGGTATGAAGTTCCCTACTCCGAGCGGAGTACACACCATTAAGGGAAAATAGCACGCGGCTAAGGAGTGCTACTATGCGAGCTTCAAAGTTGTATATTCGCAAAAGCACCTTCCTGAGAAACCAGATTTACCAGCAATCCAGCAATTAGAGGAAGTGGAAGAGATAATTCTGGACAAATCTGACCCGGAGAAGAAGACCAACATTGGGACCGGACTAGACCGAGAAGTACGAAAGCAACTCTCAGAGTTTCTCAGCTAGGAGGCACAGGTCTTTGCATGGTCGCACAAAGATATGACGGGGATTAACCGGGGAGCGATGACGCATTGCCTACTGGTCGATCTGACTCGGAAGCTGTTCAACAGCAAAGAAGAAAGTTCACACCAAAAAAAATGAAGCGATCAATGAAGAGATTCAAAAGCTGCTTGAGATTGGTTTAGTACGGGAAGTAAACTACCCCACCTGGCTTGTAAATGTGGTGGTGGTGAAGAAAAGAACAGCAAGAACAGAGTGTGTGTAGACTACACTAATCTGAATAAGGCATCCCGAAAGATCCATACCCACTACCGCACATCGACAATAAAGTTAACGCTTCCGCGGGCCACGAGCTGCTAAGCTTCATGAACGCATTCTCAGGCTACAACCAAATCCAGATGCACCTGGAGGATCAACAAAAAATGGCATTCATGATGAACCAAGGTATATAATGTTATAGAGTCGTGCCTTTTGGACTAAAGAACATGGGTTAGACCTACCAACGCTTGGTCAACAAGATGTTCGAGCCGTTGCTAGGGAAGATTATGAAGGTCTACATCGACAATATGCTCGTCAAGTCAACCCACGCCAAAGACCACGTCGAACAACTGAGGGAAGCTTTTTAAATCCTAAAAAATACAACATGAAGCTCAATCCTGCTAAATGATCATTTGGAGTCACCTCCAGAAAATTTATGGGCCACATCGTCACCAACAGGGTGATCGAAGTGAAAGGATTTTTATTAGCAAACTGAATTGCATAATCTGAAAGCCAAGGTTGATAATTAGATATCATAAAACTAATTTCTATGCCTATGATAAAAAAACCTTGCATGCTCCTCTTGAATGTTTAAGAAAGATTGCGGAATACCTGGATGAATTTAAACTATGAGCAATTAGGCAGCGATTTGATCTTTAATCCTTCTTGCGCAATAAGATTCAATCCTGAAATAATCAAGATTAATTATCTTATTTTTAATAAATAAAAATTAAAAACTTGAATGAAAGAGAGAGAAAAAAAGATCCTCCAGATATGATCTTCTGGTCTATATCCCTTGCTCCAATCCGGATATCTGGTGAAGATTTCCTCCGGATTTTGTGCCATCGGGAAGCAGAATTTCCTTCCACCTTCTCAGATCCAGTCGACAATCACACCTCCCAAAGCTCTGGTTTGCTGCTTATCAACTTATGATCTTGTGGTGCATTGAGATCTGAGAACTAGGCGGTATTTATAGGAAATTCTGATCCCTATTGGGCTTGAGCTTTTCCATGGGTCAGACCAGGGACCAGTATGCAAATAGCAAAGAAGGTCTATCAATTAATTAATTATCATATTCAACCCAAAATATAATTAATTAATTAATATTGATTTATGCCACCAGAGAATCAATATTATCCTACCTTTTTGCTACCACGTTATGAGGAACGGGTTGTATGAGCTCGGTATATCCCCATATTTAAGGTTACAGACATTTATTCTTGAATTTAGGCTCTGACAAGCCTACAAATTAATTAACATCTTTTACCACTCAATACCTTTTCACTATGTTTGAACTTAATCAGCCTGCAGAACTTCTGCATAGTGAACCTTTTTTAGCTTCTTAGGGAATGTTATCATCTAATACTGGATATGGTTACCTAATCAAAGAACTAGAAGTCATACACAAGTTGCTAACACCCAAGATATATATATACAAGTACATGTAAGACTCTCCATCATAGTATCTCAAAGTGATACACAAACTTGTGTATACCTCTTGAACCTTCATTAGGCTTTAGATTTCATCAAGCCATCGAGATCAAGATTCTTTTAATGTCATATAAAAGAATCAATATTGTCCTACCTATTGCTACCACGTTATGAGGAACGGATTGCATTGGCTCGGAAAATCCCCATTTTAAGGTTACAAACATTCATTAATTAATTTGAGCTATGACAAGCTTCAAAATTTATTAACATCTTTTATTCCCGAGTCAATCCACTCAACCATTTTCATTTATGCTTGAACTTAATCAACCGCAGGACTTTAGCATAACGAACCTTTTGAGCTGCTCAGGGAATGTCACCATCCTATACTGGATATGGTTACCTAGTTCCAGTCACAGACAATCATGCATAAACTGCTACCACCCAAGATACAAATATACAAGTTCGAAAAGAACTTTCCACTATAGTATCTCAAAGTGACACACAAATCTATGTATACTTCTGTACCTTCATTTAGACATAAAGATCAATATTCTTTTAATGTCATATAAAAGAATCGATATTCCTTAGGTCCTATCAATGTGTACCGTACGCACCAGCATACCAGGCAACCAAGATAAGCCGCTTATGACTGCATATGCTGCAGCCTATACCGACAGTCTATCCTGGGATTGTCTCAGTTGTGATACTGATTATATCTCGCTAGGTCAATCGATCCATATGATCTTCTGTGATCTACTATGATCTTCTTATCGACTAGATAATGGGATAAGAGCATTTGTGACACATGTTTGTTAATTTAGACAGGAGATGAACATAAAACATTAATGACTCCCGGTATATTAACCAATAAACCTTGTATATAATATATCAATCATAATACTTTCAGTATACAAATCCATCAATCTCCCACTTATACTCAAAGCATTATGGAAGTGTTTTCTAAAGTATAGAGTGATGGAGATCCCAGTGGGCTGAAAGAAGAAGTTTAATTGAAGAAATTCGAGTTGATTTAGTTTAGTTGTTTTTAATTATTTTTTATTTTTTGCTTTATTTCCTTCAAGATATATTAGGATTTTCATTAATCTT
>JAPKLW010000215.1:610805-645182 GCA_026898455.1 Plectranthus barbatus
CTCGAAAATAATTAAAAACAACTAAACTAAATCAACTCGAATTTCTTCAATTAAACTTCTTCTTTCAGCCCACCGGGATCTCTATCATAGAGTGTCTATCCTCATCTAGCTATTATGTTAACATCTCATGTAGCTGGTTGTAGCCTCATTCCAAGGTTACGTACATGCATCTCGTAGACCTTCTGTGGCAGAGCTTTTGTTAATGGATCTGCTAGATTGTCCTTTGTATTAATCTTCTCTATTGATGCGCTAAAAATTTGACAAAAATCTCTAGCGAGTCAAGAATAAATTTGTCAATCCAAGTTCTTCTTAATTCGTCTAATAAGAGTACCGGTTACTTTTGTGTTGACTTTGTATCCAATAACTTTCAATCGTTGAGTAGTTTTTTTATCTAGGCAAAGAAATTAAATCTAAACTAAGTAACAATCACTAATAAACCAAATGCTTCAATCACCATTATAAGACAAAAATTCACTCAATTTTTCCAAACTCTCACAAACAATTCACTTGAATCTTACGAATTGATAAAATTCACAAATAAGAGAGAAGATGATATTGGTATGAAGTTTGCAGTAAACCAACAAAGATGATAAAATGTTGTAAACCAACTTTAATTCTCTTAATAATGATCAACCCACCCAATTCTTTATAATCCCCTTAGTACCGGTGAACTAGAATTGGATGAAACGAGTTTCTCAAGCTATTACGCTATCGATTCCAATTTCACTCCCAAAGGCTCATGAGTTATGGACCTACAAACTATCCCCACACAAGAATTGGGTCAATATTTGTATGCAAACACACTAATCACGACATCTAAATCCGCGGAATGGCTGCAATCTCGATGTCAATCAATCAAATAGTTGGTTAATGCCTACAAATAGCATCAGCTTACACCTACTTTCTAACTTTCAGGCCCAAGGTCGTAGCCCTCGTAGTGACTTCCCGGGGTCACACGAGTAACGGGAGACCACCTACGGAGAAAATGGTCTCCTTGGATTGGGAGATTGATGCGGCTAAAAGTTCAATCAAAATTAAACTCCTAGCTACACAAGAATAAAATTTGTCAAATCCAGGTCCTTCTTCCCTTCGCCCGTTAGATTACCGAGATACTATAGCAAAATCTTATAGCTAGGCAAAATAGAATCGTTGAGTAGTTTCTATCAACTAGGCAATCAATTTCAATCTATGCTAACATCATATGACAAACAATTTCAATCTATGCTAACATCATATAACAAACAATCAATTAAACCAACAATCAACATTCAATCAATTCTCTCCACAAATCGGTAAACCAAGACAAGCAAATACTCAAATTAGGTAGATAGGATGTTGAAATGAACGTAGATGCAATCTAATTAGGTTAATCGTTGATGTAAACACATTTTAATCCCTAGGAGATTGAGCAATCGACCCTACACTCGTTAACCCCTTGTCACGGCGAGCTAACGGTTGATGATGCTAAGACTTGCAAACAGTCACGTTATTAAGCCCTAGACCACTCCAAATAGATCGTCAATTATTGCCCTACGACCTAGCACCGCACACGGATTGGAACTAAAATCGTATGAATCTACACTATTCACGACGATTCCGCCCGCGTGTTGGCTGCAGCATTCACGTCAACTATCTCCTAAGTTGGCTATTACCTACACCTAAGAGGTAAGGAACAAGTTCTAGTGCAATTCAAGCTCTCAAAGGAAAGTAAACAAACAATTATCAAACCTAATCTTCATGCATCCTTGTTCAAATCAACATCCAAATTGAATTAGAACATCATACCTCTCAATTGTAACAATACAAAGTTGAAATCAAATACATCCATTACAATTGACAAGTAGAGAGTGGAATCTTCCCCAATTGGATTTGTTAGGTCTTGATCTACCCCCTTGGATCTTCAATTCTCCTCCAAGGATTGATGAATTTAGCTCCTTGATACTCTAGGATTGAGATGAAATCGTGATGGAAATTGGAATTTAGGGGAACTCCTAACTAGATCTAATGTAAAAATGACAAAAAGTTCTTCAAATAACTGAGTTTCCCCCTTTTATAGACGAGCAAACAGGGCCTCGGATCGCCCGGTCGAAGTACGGCTCGCCCGGTTGAAGTTGGAAACCGCCAAATTGCTGGAAAATCCCGGTCTGGCTCGCCCGGTCGAAGTGGCTCGACCGAGCCACTTCTCTGTTGGCTTGCTCGACCGGTCCTGCTTGGCTCGGCCGGTCGAGCTCTCTGTCCGACATCTCTCGGCCGGTCTTGCTCCGCTCAGCCGGTCGAGCTCTCTGTCCAGCTTAGCTAGGCCGGTCCTGCCCCGCTCGGCCGGTCGACGCCTCCAAACTCCAACTAGTGCGATTTTCCTCCAAAACTCCACCAAAAATGCTAATTTATGCCCAAAACCTATCCTACAACATTCAAAACACAAAAACACGAAAACACAATAAAAGAACAACAAAAACATATGATATGAGAGTAAAATGGCCGCAAACATGCACGCTCACACATCGAAAAATAGGTCATTTTACACACATATCAGAGATGCTTACCGGCATCCCATAAATAATACCAGACCTCCGCTAGCGAGGTTTGTAGGGCACACATCTGGCCACAACAAAATGCCTCCACGAGGCAAGCATACAGTGCCAAGGACTTAAACATTCGACTCTGCGAGCTCCTCTGACAGAGCCCCATAGAGCTGAAGGGGCCATTATTGGGGTTGCAAACTAACAAGCCCATTTAGAAGGCCCAAATAGGACCAATCACTCTCATAAAGACCAGGCTCTAAGCCGGCCCAGGTCGTCTAAAAGCAAATAGCGATAAAAGTAGTTCGTAGTAGGCGGGGAACTTAATTAGAGCAGTTCAATGAAACACGCCTGACCCTGAAAGTAGCTCGGTAGAAGGAAGGACCTCCTCAAAGTAGATCGATGAGTGAAGAACAATCTCGGTCAAACTGCTCAACAATCTAGTTTGCGAGAAGATAAAAATGAGATAATCTCAGAGGTCTCTAGCAATAGAGACAATATAACGACCCCAAAAGAGTCGGCAAGCTCCGCTTAACCGTCCAGGCATGCGCCCAGGAAACCCTAGCGCCACCACGAGTTCTATATAAAGCATTTGTAAGCCAAAATTTGGCATCTAGCTCTTACATCGCTCATTCCATTCTTTAATCTTAATTTAATTGTGAACGACCTGACTTTCTGTATCATCTTGTCTAGAGTTCGATCGGGATCTCTGTAGAGACTGGAATAAGTGTCTTACTTTTTTTGTATTTAATTCCTTGTTTAATTGTTATAGACTGAGAATTTTTATGTATTTTCATTTGTTCAGTTCTTGTTGTTTCTTATCATCTGCCGACCTCTGTTTCTTTATTATTTAAATCTTGTGTTCCCGGGCCCCGTATCCATACACAACAAACCTCAACAAAATTTAAATCTAATTCCTGATCAGACTTCTCATTCTTTCTTCGCGATATCAAAATTTTCACTCAAATTTTCTCTTCTCTGTCTCCGACAAATTCACCTCGCACAACAACTCCATCGTATCCGGTGAGATCTTTGTCATTGGCTACACGAAGGATTTCCTCATCAGCACGATCACTATGCGACCATATTGCAGTCTATTTGCTTGTTATATGTTGTTAGTATTAGTTCTCTGAATTTGTCTTCTTGCTCAATATTTGTGTATTGGGTTTGAGTCTACGATGGACAACATGAGTTGCAATTAATTAATTCTTGCCAAGGATCGTTCTTAGGATACCGGGAATAAATTTCAATTAAATAAACCATGCGAACCTATGCATGCTCCTACAAAATTAATTGCAGAGGATGGAATTTAGGGAATACCTGATCTTCACCGTTTGATCTACAGATCTAGATCGGAACCAATAACAATGAATCAGATCTGGATCTGAATCTGAACAATGGCGTTGAGAGTTGTTCCTATAGATCTGATCTTCTGATCTGTCCCCTTGCTCCTTGGAAATCTGGTGAGGATTATCTACCAAGTTGGATCCGAGATCTGGAGAAATCGATCAGTTTCTCCTTTTGGATCAGCCACCGCCGTTCTCTCTTTTTTCACTCAATATACTGAAAAAACTTTTTGATCTAATAGAGAGAAGGCCTATATATAGTGTTAGGGTTTTGAGAAACCCTAACCCTAATGGGCTTGAGCAGTTCGTGGGCCAGACCAGGGACCAGATGCAAATAAAAAAGTGGGCCCTCTTTATTAATTAATTCTTCCTTGTTCAACCCAGAACATAATTAATTAATAAAACATTGTTTTAAACTTCACCACGGTAAAAATGCTGACTCGCCCCTTTATTACCACGTTATTAGGAACGGGTTGCACCAAACTAACATGATCCACATATTTAAGGTTTTAGACATTCATTAATTAATTTGGTATGACAATCAGCCACAATTAATTAATCTCTTATTTCCTGAGTAATACCACTCACTCCTTTTCACTTATGCCTGAATTAAATAATTCAACCTGCAGGGTTTAGCATAATGAACCTTGTGAGCTCCTCAGGGAATGTCACCATCCTGAAACGGATATGCTTACCTAAACGTCCAGCCTAAGCAGGCCACACACAAATTGCCAACACCCAAAATACAGGTATAAGAGTACATGTAAGACTCATTGTCATGGTAAATCAAAGTGTGGTCAATCTGTGTGTGTCCCTTATCCTTCAGTTAGGCTTAAGATCATAAGAAGTATGTTAGGGATCTGGCTCATTCATATGTCAATGAGAATGGCACATCCCACTGTTGATCCCATCAATACATAACCATGTACCGACATATCAAGTAGCTAGGATAAGCCCACTTATGAACCGATGTGCCGCAGCTTAGACCGACAGCCTATCCAGGGACTGTCTCAGCTGTGATACTGTTTATATCTCGCTAGGTCAAACAACTCATATGATCCTCTGTGATCTCCTACGCACCATATGGTCATCCCTATAGGCGAGATAATAGGATATTATGGTTCGTTGTATGTTTGTCTCATCAGACTGCAAGCATTGTTGTAGCAATACATATATGAAGACCAGTGTACAAAACACTTAATCATATATGCTTTCAGTATACAATTCCAACAATCTCCCACTTATACTTAAAGCATAATACCATTGCTTTATCAAAGTATTAAGTGTGTCTATACTGTCAATCACTCCCACTGCATTCACGTCACCTCTTGTCACGATTTCTCGTATGATGTGATACCACACATCCTATGTGTTTCACCACCTTGTGAGTCTTGGGTTCCCTTGAGTTTGTCATTGCACCAACATGATCACAATTCCATGTGATTTTATTAGGCAAACTCAGAACACACACCTCTAGATGATAACACCGGAGTTATACTGCTTCTTGCGAAGCTAATGAAGCTGTCAAAAACTCAGCCTTCATACCGGAATCTGCAACACACTTTTGTGTTAGATTCCTATAACTCCTCCTCCAAGGCCAACACATAGTTAGAGGTCGATTTTCTTTCCTTATGATCCTCTTGGATATCCGATGCCATTCAACTCACATGGCTCATTCATTAACCAACGTGCCTATCCAGAGTTGAACTGATATCTGTTTAACATGCTTATAGCATTACAGATATCTAACTTCATTCATTTACAATATAGAAAGATAACAATCTTTCTTGCTATGAACGACTCACCACAGAATCAATTTAAGCGACTTGAGATACCTGAACATCCCTCTCTTGTGGCAACACAAGACTTTAATTCAAAAGATGTTCCAAAATCTCATAAGTCCTACTTCTGAAACTGTTCGGATAACCATCTCTTTATGCCTGACAATATCTCCACTCCGTTTCCGAATGTGAAAATACCATCTACATAACGTGCAAGGAAAACCACGCTTCCGCTGACACATAACTGGTACATGAAACTATCATTCTCGATATACAATATTGAAATGTCTGTTACATGACCTTGAAGCTCCTGTAAGCTCATACTTGGCTTCCAGACATGATGCTTTTCACTTTACTGCACATAACTTATCTGGTTATTGCATGCAGATGTCGTCACCTTTTATCAAGGTACCCGTTTATAAAATACGGATGACATCATTTATCTTTCAGATACTTAGATTCATACGTGCTGTTATGGTTAAAAGAATTCGAATGGGTTTAATAGTCGCAACCAGTGAGAAGGTCTTGTTGTGAAGCATACCTTGCTCACTAACCTAGACCTTCGAAAACATACTAGGTTACCATTCGGGCATTTCTTTTCTTGTATATCAATCAATTACTTATAGCTGGTAAGCTATTTGGCAATCACTAATCCTGATATACAACCATAACTTTTACTGATTCATTTCTGAATCCATGACTTGACGTCATTAAACCGCATCGTTTGTCTTAACAGCTTCGTTGCACTTTAAGGGATAAGTACGATGTTGTTCGTTAAGCTGGAAACAAGTCCAGAGACTATTTCCACGAACCAGTACCATCAAGCCTGTTAAGGTAACCTCCCACTGCAACGATGCTCCTTTTACGTTGTCAGTTATTGGTGCATTAATTTGTGGTTTATCACCTTACACAGATGACCGTGCAATTGGTATCATACCTTCCAAGGTATGCTCAATATGCCACGGGGTATTTCCTGATGGATTTGAATTGTCTTCTCTAAAACGTTGGGGAACAATCTCATATTTGGATTCATGGTTTCATCCTATACGATTTGCTTGTATCTAGGATACAAAAAGCAACCATCTTTTTCGTTTACCTGGAATAGCCCACAAAGCAGTACTAGCTTAAACCTTTCTTCCAAACAATCAGTTTCCTATATCAGCTTAACAGCCGAATTACTCATCATTGCCCTTTTGACAGAGTCAAGGTCTGCTAGGGTATTTGAAATTAATTTAGAAGGCACTAGATTAAGCAAACACACAACTGCTTTTGGCGCTCTTCCCAAAAAACGAAAATTTGGCAAAGCTGGCATAACTTATAAACTTTTAAAGAATCTTATTTCGTTTTACCTACACTATCCCAATCGAGGGATAATAGGTGTAGTTAACTGGGATGCAATCCCTTTGCTCTGCCAGACACTGTAAAACCCCATCACTTAAGATATAGCATTATGAATGAACCATAATATTTTTACGGTCTTGTTTAACTTATTCTCTACCTTAGTCTTGAACGCTCTTGATTAAAGCAAGAGACTAAGACTTGTAGTGAACTAGATAAACATATCCAAATCTTAAATGATTACAGTATCAATGTCTGCTAAGGCAACTGCGGAAGTAGACTCAAACCAGCAAACCAGAGCAAACATGAAATAATCTATAGAGATACAATCGTCTATTAAAAGGCCTGGTTACCATCTTATACCTCTAAGTAGTTGTCATGAGTACCATTCGAAGGAATACCTGGATTGAATCCATAATTCCATGAATTACTTAAAACTACTTAAACTGATGTAACCTATCTCCATAGAGATTCTTTAAATTATACCTTAGGACACTGATAGTTTATGTAATCAAGTAATAAAGAGACAATCATCCATAATAGAAAACATTGTTATTCATTATGATAGAAAAACTCTATCGAATAACTGATAATCCAATAGATGAAAAATATGTTTATCAAAACCAAAACAACATCTCTTCAGAAACTTGAATTAAAACAGAGTTTTTAACATAAACTCAAAGTAAAATCTCCATCAGCTGAAGTAGCAACTTCCATCATCAATCTTGGAGATGGTAATCCCGCCATCTTCAAGCCTTAAGCTTGATTCCCTGCAAAGTGCAGCAAACACGATTAGTGACCTCAGTTACCACTACCCACTAAGGAGTAGAAAATTGATACTAAACATGTTTCAACAAGCAATGCAAAAGATAGCGTACCTTGTCCCTTAGTTAACAAACTTGGGCAATTTACTTTCTAGTGACCCTTTTTGTCACACTTGAAACATTTGTCCTTCTTGTTATCTTTCTTTCCTTTGTTCTCTCCTTTACCATTCTTCTTCTTCTTCTTCATGTCATTATGACGTGATTTAGAAGAACTTTTAGCAAGAGATCTGGAATGAACTGATAATGCAAAACTGCTCCCACTGCTTCCTTCATTCCTCTTTTCTTTGACATCACTCTTTCGACTCGGAAGTAAATCAGAGTGACTCACAGAAAAGACAAAAGAAGCTTCTGTTGATACAAGATCTTTGAGCAGACTGTGAATAGTATACTCACTCTTGTTTTTCTCAAGAGAAATTCTGAAGTCATCAAATGACTTTGGTAACGTGTTGAGTATCAAGTCAATTTTGACATCATTGTCAATTTGACCACCCATTAATGTGCACTCACCTATGAGCTGGATGAGTGATTCCACATGTTCACGTACCGAACAGTTCTGATCCATTTTCTGTCTTACAATACGCTTGATAAGACTGGATCTAGCATGTCCATCGAGTCCGCCATATGCTACATCAAGACGTCGCATAATGTCACACGCAAGTCATACATCACTATAACGAGGACGCAGTGCATCTGACATACCAGCCAAGATATATTGTCTGGCCATGCCATTTGACCACATCCTCGTGTGATACTGTGCACGCTCCTCATCGGAAGATGTATCAGTCGGCGAACTCGGATAAGGAGTTTGTAGAACAAACAAATGTCCAAATGAATCCAAGAGCTTGGCAATGTCACTTTTCCATCAAGGAATATTCGGACTAGTCAAGGAATTGTGTACGATTGAATTGATGAGCGATGCAATAATAGACATATCTGAAAACAAATAAGCGAATTAAAGTAAGCACATACTACGAACAATTGAAACAAATATGCATAGAACCTTTAGATAAAACAATGCAATTCGCTTCCTCCAATTGCCCAAGCTAATCACCGCAAGCTACTTGAGTAGACGTTTACGGCAAACGCTCAACCAGACCAAAATAGGTCCTTTAATTTCTTAACATGCCAGGTATCTTAAGCAAAATAAATTAATATTGGAGATCTTAAGACCATGTTCACCTATCCGGAGCAGGGACATCATTCATGAGTTATACTCCAGGAAACATCTAAGCCAAAAATAACCACAAGCCTAACTCCGAACGTTTAGAGCGATTTAGCATACGTACTGGACCCATGTCGCATGCCCCTCACATCCTTTGTTATCTCATTTAGTTTAATCTTAGAGACCAGTGAAAGTTGTCTCAATGCAAGCTATTTGAGTAGACGTTTGCTCAGAGGCTCCCACTTCTCATCTTAAACTAAATGTTTTATTTAGAAACCTCATCGCACCAGACCTGGTGAGGGACCTCTAACGCAAGCTACTTGAGTAGATGTTTACGCTTCAAGATGCCTCACTTCCAGTGAGAGGTCGTATTTGTGGAGGTCTAATGATTTTAGTTAGAGAAGAACCAAAATCCAGCTTAGTATTTTTAATTCTAAAGGTTTCATGCGCACACATTATTTTATGTTGCCATAAATTATGTCATATCTAAAATTCTATCATAAATTAATATGAATCCTAAAATTTATAGACACAATTTAAAACATAAAATAAATCACATAAAGCATGCTTGATAATTTAAAAATTACGACATGCTTAAACAGTAAATAATTAAAGCAAGTAAACATGCTTTCCTATTATTTACTAGTGCGCACATAATAAATCACATCAGTACGAGAAATAATTAAATAAACAAATAAAATTTCTCGTGGCCCCTCAGATGCGATTACAACTGAAAAAATAAATTAAATCTAACTATTACAAGATTTAATTTTAATACAGATCTTCAAACTGGGCCTCCATTGGACTTGAAATATGATTTGAACTGCATCAACAGCAATTGGGCTTCCAAAGTAGGGTTTCTGGCCCAAAAGGGGAACCAAACCCTAATCTCAGGAATGCGGGCCGCCTCCAGGCTGAGAAGCCTGATTTTCGGCCCGGGCTTGGAAACCCTAGCCGCACAGCAGCCAGGCCAGCTCGCCGCGCTGCCTTTCCGGCCACCGCCTGCGGCTGGAGTTCGCACCCCAGTTGTCGCCGCTGGCCGCGCCCGCAACCCAGCCACCTCCAGTCGTCGTGCCGGTCACAACAGCCGCAAGAGGGACAAACGCGAAATTGCCCACGCGAGTGATCACTGTAAAATCTACAGACTAATTATAGCAACAGTGGCAAATAAATTTGTAAACCCTAAGGTTATCGAATCCAGGGGAATTGTGTGGGGAAACTATCCTATATACTAGCTATGATCCTAAGATTCATTGTTTGAGGAATTCAAAATCAGGGTTTTGCCTTAGAAAATAAAGATGACAATATTTGAAAATTAAAGATGTTTTGAAATCAAATTTAAAGACCACAGATTCTAGGGAAGAATTCTTATTATGAATAACATGTAAGAATCAATTAATTTAATAGGTGGAATACTGCAATAATGCTATATTTCCTTGTTTGGAAAATATAACCTAGATTACTATTTAGTGACTATCTCCGCTCGGTCTCAAGTACACCAAATTAGTCAATCTGATAAGCAAATCAGTTCGATTCCTACAGTCTAGTACATCTGTTTGGATAGTGTAGAGTGTATCATGCATTCCTAATCCCACTATTAATATTCACCTCTTGGTCCTTCTATCAATAGCTAGACATCTAAATTAATCGTCACCTCTCGGTCCTTGAATTAATCTAGAATTAAAAATAAACACAGGAATCATGAACCTAATTAATTAATCCTAACATGCATCCATAATAATATCAAACCCTAGAACCCGCTAGGGTTTCTAGCCACTCATCGCAGATAGAAATCCAAAAGAAAACATATTAAAGTGCATAAACATAAAGAACTTACAAGAAAAATAAAGGGTTTCGTGTTTCCCAAGTCTCCAAACTCTAGAAACTAAATTGTAGAATGAAAAATATGAGAGCTTCTTCAAAAAGTCGAATTTAGTTAGGTATTTATAGGGGTGGATGTGTATCCTATCAAATCTAGGGCTAAAGATATGAATAAATCCGATTTTCATCAAATTTCCCGCATCAGCAGACCTGCGTTGATCGTTGCTGATTGGCGTCGATCGACGTGGCTTTATCTTTGGCATCGATCGATGTGGATTCTCGTCGATTGACGTGGTTTCTCGCCCCTTCTGCACGGTCTCACGGTTTTGGCCATAACTTCCTCTCCCGAACTCTGATTGACCCGATTCCAGTTGCGTTGGAGAGCTAACTCAAAGCTTCATCCATTTCCATGCGCCAATAGCCCGAATTCCCCTTGTGGAAGAACTCTTCACTGCTACTCTTACACGTCACTGCTTTCGGAACGGTTTTCAAGTAATTTTAGGCCTGAAACCTGCAAAAAAACCAAGATGCGCGTAATACCACCTAATATAAACTCATGCATAGAATACATATATATATATAAACTCAATAAAACTACATTAAATAGTAGAAAATAATATAGATAAGCGAGTCAAATAATGAGCGGGCTTGGAAACCCTAGCCGCACAGCAGCCAGGCTAGCTCGCCGCGCCGCCTTTCTGGCCGCCGCCTGCGGCCAGAGTTCGCACCCCAGTTGTCGCCGCTGGCCGTGCCCGCAACCCAGCCACCTCCAGTTGTCGTGCCGGTCACAGCAGCCGCAAGAGGGATAGACGCGAAACTGCCCACGCGAGCAGACCGCACGCAGAGGCTGCAGGAAAGCTACCTGTGGCAGAAACCTAGCCGCCGCTGCTGGTGCTGCCTTCGCCTGCCACCTGCGTGCAACCACCACTATCGCCGTCTGCTTCTCCCCCGGCCATCGCCGGTCCTGCATCAAAAAACGTGACGGGGAGAGAGAGGGACGGGCGCAGCCCAGCCGCAGGGAAGACTCCCGCCGCCGCCACCCGTTTGCGCCGCGTGTGCCGCATCGGTCGGATCTGGGAGCTCGCCGACCACCTGCACGCTGTAGCTGGACTGCCATCGACCTGGGCTCGCCAGAAACACGCGTAGCAGCTTGAAAACTAGCCACCGGCAGAGATTCTACCCGCCGCCGCCGGCAGCGGCTGCGATGGGTGGCTGAACCCTAGTTCATGTCGCCTACTTTGTTCTTCGTTCTTCTTCTGGATCCAATTTTATAGATTTGAATAATAAAGAAAATACAAAAAAAAAAGATCTAAATCTATTACATGATTTTCCCTATTAAATCTAACCACGGATTTTCTCGTGGTGAAAAACAGATCCAAAAACGAGAAGGCCACGAGAACAAAACATCCACGACAATTTAAATCCAAACATGAACATACATATTTATTTAATCTCAATTATCCAAGATAGAGCCTAAGAACATCAACCTGGCTCTGATACCAATTGTAGGGTTTGAGTCTACGGTGGACAACATGAGTTGCCATTAATTAATTCTTGACAAGGATCGTTCTTAGGATACCAGAAATAAATTTCAATTAAATAAACCATGCGAACCTATGCATGCTCCTACAAAATTAATTGCAGAGGATGGAATTTAGGGAATACCTGATCTTCACCGTTTGATCTACAGATCTAGATCGGAGCCAATAACGATGAAGTAGATCTGGATCTGAATCTGAACAATGGCGTTGAGAGTTGTTCCTACAGATCTGATCTTCTGATCTGTCCCCTTGCTCCTTGGAAATCTGGTGAGGATTATCTACCAAGTTGGATCCGAGATCTGGAGAAATTGATCAGTTTCTCCCTCTGGATCAGCCGCCGTCGTTCTCTCTTTTTTCACTCAATATACTGAAAAATCTTTTTTTTTTGATCTAATAGAGAGAAGGTCTATATATAGTGTTAGGGTTTTGAGAAACCCTAACCCTAATGGGCTTGAGCAGTTCGTGGGCCAGATCAGGGACCAGATGCAAATAATAAAGTGGACCCTCTTTATTAATTAATTCTACCTTGTTCAACCCAGAACATAATTAATTAATAAAACATTGTTTTAACCTTCACCACGGTAACAATGCTGACTCGCCCCTTTATTACCACGTTATTAGGAACGGGTTGCACCAAACTAACATGATCCACATATTTAAGGTTTTAGACATTCATTAATTAATTTGGCTTATGACAATCAGCCACAATTAATTAATCTCTTATTTCCTGAGTAATACCACTCACTCCTTTTCACTTATGCCTGAATTAAATAATTCAACCTGCAGGGTTTAGCATAATGAACCTTGTGAGCTCCTCAGGGAATGTCACCATCCTGAAACAGATATGCTTACCTAAATGTCCAGCCTAAGCAGGCCACACATAAATTGCCAACACCCAAAATACGGGTATAAGAGTACATGTAAGACTCACCACCATGGTAAATCATAGTGTGGTCAATCTGTGTGTGCCCCTTATCCTTCAGTTAGGTTTAAGATCATAGGAAGTATGTTAGGGATCTGGCTCATTCATATGTCAATGAGAATGGCACATCCCACTGTTGATCCCATCAATACATAACCATGTACCGACACATCAAGTAGCTAGGATAAGCCCATTTATGAATCGATGTGCCGCAACTTAGACCGACAGCCTATCTAGGGACTGTCTCAACTGTGATACTGTTTATATCTCGCTAGGTCAAACGACTCATATGATCCTCTATGATCTCCTACACACCATATGGTCATCCCTATAGGCGAGATAATAGGATATTATGGTTCGTTGTATGTTTGTTTCATCAGACAGCGAAAATTGTTGTAGCAACACATATATGAAGACCAGTGTACAAAACACTTAATCATATGTGCTTTCGGTATACAATTCCAACATTGTGTTGGTGACAAGCTCTTTGCTAACCTCTTTGCTTTCTGTCAGTTTTTCATAAATTAGTCTCTTTGTTTGTTGTTTGGATTCTGTCAACTAAGTATTTGTTGTTTTGCTTGTGAGTCGTCGGCTATTATAATTCATATTAGTTATTCTAAAGATGCATGTAGAATTGTCAATAATGAACTATTCAGAAGTTGCTTTATTATAATGTATTAGCTCTTTTAAAAATGCATATTAGTTCTACGAGAGATGCACGTAGAACTGTCAATAATGAACTACGAAATCCTTATTGCATAAATTTAGATGATGAAAACCTTATTGAAAATAAAAATTAGTGATTTTATACATAAATCTCATAGTAGCACACTGATTTTCGTAAAATGCATGAAAATATACTTAAAATGCACTATATGATGTATAAAATACATTATATTCATTCAAAAAGTGAGATTTCGTAGAGATATAATGAACACATTTTAATATAAAATGAAAAAATTTTAAGATAAAATGAAGTGAGAATATAATATTTTATTTTTTGCAATATAATGATATTATAATGCCTATTTGATAAAAATATAATGAACTTATTTTAAGATAAATGACATTAACATATATTTTATATTATGTAATATATTGAGATTGAACCATTTCATTGTTTATTTCGATGTATGAATGATCGATATGACTCAGGACAAAACTCAAAATTTGCACCTTAACTTTCAACATGAACTTGGATTATTTTGATGCACAAATAAGATGATGATTTGTTTGTGTAGACATGGTAAAAATATTCAAATAAAATATGGATATCTAGATATATATATTTCAATTTTGAAAATCAGATCATCTTTCTTATTTATAACCATATTTTCTATATCAGATTATATATGAATATCCATATCTTGATACACACAATATTTCTTTATTAGAGAGATTTTTTTTCCCGTAATGAGACTTAATGCATATTTACTAAGATAAAATTCACAATATTGAACATAACATGTCATAAATAGAGAGATTAAACATTTTATTTCGTAATGTAATGTTATTGCAGGATATTACCCCTAAATGGAATAAAATAGTAGTTTAAATGTAGGTTTCAAAACTATGATTCACTGTATATAATTACTATATTATCATTTAATACATGATATTAACCCTAAAATGCTGCGCGGTTTGAAAGAGTTGTTATGTAATATGGTCTGTTGATCTTGCAAAATCAACAGCCTAGATTCTTTCTCATTTCTCGTGCTAAGACTATCCTCATACCCACCATGACCCAACTATTTAATAAACTATTACTTTTTCTTTCATCCATTTACAAAACCTACAACCTAATAAAATTTAACTAATATCAGTGATCCAATTCAGCCTAAATTTTTAAATAACATATTAATTTCTCTCTTTTAATAAAATATAAAAAATATTAAAATCTTACAATTGAAGTTTATAATTATATTAAGTAAATTGTTCAACACAAAAAATTCATAATTTACTTAATAAATAAAATCTCAAATTACGAATACATGAGTTAGTAAATTACATACTTAATTACTAGTGCCGAGATTATAGCAATAATTATAAATAATTTTTCTGAGAAATTTTGAAAATAGTTATGCAAATATATAAAATGTAAATTGTTATAACAATAAATGCCATGTAAGAAATTGCAGTGGAGAGAGAGAGAGGGGTTGACGGCGGTTTGCAAGAAGCTGTGTCAGGCTTCATTTATTTTTTTCTTTTTTTTATTTGTTAAAATTTTTTGTTTTTTCTTATGACTTAAAGTAAAAGGTTCATTCTCACTAGAGCACTGCTCCCTCTTTCTATATATATAGGGGTGTATTTTAGGTTGAACACTTCTACATAAATGAACTAAAACTAAATATTAATACACTATTAGATCAAAATTTTAACATTCCACATTTAATTCTCACGATATCATTATAAAGCTTTCGAAAGATCATTATAAGGGTAGAAAAGTAATTAAGTTTGTGAAAAATATGATTTTTGATTTACTTTTCAATTTTTTAGAGATCATATCCCATAAAATATGCTCGAGTTAATATTTAATTTCTCTCACCTATCAATTTAAAAAAAAATTACGCCTCCATTTTTTGCGATCAAAATTACATATTCAATATTACAAACTATTAGATTTTATTTTGTGTATCCGCATAATCGTGTAATAAACAGTAACATACATGATTAGGGGTAACAATTCGTGCGGATCGGATCCTTATCGTGTCAATCCGGTCCGTTAAGGTAAAATCTGTATCCGATTCATTAAGAAAAATCAAAATTCGTATCCGATCCGTTAAGCTCAAATCCGTATTTGCACGAATTCGATTCGTATCCGTTAACGATCCAATAAATATCCAATCCGATAAAAATTCAAATCGGATTAATTCAATAAGAATCCGTTTCAATAAACACAATTATAATCCAATGAAAATTTGATAAGATAATACAAAATATTCATATTTGATTGTTCAAGTAATGTGTTTGATAAATAAATAAAACTGCAACTTCATTTGAAACTAAAATCCTCAATCAAATATCCTACGATGCATAAATTAATCTTAAATTCAAATTCTAGTGGTCGAACATGCTCATTTCTAAATACTGGTCAATCTTTCACCTTAGTTGTCAATACTCCACTTACAATCTTTCACCTTTTTTTTTTCTTTCAATTGCTTGAATTCCTTATTTTTTCTCACACAGTAGAACATGAAATTTAAATACTTTTTAAAATATATAGCAAATATTGATTGTTTAATACATTAAATTTAACACGGACGAATATAGTTGTTTTGATTGCCATCTTTGCGTGAGCCAATAATATTTCTCATTTGGTATAATTCGTAAACGAAATTAAAGATTGAGTTATTTTTACCTAATAATAATACATTGGGGTATTTTCCCAAGATATTAATAGATCATAGTATAATTCATAAATAAAAGTAAAAATTAGGGTATATTTAACTTATGTAAATAGATTAGGGTATTTTTCCGAAAATATCAATAATTTAGGATATTTTACCCTATTTACCGTAAATATAATAAATCCAAAATATCTAAACATAGAATTAAGTGTGCTAGAGAAAAGTATGAGACCTAGGGTGGCCAATTGCCATTCCCAACTCCAAATATTGCAATTTAATTTTTATAAATAAAACCAATATTGTGTTAATAAATAAATATAAACTGAACAAGGAAAATTACAGAATTGCAGGCCGACAGTAGATTGCCGGAAACGTGAGATCTGATGGAAACCGCGCTACAAGCACTAACTCTCACGTAAATTAGCCTCGCCCTCGTGTATTGCACTTACACCGGTAAACCCTAAATCCCATTTTATATCACTCTATTCCAATCTCCCTCTACATTCGTGAATAGTTTAATTTTTCTTCTTTAACTTACCAAACGAAATCGAGTTTTAATTGCACTACTCTTCAGGTAAAAAGGTTTGATTTTTCCAACTGAAGAAATAATGGATGATGCCTATGCCAGATCAGTCAGCGAGGTAATATCTTCTGATGCAAGATCAACTGAAAATTATTAATTTTTTATTTTTCAGTGTTTGATTTTTTTTAATTAATAAAATTGGTTACTTGTTCATGTCTTAGATCAACTTAACAACGTAGAGAAGAGAAATTGATTCGAGTTAAAAGACCTTTCTTTTATTTTATTTTGTTAATCTCCACATTTTTGAAGCATCTGATGTGTAGATCGTAAATTTTGGGCTCTAGCTTCAACTTAGATCGTTTTACATAAATTTGTCTTGTCAGCTTATCCTGCATTGAATTGGGTTTCATTGGTCTTTTCTACAATTTGATTTTATAATAGTGGGCATTATCCTATCAGGTATTAGAATTTTTTGCTGTGGACCCAACCAGAGGCTTGAACGACTTCCAGGTAAACAGTTAAAATTTCTCTGCAATTTTCTCGCTGAATCGATCAATGTGGTTTTACATATAGGAGTTTTGTTCATAATTGAGATAATAAGCGATTCACTCTTTGCCAAATGGTCTGTTTTTTTACTTTTCAGGTTGCAGAGCATGGTAGATTATACGGGAAAAATGGTACGATTGTTGCAGATCATGGCCTGTTGTTATTGCTGAATGTTTGAAAAAAATGAAGACAGATTAGGATGCCAAAAGATTTAACATTTGAGTTTATAAGGGTGCTGGGTATGAGTAAGGATACTACTCACCTTAATTAGATGTTGAGTGGCTCTGGGTGTGACATAAATGTGACTATGTACCAGTAGGCTAGTGCAATAGTCAAATGACTTGGAAATCTCAGATTACTGCATGCCTCCAGACAGTGGTTTTCATGCAATTAGCTTTACAGCTGATTTCTTATTGAGTAGCATTGTTGCAACTATAGACCTTGATATTGATGATTGATTTGGGATATTTGGGTTAGGGGCATATTACATATTTAGATTGGGTGATGATGGTGGGGATAAGATAGGAAGATTGTGTAATGTATGCCAGCTCTACTTATTCCCTCAAATTTGGATGATCTCACACTGGGTAACGGATCTCTTTGGGAACTATTGTTTAATTTGATGATGCCTCTCCTTTAATTTGTCTTCCTAGTTTTCGTATGCATCTTTGATTTTTCTTCTCAATTTCATTTTTGAAATAGCTATACTTATGCATTATAATTCGTAAGTAACCCTAAAGTAAATAAGACTAGAATGTGGAATCCATAAATCAAAAGAGATTTCAAATAAAATAGTGTCCTGGGTGAATAATTGGTGTTTATCATTTGGAATAGCTTGTAATTTGGGTCATCCATTTTTTCTTCTGATGATCTATAACTGTGTATAATCCTCTTTAATGACATTTTTGTTGCATGTTCTATGCTTGGCTGCAGTGCTACCTCAAGAAAAGAGTACGCGAACCTTTACCCTCTCTCTCTCTCTCTCCTCGCATATATGCTGCTGTTGAGCATTGCTGACACTGTAGTTCGTTTAAACTATATCAAGTTTTGCTCTCCATTCTAATTATTTTCGTTTTAAACCAAATTCATGTCCCCTGTGCAATGATTTCATGTCTTATTTCTTGTAACTTAAGTTATCATGATTTAGAACTAGTTTAATTAACTGCAGTGTGTCAGAGAACCAAATCCTGAATCTATTTTTTTTTATGTAATATAATATGATAATATAGGATTATAGATCTAATTCATAATCTTGAGCTAAGGACGGAACTGAATCCTAATAAAGGGCACAATTTAAGAAGCTTGCTATGAAATACTGAGCAAAATGCAAATAGAAATATTTTATTATTCTTTCTCTTAAATTTACTCTGCACATAAAATCATTTATTTTGTCATTTTCTAATAATGAGAGGGTTGAATAAGCAAATCTATTTGATATTTGCTGATTTTACCTTCTTCTTTGTCTAGGACTGTAGATCTGTTGGCTCTATTAGTTTAACACATTTATAATCAGACCATTAAATCTGTTTAGGACATAGGCATAGGTTGTATTATTCTCATATGCTTGCCATGAATCTTACACTTCAATATTTGGACTTGTGAATGAGATAAGGTCTCGTCTCTTAACAATATCAAGCCAATGCTCCCTTTTTCTAGAAGCTAAGTGCACCTGTATGGCTGTACGTTTAGTTTTACACATTAACTTGTTGGAATCACTTCAGAATGTTTAAGCTTAAAATGGAGGCAGTGATTTCAAATTATTTTGAACAGGCACTCCTTTTTGGCGACTGGTGCTGAAACAGTTCGATGATTTACTTGTAAAGATATTAATTGCAGCTGCAATTGTCTCCTTCCTTTTGGCCCTGGCTAATGGAGAGACAGGGCTTTCTGCCTTCTTGGAGTCTTCAGTAAGATTGCAGCTTCCTTAGTTTATATAATCCAGTATTTAACCATATCAATGGTTTTATTCACACATGCCACTGTTACAAGCAATAATTTTCTGGAAACTAATAGCTGTTCCATCTAGTTGCTATAGGTTCTGGAAGAAATTTCCTTGTGTATGCCTCCTTATCTTATTTAACTGGACACACTATTTGTGTACTAATTTGGCCAAACTTAATATTGTGTTCAAGCTTTTAGTCAGCAAGAGAATGTAGAAACACAAATGAAAGAGTAATATGGAATTTTCTTAGTTGTTCATCTTTACAAGTGTTGGTACATGACCTTCATATATCATTCACTTGTTCCATATAGTTCAAGATCTTGATAATAGAGTGAAATTTGACTTATGAGACATAAGCATTGTACGAATTCACTGAATTGTCCATCCTGTTAAATTTGTATTTATGATGTTAAAGATATATGTTAATATATCTTTGTGATATCTTTAGATTGTTAAAAGATATATATTACTACCTCCGTCCCGGATCATTAGTCTTGTTTCATTCCGGCACAGATACCAATGCGAGTGAGATAGATGAAATTAGTATTTTATTAATGAGTGTGTATTAATTTTCCATTTTAGGAAAGCAAGACTAATGTTTGGGACAGACGAAAAAGGAAAACAGGACTAATGTTATGGGACGGAGGGAGTAATATATATTTATGATATCTTTTAGTTTTTATTTTTCCTTTTCCTTCCTAGGTTAGATTTGCCCTACTTGTATAAATAGGTGTATTAGTTTGATCATTAATTCAACAACTACTACTACTACCTTTCTCCAATATGTCTCTATACCTTAACATTTAACATGATATCAGAGCGCCCGGTCCTAGGGTGCTCGATTCTTGAGAATTCAGAAGATTGAGATTTTTCCGGTGACTTCTGTTGCACTTGCCTCGTCACTCTCTATCCATCTGTGTTGTTTGCCTCCTATTCTGATGGCACTCCTATTCTGTCCACGATTTTGGGTTTGCTATTGCTTCTGTACTGTCCCGCTTTGATTGCTACTGCCTGTCTACTTGTCCCGTTTTGACTATTACTGCCTATCTGCTATTCTAACTGCTCCACCTACTGTGCAATGCTCTTCGCATGCCCATGACAATTTATCTACTACTACTACTACTACTACCTCTACTTCCGCAAATGTGTTTACTGTGTCTGCGACTGTATTGTGCTCGGGCTGATTATCTTTGTACCAAGCTGAACATGATTGATACATATGCTCCAGCTTGAGGGGAGGAGTGTTAAAGATATATGTTAATATATCTTTGTGATATTCTTAGATTGTTAAAGATATATATTAATATATATTTATGATATCTTTTAGATTTTATTTTTTCCTTTTCCTTCATAGATTGGATTTGCCCTACTTGTATGAATAGATGCATTAATTTGATCATTAATACTACTGCTAATACTTTTCTCCACTATGTCTCTATACCTTAATATCTAACACATGATATTAATGTCATTGTTCAGGAGGTCCACCCAGATTGAATATATTTTTCTATAATGAGGATAATTATCATTTATTTCAGACATTTTGTGATTCTGCAGTAATAAGATTTTTAAACGTAAAACCTCGATGAGTGTTTGGATGTTAATGAGTGCTTATGCTTATGTTATTTGATTTTGTAGGTAATTCTCATGATATTGGCTGCAAATGCAGCTGTTGGAGTTATCACGGAAACAAATGCTGAGAAGGCCCTTGAGGTTAGTTTTACGTAACAACATTTTTGACGTTGAATATAACTAAAATTGAAGTTGAAGAACCCATATTCGAACAAATTCAAACTTTGAAATCCCGGCTTTATTGTATATAAGGATGTGTTACACTATGCTTTCTTCATTCATCTCCCCATTTTCTTGCTATTGAACTCATCAGGTTGTTAAATTATACTCCATATTCTAAGGTCAAATGCACGTGTTTTGTGGTTATTGGATGTAACTTTTACCGAAGTGTACATTCTCATGGATAGAAATATAATTTAAAGGAGCGTTAAATTGTCTTTTAAAGATTTGTCACATGCTTTGAATAGTTCAGATTGATCTTTTTGCCTATAGACTAATTTTACTTTCTGTGGTATTCTTTTTCTTGTGTATCCATTGTGATTTCATATCAAGACAATCTAAAGAGAATTTTTTGGGAATGTGTGGAATTATCTTTGTACCTGACCCTCGGCTTTGCATGCAGTTGGTCCTTAAAAGTTCTAAGGAAAATAAATGCTTTGTTTCTGGGAAGAGTTCTGATTTTTTTTCCTTCCATTAGTTTCACACCACATCTCAATGAAATTTCAGAACCAATGGCTCCTTGCTGCCTTTGCATCAGCCAGCGTGTGTTAGCCATGATAAACCTAACTTTAAGCGTAAGTCGTGGCTCAACAGCTGCTACGAGATGGAGTTGAAAGACTTAAGGGGCTTTTGGTTTAAATCTCACAAATTATTATGGATATTGATTAAGGGAATTAGTATGAGTTTAACTATTACTATTCCAATAAAGTTGTTTGTTTTATTAGTTGAGTTTGGAAATAATTTTCAATTTGATGTTTAGCACTTTAGTTTGATAAGTTCTTAGGTTTAGAAATGCTTTAAAGTATTAACATTAAATTTATAAAAATAACAAAGTCCTTGTTATTTTATTCAACTATTTAATGTTCTTACGATAAAATAATTAACTTAAAAATAATTGTAAATGAACTGAAAATTTTTTTATAGAAAAAATGACATGAAAACTTTGATCATAAAAATTTAAACAGCAGTAAAGTAAAAATAAAAACAATAATTATAAATGCCCTAAAATAGAAAGTGAAAATCATAAAAAAGATAAAATAAAAACTAATTCAATAATAAAATAATAAACAGACTTGGAAATTGAAAATAATAAAGTAATTAATATTTCATTGAACTATTCAATTTTTTTACATTGAAAAATAATAAAGGATTAAAATAATTGTATATAATCTGAAATAAAAAAATAATTAGAAAAAATGACATGAAAACTTTCATATAAAAATTAAAAAAATAATAAAATAGAAAAAAATGATTATAAATGACATTAAATAGACAATATAAAAATGACTAGACATTCTATTCCACAAATTAAAAGAAAAATAACTATAAATGATATGAAAAAAAATAAAATTTGGGAATGAGAATGATTCCCTTACTAAAGGGAAGGTTTGGAGAATTCCCAAATATTGAGAAATCATTCCACTCACCCCCCATTCTGAAACCCTTCAACCAAATAGTGGAATGGTTCCAAAATCATTTCATTCCTTGACTCCGAAATCCACCAACCAAATGAACCCCCCCCCCTCTCCTTTTGGGATACAAACCAGAAGTACTTATTGTATCATCAGTTGTTTCTATTTTTGTTGACAATTTTCTCTTGCTCTTTGAGCCACTCCCGTCTTCCGAAATCTGTCAATACTACTAGTTTTTCCACACCAATCTTGATTTGTTTGTTGCTATTCTAGTACACAGAAATGAAAATTCCTTTTCAAAGCTGATAATAATCTTCCTAGAATTGAGAAAAGGCAGTGTTTACTTCAGAGTTGCTGCACAACCTTTATATCATAGAATGTGTTATTCGCACTAGCTTTATCTGCAGTGTTCTTTCTTTCACGCACTGTCCTGTTCAGCAGATACACACTAGGAAATAGGAATATGAAAATTATTTCTTACTATTGCTAACAATGTTTAGCTGACTCTCTACATTGAATGGATCAATGTTCCTGTACTTGCTCTAAGGTCTGATATTGCTATAGCAAAAAACTGGTTGTTCAGCATTAGATTCCGTTGCAATCATATTTGTAGTGAATGTGATAATCCTAGAAATAGCAACTATAAATGACAGGAATTGCTTAGAAGTTGTGGTCCTGACTTCTTTTTTTTGAGTTTGGTTTCAGCTCCTTCACTTTGTAATCTCAAGACCTTCATAATCTCCCCTAGCTACTTCATGCTGTAATCTTCTAGACTTTGATAATCCCCCCTTTTAGATTACGCAAAATGATAAATGTCTTTGGTAGATTTTTTTCTAGACTTTGATAATCTCCCTTATAGATTTTTTTCTACCAAAAGCTTGCAATTCATTTATGTAGGAAGTAAGGCTGTGCTACTTATGTGGGTTAAGATTCTTATGAAGCTAGGAAGCCAGCTAACACACACTACTACTATGCTAGAAGCTTTTGCTCCTGCATTTTCATTAGGCCTTGTTTATCGCATTAAAAAGGCCTTTCCAAGCTGTTAATAAAGATTATACTTAAAGGATCATGTGGAAATGCGGTCACTTTCGGCAAAATCATGAAATCTTTTGTCTATTTTGAGTTTCTCTAAGTCCTTGTCATTTTGTTTATATACGTACTGTTTTACGCAGGAACTACGTGCATACCAAGCTGATGTTGCGACTGTCCTACGAAACGGTAAGGCAGAGCCTTTACTGAATCATGGAAGTCGGTCATTTTATTTATGATAATGTTGGTTATCCATAAAATTTGGTGCCTAAATAATTGTAGGTGATGCTTAATTACAAACTTAATTGATCTTTATCTTATTATGTTATCTAGGTCTCTCTAAAATGTGTTGTTTATCCAAATAAATGATAAGTGCTGAGGCGTGTTTGTCTAATTCCCCAAGTCTAGTCTTTATATGAAATGGTGTTTTTGTTTTCAAAATTTTGCAACTGATGTAGGTATGCCATACCGTTGATATTTGCTTTACTTTTCTTGCTTTATTTCTATCTCATGAGTTTTTGGTTTTGATGATTTATGTGGTGGCAAACGAAAACATTGATATTTGACTCATCCCCTAATTATCTTCTAAAGGGCATGTAGAAATGTATTTTTAATTTTTTTTAATCAAATGTAGAAATGTATGTTGACTAAAACTTCAAATTTTGAATGGGTAGAAGCAAAACATTAATTACTGTAGTGGTTGGGTTTCATGTTAAAATCTATACTTACAGCTGACATCTATATTGTTCACATTGAACTAACACAACCATGCTAGACTGTCTATGCCTGACATAAAGCCGTCCACACCCTATATCTGTCTCTGACCATCCTATATGTATTTGTGCCGCTGGCAATGCAAAAGTGTGGCCATAAGTTGTGCATACATCTATACTATATATACTGTAGTTGCCAAAATGTATTAAAATATGACTATTGTAATGATTACATACTTTGACCTCAGAACCAATATAGAGCCAAGAACAAAGTGCTGAAGTGAGAGATACGAGTTTAAAACTTTATATTGGTGCTTGAGTCATGTTATTTCCTCAATGACCGAAAACCATTGGATGAATACCTAAAACTAATGATGTCTTCTGCCTTTTCGGAATAACTAGCTTTACACCAATGCGCTGCACAAATTGTAATATGTGTATATTTTATAATATTAAAATATAGTTAATAAAATCATAAAGTATATATATGTATATATATATATATTTTCTTATTAATTGTTCATAAAATAAATCTAACTTTCCTTTATCAATATAATTATAATATAAATTACTCTCAATATTTCATAGGAATGGTTTGGTACGGTATATCAAACTATTTCTACTATACCGAATTTTACAATATACCATTACCGTACCGAAGTTTTTGATACACCTTCGGTATATTGAATTTTCAGTATGGTTATGGTATGTTTTCGGTATGACATACTCCCTCCGTCCCAAGTAAATTGTCCACATTTCCTTTTTCGTCTGTCCCACAATATTAGTTCACTTTCCTAAAATAGCAAATTCTCTACACTCATCAATAAAATATTCATCTCACTAACTTCCACTACCACTCACATGCATTGGTTATCGTGCCCGGTCAAATGTGGACAATTTGACCGGGACGGAGGGAGTAATTTATATGCTATCATCGTACCATTTTGATATTGTTCATGGCCCTCCAATTTAAGAAAAGCAGTATAAAAGCAAAAGTCATACTGCTCAGAGTTCATAGACTTCTGGGATACATAATCTTATCTGCTCCAAACTTTCTAAATTTTTCCTTGTAGTTATTATTTTAACTTATGCCTTTGCTTATTACTGGTTTCTGATGCAAGATCATACCTCTGCCTATCTTTTTACAACTTTTTGAAGAATCTAATTTGTCAATATCATCTGCATCTTCAAAAACTGTTAGGTTGCTTCTCAATCTTACCTGCGACGGACCTTGTCCCTGGAGATATTGTAGAAGTCAGCGGTATATCAGTCGCTCCACTTATATCTTTCAAAGTCCTTAAAACTGCAACATTATGATTTTAAGGTCAGAGTGTTTATAACTGTGCATGATTTTCCCTCTCTCCCTGTTGATTACATAGTTGGATGCAAGATTCCAGCAGATATGAGGATGATAGAAATGCTTAGTGATCAGTTACGAGTTGATCAAGCGATTCTTACAGGTACTTTCCTCTGCTTGTTTTAGTTTTAAATGCGAACGTCTGAGAAAATGAAAGATATATATATGACTCATATAATTGTTTTATATAATTATAAATAGCATGCTCCAGGAAATTTGTTTGAGACCCACTCCACCATGGGCTGATTTGTGTCTATTGTATGTCGAAGGTTGATGGTTATACCATGCCATTCACCATTTGATTGATTGCTACAGTAGTAGTGCCTGTTTTGTTTGAGCTCTTCCCTATTCTTTAGTTTAAACTTTTTATTTCTAAGAAAATGGATGACGAATGGATTTACTCATCTTATTCTGATAATGATATTTGAGTTATTGCCTAGTACTCCATCATCCTATATCTGCTCCATATTGGGTCTATTTGTCTGTGTTATTGGGATTTTGATATATATGCCATCTACATTTGGTTCCTTTCTACAATTTTATGTTATCTTTGCATTTGCCTATGTTGCATATAGTAGTGTTTATGGCGAGCTGAGCTTTATTGGGCCTGACCTCTATTTCTCAAAGTTATTTATTCCTGACTCCTGAGCATACCTGAGCCTATCAGCCTAATAAAGCTCAAAAGATGGTTAATAAATATAGACTTCTTATTTGCATAATTCATCTATTTGTTAAAAAGATAAATTACATATTTCTCAAAAAGGTATGATATATTTACTGAAATCTATAATTATATACTCATAAAATTTTTGTTTTGATCTTTCTGTATTAACATGGATAAAGTTTGCAAACTACTAGTTCTATGCCGTACGAGCTAGCCCAGGGACCTATTGATGAACTTGACCATGAATTAGAGCTGATGGTGTCTATCTTGAGCTTAGTATGTTAATGTGTAACTATCACCAGCGATGAGCTACTATCATGCTGCGACCCAAATAGTTATATGAGGCTTAGTTCATTAACAGTTTTTCATGCCATAAATTACAATGATAATATTTATGATTTTGTAGTTCTCACTTGCTGCTGTATGATTTTTTCCTCGTCCAATTTCAGTTATACTGATTAATGGCAATAACAACCCTCCTTGGACCTCTCTTAGGTGAGAGCTGTTCTGTGGAAAAAGAACTGGATACCACCAATGTGTCTAATGCAGTATACCAAGACAAGACAAACATTCTGTTCTCGGTAACATTTTGAAAGCTATTCCTTTATTGTTTATCCTCAAGATCCTTGAACTATCAGTGCATAATGTAAGACTACGTTAATGGTCTATTCATGCCCTAATTGTGTTCACTATATTTAATTATATAATTTTAGTCTCATGCTCAGTAAAAACATATTGCATAGTTTGGTTTATTTTTTTACAAGTGCTATACCTTTATTCAAGCAATCAAGCATGCAGTTAACACATTGTTGGGCTCTTGGACTCAAATATTTTCCTTTGACTATTTTCCAGGGAACAATTGTAGTTTCTGGAAGGGCTAGAGCAGTTGTTGTTGGCGTTGGCTCTAATACTGCAATGGGGAGTATACGTGATTCCATGCTGAACACTGAAGATGTAAGCACTTCTTATTCTCTGAATCCTTGAGCACTTTCTTGGTTGTAACCGGGTTAATTGTTACATCCCTATACAGCTTTTAGTGGATGAAATACGTGGTCTTTAGTATCTGGTAATTTCTATAGCATACTGGAAAAATGCGGAAAGTTGTCAATAGAATCATATGTAATTGTTTAGACATGTAGTCACAATCATCATTTATAATCTTTTGAACCTTGATGCTTCTAGCAAAGTAAGCATACTTATGAATATTGATTGGAACTAGAATCTCCTTCAATTGGCTATTATATGATGCAGGAGGCAACACCACTAAAGAAGAAGTTGGATGAATTTGGCACTTTTTTGGCTAAGGTGAAACCAATATTTTAATGCTCATTTTCAATCTGTCATCCTTTTCCACTTCTAAATTTACAAAGTATGCCACATGTTAGCTGCTTTTGAGATTATATGCGCAATCTAGGTCATTGCAGGCATATGCATTTTGGTTTGGATTGTTAACATTGGCCATTTCCGGGATCCTGCCCATGGAGGCTTCTTGCAAGGTGCAATACATTACTTCAAGGTATATTCATGTGATCTGTTCAACCTTTTATTGGATAGCTATGTCCCAAAGGTTTTATGTCTTGCTGTGTGTAAAACTTGTTAAAGTTTTTTCATAGTGTTCAATGCTTAACATGAACCAACAAATTTTCTCACCATCTTTTGGAGGAGTTCTTTCAAATTCTTAGAGCCTCAGATGCGTGGCTTGTGTCACTTAGACAGGCATGTTTTTCATGTATATATTGTCGAAGTGCATTGCTCAACTTGCTTTGTCTTACTGATTTGCTAAACTGAATCCTAATATAAAATCTATGCTTCCTATCAAAGAGCGTTATTTATTTCAAAAGGGCATGTTCTCTATTGTATCCCTTTCAAACACTTAATTTAAGGATAATAATGTAATTGTCTGTACTTATAATATAATTATTAATTTATATTTATCTGTTTTAATATTATCAATTGGAATTATTCATCTGCAAGAACCTAATCGTAATATCACATATATATGGAAATTACTTATTTAATCAAAATATGCAAAATCATTACTCAAAAAGTCAAACTTCTTAGAAAACGTGTTTACATGCAGAACTATGTTCCTCATCAAGTAAACTACTCCCTCCGTCCCGCTAGAATAGGCCCACTTACCGAATTTGGCGTCCCAATTAAATTGGCCCCTTTCCAAAAATGGCAACTTTTACACACACAACAATAAAATATTCATTCCACTAACTCATTCTACACTCACAACTCTTAATTTCCGTGCCGAAAAGAAAAGGGCCAATTAAAATGGGACGGAGGGAGTACTTTATAAGGATGAAGTTGAACTATATTTCACGATTTGCATGATGATTCTTGAAACTTGGAAGTCATTTATGCGTGTTTCATATGTATATCTGTTGGACAAATTTTAACCAGAGATGGCATGATTGTGGGCTCTAGAGTGATCATGGAGGAAAAGTTCAAAGAGGAAAAAGAAAACTTTCAGCACCTACAACATTAATATATTTAAATGTTTCCCTTTTTTTAACTGCCATGAGAGTACCTGTTTCTAACCGTATGTTAAAATCTAGTGATTGCTTTTGAATCTAACTGATGGGGTGATGTACGCTATTGGCCCTATGATAGGTTATTTTGCTTAATATTTATAAGTTGTATTAGAACTGTTAATTTTTCTTTCTAACTAATCCTGTTTTACTGTATCTTTCTACTTTTCCTCCTTTGTGTCTTATTAACTGTTGCGGAATTTGGGATGCCAAACAAATTATGGACAATCATTTTGTTGTTATCCTTCAAATTTGATGCAGAGTACTATTAAAAAGTCCACAGTACTCCTGGAGTTTATCATATTAATTTGGGAATATATTTCAGATTTGTTCAGACATGTTAAATCTGATTCTAACTGTTTAGATGACACCTGCTACGTATTTGTTTCAAAGATTGCATGATAACCTCACTAATTAGTTAATGAATCTTCCATCGTACTATAATTTCTTTAAATCTGTAATCACTGTCTCCTGCTAGTTAGTTCCCACATATAATTATTTTGTGTATTAATTCATCATCTGCTAAACGTTTGGCAGTAGTTTCTAGACTTCGTGGCTTACAAAACTAAATATATTTTGGTTTCCTAGATTGCAGTTGCTCTCGCTGTTGCAGCTATTCCTGAAGGGCTACCTGCTGTTGTTACAACGTGAGTTCTCATGATCTCATCTCTATTTTACATGGCATGTCCATGTGTACATCAATGATTCTCATACCATTTTTACCTGAGAAGAGTTTGCAATGCGGCAAGTGGTCTGCATCTGAAGACAAATCATGCATGGAGTTCTAATAGGCTATTTACATCAGAAAGCATGGTTTTCAAGTTAGTAGCTGTTAGGCGCAGAAAAAACTGACTCATGTCTTTGCATCTTCACATCTTTTCTCCACAAATCCTAAAGCATATTCTTTGAGTTCGGTCTTTCAGAAGTTCCTATTTCAGATTATCCTTGTTAATGGTGGACTCATTGATCTGCAACCGATTGGAAGATCCTGAATCTTCTGATTATCACATAACATGGATTTATATGAACTTATAGCAGGAAATCCCTGATAGTTCTATCTGGCAGTATAATGTATAATGAATTTTTGCTTTTTAAAATTGGACCTTGTCTCCTGGAGCAATTTTTGTTTTTTTTTCTCTGAATTCTATTCTCTTTTGTGTCCCAGATACATGTCAAAAGTTTAAATATATCTGATCTGTTCTGTAGGAAGTCTTTTTGATGTATTTCTTAACAAAAATAAATTGCTGAATGTTATTTTTTTGCACCTGTGTTTATGAGAAAATTCTGATCTGTTTTGAATCGTTACTTAAGAAGCAGCTTAGCGTTTCTCCTCACACTCTTAATTTCATCTGGGTGCTAATAGGTGTCTAGCTCTTGGAACGAAACGAATGGCTCGTTTAAATGCTATAGTTAGGTCTTTGCCATCAGTAGAGACCTTAGGCTGTACAACTGTGATTTGCAGTGACAAGACTGGTACTCTGACTACGAATATGATGTCTGTCTCAAAGGTATCTATTTTATACTCAATAAATATTTCTTTCTTATATCAATTCTCTTATTCCTCTCAATACCTTTGCGGTTGAGAATGGGGAATATGTTGTTTGGAATATTTCCCCTTTTATTAGTTTGTTCACGAGCTAGTTATCAGATGAATTTCATTAAATCTCTTCTTCCAAGCACTTATGGTTTCACATACTGCTAGATTCATTTTCTATTTCGTTCCCATTTGTATTAGTTAATCTTTTTCATGCGATTAAGCATTTTTATTTTTCATTACACCAGTGTACTTGTTTTGCACATTTTCTTATGGCCATTTTCACAATTTCACTGTTAAAGTTGATATAAATTACATTTATCTTAGATCGCTAGGAATTCCTTTTTTGTGATAATATCTCAAAGCTGATGGCAGACTGTGTCAGCTGTCCTAAACAAGTAATACTCTGTAACGATTGTTTTGCCTGTTAAGGTGGCTGTGCTTCATTCTTCAAAGGCTGCTCCTGTCATAGCTGAATATTCCATTAGTGGCACCACATATGCTCCAGAAGGTACTATCTCTGACAGCATCACAGAGCTGCAGGTATTTTTCTGTTTATAGTATTAATGCTGAAAATTATTTGATTGCTGAAAAGTATGACATCTTTTTCTGGTCAAGTTTGAAAATAATAACAATTCTCACATATCAAAGTCATGTATTTTTTGCCAGCATTTTTTTTAAATCTTGAAACAATCATTCTTTACTATCAAAATATTTATCTTTGATTGCATAACAATGTATTAATAATTTTTTTACCGTTGAGTGAAATTTGTCTACTCTGCATTTCTTTATGCCACATGGTAGGTGTTTATAATCCAACTGCAAAAAATTATTGAAGCTTATATCTTATCTTTCTTCTGAATATTTTGTCTTTAAACCTGTTACACTTTTTTAGAAAGACCCTGTTCTCCCTCTCTTGTTAAAGTCTCTCCATTCTCCTAGGCTATGTCAAGGTTCCAGGTGACCTCTGGCCCCTGCTTTTACCAAATTCCCCTATCCTCCCTGCCTGGACGGCTGGATTCCTTTGGAATATTGAGCTTCTCACTGTTTTCCATGATTCTAATTTGTAAATTGTCTATTCAATTTATAGCCTTTATTTAGGGAGGGCAATTGGGTCGGGTTCGGGTTGGCGGTCAGGTTGCGACATGATAGTAACACATGACACGCCAACCCGAAACCGACCCGTTTATTTTCAGGTCAGCCCAGAAGTGACCCGAAATGACCAACTTAATAATGGTGAAAATTTTAACCTTAATAAACATGACTTATTTAACATGAAAATATCCTGTGTAACACGAAAATGACATTATCACAAAATCACAAATACAATTCATAAAATTTTAAAATTCATACGATTCATACTTTCAAGAAACAAGCCAACAAAACAAAGTTTACATCAGGGTTTATCCGAGTACAACCGAACCAAGTACCAAAGTAGACAATAAAAATAATATAACATTAAAACCGAGTAATTTCGCAGGTCATTTGGGTTACGTGGGTCAACCTAAAACTGACCTGAACCTGACTCGAATTTTAATTTGGTTTCATGGGTTCGACCTGAAATTGACCCGAATTTGAAATGGGTTGGCCCAACGCATTTATTTTGTGATAGGTTTGTGTTGGGTTGTCGTGTCGAGTCGTAGATTTCCGCCCCTACTTTGTCTTAGTTACATCGTGGAAGCTTAACATGTTTTTTTATTGTTATTGATTATTCATGAATTCTTCTGAATGAAGATTTATTTGGCACATAATGCAGCTTGAGCTTCCTGCAAATCTTCACTGTCTTCTACACACTGCAATGTGCTCAGCCCTTTGCAATGAGTCTGCTATTCAATACAACCCAGATAAGAGATGCTATGAAAAGATTGGTGAGTCAACTGAAGTAGCGCTTCGGGTACTGGCTGAAAAGGTTGGTTGTACTCATATTTTTTGATTCTGGCAAAGATATTTTGGTACAGCTTAATCTTATTGATTCGGTAATGGCTGAACCAAGTTACTACTCACATTGTACAACTTGATGTATTATTTTACATATCTATTTCACAGATTGGACTCCCTGGTTTTGACTCTATGCCTTCAGCTCTCAATATGTTGTCCAAGCATGAGCGGGCATCATATTGTAATCGGTATTGGGAGAACCAATTCAAAAAGGTTTGCTCCTGCGGCGATTACTATTTTGATAGTTTACCATCACAAACAAATTGAGATAATTTAGAGCCTTCTCTTTGTTTGAATAACCTTGAAATGGGACATACTGTGTCTGTTGGTCTTCTGCATGTTTATTGGTTGGTGGTATTTCTGTATCTGTAGTCTTAATGTGCACAGTGGCATTTGTGCCTAAAAATAAAGATTTACGAGGTTGCTCTATCTTTTCATCCTAATTTAGAAAAATAAGGCCTCATTATGCTTTTCTTCGGTCTTATTGTTAGAATTTGAAACTTCTACCTGCTAGTTCAGGCTGTTAAGCAGCGTGCAGTTTCAGAATTTTTTTTTCCGCGACGGCGAACGGCGGCCGACGGACGGCGGATGGTGGGCGCGATGGCGGCCGGCGGACGGGATCTGGGTGGGTAAAAATGGAAAGAAAATTTTAACCCTAACCCTAATTTGGCTCTGATACCATGTTATAAATTAGAAATGTACAAAACTACTACACTAGAATTACAAGATGATTCATGAATATATCACAATATATGGGCTTGAGTAGGCTAGAGGATATGGGCCTTAACACAGGCTATTGTACATGGCTGAGAAACATTTCCTTCTTTCAGTTCAAATTTCGAATCTAATCCTAATAGTGAGTACAATCATGCACCAAAGAGGTATTCTGACCAAATCATGTTGTGTCTACCATCATGGCTTGGTTTGACTGAAGTCAAATTCCCAGTCCTTGAGAAACTTGGTGGACATTGACCCGATAATGAGTTTTTTCTGAAATTTTCTGTGGTATGTTAAGTTCAGGAGTGGAAGAAGCTTCTCTCAATCACCAAATTTCATTATCTTTTTAGACCATTCACCGGTCATATTTTCATCAAGTATCCATGAAATGAACTCCTGTATGTTTCTAAGTATTGGTTTGAAACTCTCATGCTTGCAGGTTTCAGCTTTGGAGTTCACTCGTGATCGGAAAATGATGAGTGTTCTTTGTAATCGGAAGCAGATACAGATTATGTTCTCAAAAGGTGCTCCAGAGAGCATTCTTCCTAGATGCACAAATATCATGTGCAATGATGATGGCTCGACTACTCATCTAACATCAGAAATTAGGTCCGAGATAGAGTCAAAATTCCAGAGGTTCGGTTTATCTTGTTATTTAGTGAGATTTGTCTAGTTGTTATATTTTTGTTAAATTGAAAGTTGCATCTCTTGAACCTTGATGCATAAGAAGTTCATTGATAAGCTGGTTAACTTTATTTTGGGAAACCTCGTGGTGTAGCCATCTCCGTAGTTGATATAATTGCCCACTGTTTAGATGGGGAACCTGTTGTCCAATTTCCATTTGTTTATTCACTCAAGATGTATAACAGGCAGTAGTAATGATATTACTGGTTTGAGGAGAGTCTTTTCGATGGGCTCTGTTTTGCAAACTGCTTCTAATTTTTCCATGACTATCTTGGTCTTATTGAGCTTGCTTTTAATTTTTATCTTATGAGATAAATCATTACTTTCTGCCAAGTTTTCGATTCTTTTTTCTTTTTTTTTTTTTTTTTTTTTTTTTTTTTTTTTTTTTT
>JAPKLW010000215.1:645282-706403 GCA_026898455.1 Plectranthus barbatus
TTTTTTTTTTTTTTTTTTTTTTTTTTTTTTTTTTTTTTCTTGTAAATGGTTTGTTGCTGCTGGAACATGTCTCAGTAACATGACCTGAAGAACAGTATAATTGAACAGGACAAAAGAGAGGAAGGGGTCTTTTTTCCCTTTTATGTTTGTTGAATTAATTTAGCTCTCTTCGAATAGTTCTAATCAAAACATAACTTTCACAATGAATTTATGTCTTTACTCCGAAACTTGCGCCTTTATTCCCAGAAATACTGGTGGAGCCTTTTCTTTTGCTTGGAAAATTATGTTGCAAACCATGAAACTGGAAGTTTGAGTGAGTATTACAAGCATCAATCATGGAAATATATTCTGGAAACATTTGTTAATGGAAATATAGCATTATTTGAAGTTGAATTATCCTTAGCTGCAATTCTTGCTGTAAAATGCATCTTGAGAGCATTCTGCATTCTACTTCATTGCTCTTTCATATTTTTGCTACTTAAATCCATCGCTACCTTCTCTCTAATGATTATTAATTTTGAAGAGATACCTTCTTTTGTCTGTGTCAGTTTTGCAGGAAATCAGACTTTGAGATGCTTAGCTCTAGCCTTGAAAAGAATGCCTCTGGGGCAGCAAGCTCTGTCATTTGATGATGAGAAAGATCTTACGTTTATTGGGTTGGTATGCTATCTCTTCTGTATAGCGCATTTCCTTTTCAGTCAAAGCTGCATTTCATAGTAACTTAATTTCTCATGTAGTGGTTGTTATTTACAAATAAAAGGTATTTTCAATGAATTTCTAGTTAGTTGTGGTTTCATCTATGTGGTTGCTTTAAATTTATGATTAGTTTCAGTCACAATCTAACATTCTTGTCTTTATGCTTATACACTAAAAGGTTGGCATGCTTGATCCCCCAAGGGAGGAAGTACGGGATGCTATTCTTTCTTGCATGACCGCTGGTATACGTGTAATAGTTGTTACTGGAGATAACAAGGTAATTATGACATGATTATTTGTTTCGTGATTCTTGCTTTGAGCTTTCAAGTTTATATGAAAAATCCACTAAGGTTTTGGGAGTTACGCTATATATAGGCTACAGCTGAATCATTGTGCCGGAGAATTGGTGCCTTTGATCACTTGGATGACTTTTCGGGGATTTCATATACTGCTTCTGAGTTTGAGGAACTTTCAGCATTGCAGAAGACAGTAGCATTGCAGCGAATGACAATTTTCACTAGGTATCCAGATTCTTTCCTTAGTAGGTTCTGTATTACAATTGCAAATATCTCATGCTATGTGATCAGCCATTTTTATCAGCTTCTTGTTTGTTTCATACTTTATTAGAACTTACAAAGAAACTCCAATTATCTAGGGTTGAACCATCTCACAAGAGGATGCTCGTTGAAGCATTGCAGCACCAAAATGAAGTGGTAAACATTTTGACTTCTCTCATGTTTTTCAGGACATAATACATGATTATTCTCCCGCAACTTGTACGGTGTGTTAATCTGTCCTGTTACAGATGTGTTGCATGGTATAGTTGCTAACATTTATCTGACAAACGATTTTGTTCTATTAGTGTTGGTTAAACTAATCCTTTGCCTCATTAGTTATTTCAATTTTCTGTCTCGGCTTTCTAGTCAGATCTGCTTGAGGAATCTCCTATTTTTTTTTTTTGTTTACAATCACTTTTTTGTTAGACAGCCAGTTCAAACTTAATTGCTTAATGGGGGATTCACTAACCATCATTTTACTCAAATACTGCTTTTTGATTCCAGTTGACCCCCAGAAAGGTATCTGGCACTATGAAATGGCTAGAGTTGAAACTTGGTCTACTTATTAGATAAATTACAATGAATTGCTAACACAAGGCTTCACTGACACTAAAAGTTTCTGGAGTAATGACTGAAGTATTTAGCATTTTTAAGGACTACCATTATCACAGCACTCAAGGCCTTGGAACCAAAAAATTGAGATCAATCCTGCACATCTTTGCTAGTTTCAAATCTAGAAGTTCAAAATATACAGTAAAACTGCATCATCAAATTCAAGAATTAATGTCACTGGTGAATTTACTTTATTATATTCTGTGATTGCAAAATCAGCCAATCATAGTTGTTTTTTGTTGTATTACCGCTGACCATTAGATCAATTTATACATAACTATGGTGGTTCTGTACCACTATTAAAGAATGTCCTCAGTTATTTTATCTTCATCATGCGTCTCTAATTATGTACCCTGATTTCTCTTTCCAAGGTTGCGATGACTGGGGATGGAGTCAATGATGCACCTGCATTAAAGAAAGCGGACATTGGCGTTGCCATGGGATCTGGCACTGCAGTAGCCAAAGTATTGTCTTTAAGACTAATTCAATGGAAACATCATTTTCTGTTTCATTCATTATTTTGGAATAGAACTGCTCAGAGTTTAATTTTATTGGCTACTGCAGACTGTGAAAATAAATCTTTCTCCTTTCTAGTCTTTTCAAAATTCGCTAAAATTGAGCAGGCATCTTCTTAATTCGTTGTTTTATTGCATGTTCCAGAGTGCTTCAGATATGGTTTTGTCAGACGACAATTTTGCTACAATTGTTGCAGTAAGATTGGCACCTTATTTTTCGTTTGTTGGTTTTAGTTCTCTCGTACCATCTTCTAGCAGTGTCCTGTTTCATGTTCAGGCTGTTGCTGAAGGAAGGGCTATTTACAACAATACAAAACAGTTCATCAGATACATGATCTCGTCAAATATTGGTGAAGTTGTTTGCATTTTTGTGGCTGCACTGCTCGGCATCCCTGACACACTTGTACCTGTGAGTTTATTTGCTTTTGCATTTATTGCTACCTATTTCTGGTTATCTATTATATTTTGATTTATTCTATTGTCTTATGTTTTTCCCTACTTAATTTGGATTTAATGTCGATGCTGTACTTTTGCGTTTTTTTTGTCGTCTATTTTCCTCTTTAAACTTGTTTTGGATTACTTTTCTTGTGTGATTATATATTCCTCCATGTCCTAAAATCACATCTTTATTTTACAGGTCCAATTGCTTTGGGTTAACTTGGTAACAGACGGCTTGCCTGCAACTGCTATTGGCTTTAATAAACAAGATTCTGATGTTATGAAGGCTAAGCCTCGCAAGGTAACTTGGACTTTTGAGTTTGTAGCCTAGTACTAGTAAGGCCACTAACTGAGATTTAAATGTGGCCTTCTCTGTCACTTTTCAATTTTCTTTTCCCGTTTAAGCACATTAACCATGTCATTAAGATGAACCAAATCAGGACTGGTTCTGATAGAGGATGAAGTCTACTCCATTATCGTTTCCCCTCTTTTGCCTGGTTTTGCTTTTCTTCATTTGTCTTATTTTCTTGGTAAATGATAAGTATGAAACTGCTCCTCATGAAGGCTCTGGAAACTTTTGGTTAAGTACTTCACTATATGTTAGTAGTGTGATCAATTGGTGAGCTAAGAGAATCCTAATTTTTGGCTTGAATGACTAGAACAATTGGACTGGTTCTTTGTCACTGTACTGACCTGGATGCAAGTTTTTATGAGAAAACAATGCACTGCAGTTGACTTTCATATTGTAATAGCTATTTATGATAAGTTTCACATTTATATGACAGATTATTCTAAGGTGTCATCTTACTGGTCTTAGTAAATGATTCTAGTTCATTTATTATTTGTTTTCTTCTAGTACGGGTGAAATAGTTCATTTATATCTTTTGTTCAAATGACATGTCTGGATGCCAGGTTAGTGAAGCTGTTGTCACTGGATGGCTCTTCTTTCGTTATTTAGTTATTGGAGGTACATGCGGATGCCTTACTTATTGTATGATGTTTTGTAACTGCTATATTCTATTTTTCTAGATTGCTAGTCTTTTGACATGTTGCAAGATTGGTAAATGCTTTCTTTCTATTTGTGGGCCACATGTTGCGACTTGAAAACATCTGTTGATAAAATTTTTATGCATCAATAAGTTAAAGATTGTTAAACTAAAAATGCTATTGCTTAATGCATTATTGCTGAAATATGGTTGGTGCAGTTTATGTTGGGCTTGCAACTATTGCTGGATTTGTGTGGTGGTTCCTTTACTCTGATAATGGGCCTAAATTGCCTTACACCGAACTGGTGAGTTACGGGGAGCAAACAGTGTTAAGGGCCTTGCTGGTTCTCATTCCTTTCTTCTTAAAGAGCTTGTCATGTTCAGAATTCGATTTCTATCGTACTGTTATTTCTCAATTTCCACTATATTGTCGTGTAGTCAGTACTATATTAAATAATTGCTTCATCGAGCCAAACAAGAACAAGAGAAATCCCGCACCCCCTCCCCCCCCTCCCCCATCCCATTTTTGTTTGGCTGGGAGTTGAAAGGGTAATTTAGTGCCCTGGTTGAAATATAATTACAGGGCAGTGTTAAAGAGGGGGTGATTTCAGTTTCTAGACCTGGAAACGAACATCATTTCTAGACATCCTGAATGTTATCGTGGGAGTTCAACTGATACTTTAGGATTATCATCATTAATGGGGTCTGTTGATAGTAAAGTCAGTAGTTAACCATACCTCGTTTTATCTATTCTTGTAAATTCTTATATACTTGATATACACTTATTTAACTAATGCTTCTTCAAACTTCAGGTGAATTTCGACAGTTGCTCAACAAGGGAAACAAATTATTCTTGCTCTGTGTTTAGTGATAGGCACCCTTCAACTGTCTCAATGACAGTACTAGTTGTCGTTGAGATGTTCAATGCATTGAACAACCTCAGTGAAAACCAGTCACTCTTGTGAGTATATTAACTTACTAGCATGATTTTAGAAGTTCTATTGAAGAACATGGAGTACATTAAATCTGTTATATCTTATATATTCCTTAACGAAAGGAATTGTGGTAATCATGTTGTTCATATGCCAACAATGAGAAATCATGTATGTATTTAATTCTGCCATGTGATGCTTACTTTATATCCTTCAAGCTACGTGCTATTAAGGAAATCAACTACATGTTTCTTTCTATACACAGCAATGTGACCTCCTTCTATGTTGGATCCTTTCCCATCTTCAGTTGGTATTCTCTCTGATTCAGGTGAAGCAGCCTTTGCCAGATAATCACAGTGGAACAGATAATTACCTTAGGTGTTTGGAATATCACATTTAGGTATTTAGCTCCCACATTTGGAGTTGATCTGGGCCATCTCCTTTCTGATTCACCCATATACCCACCATTTTGCCTCTTGTGGACCACTGTCAATGCCAGCAAATATTGAATGACTTGAATATTGTTTATTAGGTTCATGTGATCCATTTGATGGTTCTCTTCCTATTGTTATGAGTTTACCCAATAAAAAGATATCGAAACCACCAGCTATTGTAGCACTGCAGTGTCTCTTCCCTTCCTCTTGTGAATGTTAAAGAAGCTCTATTATTAAAAAGTTTACCATGTTTCTTGTCTCATGTGCTGATGATGTTTCTTGTCTCATGTGCTGATGATTTAATTTAACAAATATTCTTGGCAATAGTTATTGGACCACAAATAAGTGTTGGTCACCTTGTTTAGACTTTACCTTTATAACATTGATAAATTAAAAAGTTTCCTGTATATGTACTATTCTACCTTAAGCCAAGTAGTGACATTGAATGTAATATTCTCTTACATGGCTGACAATCTTTTTGTGCTCAACTTTTAGAGTCATCCCCCCTTGGAGTAATTTATGGCTTCTTGGATCAATACTACTGACAATGTTACTTCATGTACTAATCCTTTATGTGGAACCGTTATCTACTCTCTTCTCGGTAAGTTGATCTTCTCTATCTTTTTTAAATCTGTCTTTGTTTGGCGTCCTATATAGAGGTTACTGAAAAAAATATAACTTTTTGCAGGTTGCACCTTTAAGTTGGTCCGAGTGGACTGCTGTTTTATATCTTTCTTTTCCTGTAAGCACATGCTCTCTTCAGAATATATATTTTCTTTTCCGTTAATCGACTCCGTCTTATCTTATATTTGTGAAACATTCTAGTATTGCTGTCGTCTCCTGGTTCATGATTTTTTCTTCTTTCTGCGTGTCTTCTTTCATTCATCTCCTGCTATATAAAAAATCTCGATTTTCGATCATCTAGTTTTATGCCCATATTCCTTTGATGTTGGCATTTGCACTATATATTGAATAATCAGCAGCAAACAAGCTTTATGGCGTGAGTAAACAGTAACAGAAATTTGAAGTAAAGACATAGTGTACCACGAGGAGAAGGCAAAGCATAACCTAACTGAATAATGACTAGATATAAGATATGTGCTGCAGCCCCATTCAACAAATAAAACTTGGCCACTTCTGAGTTCAATGTTCACATTTCTTCTTTATTACTCTGTACTTGCAGGTAATAATAATTGATGAGATACTGAAGTTCTTTTCAAGAACTTCAAGAGGTGAGATTTTGAGTTCTGGAGATATCATTTCGTATAACTTCGTTGATGCATTTCTCATATTGGGTCTTTGTTGTTCTGCACCACAGGCGTCCAGTTCAACTTAAGATGGCGGAGAATGGATTTACTGCCGAAGAGTGAAGGGCACGACAAGTGATAGACGAAGACTGTGTACCATACCAATCTTTCCTAATTTCAAAAGCAGTGCAGAAACTGAATTGAGCATGAACTTTTTTAATCTCGAGATTGGCTGCAGCTATTTAGAGATGAAAGAGCTAATGACTTAAAAAAACTTCTTTCAGCAGCTCAAAGAAATAGAAATGGTACTTTGAAAAAGGGGCTTAGATTGCTAGTTAGAAACCAATTCTTTCCCTTCAACACAGTTTTTCGGTCAACTATATCTGGATTGTGTTATGACATCCTTTGCGTTACTTGACTAGTAAAGTAGAATACAGCATTACATTTCATTTCAAAATTATTAGGGACGTGATATTTGCTGAATCTCTCTACATATACAATATCCTATAATATTTACTACAATTAAATTTACATCGTATTTTACTTTATTAAATCGAGAAATAATTAAAAAATATATTTTTAAATAATTCTTTTAAAATAAAATATTTTTAAATTATTCGTTCAACTATAATTAAAGAAATATATTAAATACAGAGTTAACAAAAATAGGGGTTCAAGTTATGAAATTACCCCCACAGAAGAAATTATACTTTTATTATACAAAAACGTAGTAAATATAATAGAGGAAAAAATACAAATTTATCCCAAACTTTGGATTAGTTCTCCATTTTACCTTAAATTTTTAAATATAACAATTTCACGCTTAAATTTTAAATGAGTTTCCAATTTTATTACAAACTTCTAAATATAACAATTTTAGCATAAACTTTGAATTTTTTCCCACCTGTTAATATTTGAACATCGAAAATCTTACTTGAACACAAATAATTACATGTCATGCAAAAAAATTCTACAGACTCTTTCATGACATTTATGAAGTATTTATTAAGAGTAAGAAATTTTAGAGTAATATATATTGATAAATTCATGATAACTGTATTAAATATAATAAATATTAGATAAATATATTTTATATATTATTCGTTTAATATTAAAAAAATATAAATTATTATTTTAGATCTTATTAAATAAGTTATTCACGAAAATAATATTCTTTTAGAAAATTATCATAATTTGAAAGTAGAATATATAGTGAAGATTAATATAGTATGATATGTAAATATGTGTGTCCATATGTAAAATTTTCGATTAAATGGGAAAGAATTTAGAGTTTACGTTGAAATAATTATATTTAAAAATTTGGGATAAAATTGAGAACTCATTCAAAATTTAAAATTGAAATTGGTATATTGATAAGTTTGAGATAAAACTGGGAACTCATTCAAAACTTGAGATATATTTGTATATTTTCCTTATAATAAATTAGTGAAATGTAATATTTTAAAGAAATGAATCTAACTTTATTAACTTTTTTCATAGTCTATTGTATATTTATGCTTGAATATACAAAATAGTATGTAAAACCAAAAGGAAAAATGAATATGATGTGGCTGTTATATTTTTAAATATAACTAATATTTCACTCGTGTGTTGTACGAAATTATTTTATTAAATATTATTAAAAAATGTCATAATTTTTTTTTTAAGTTTTAAGAGATCACTAAGTCTATTAAAATACTAAAACTATTCTAATATGTCGTGGTATCGTAATACAAAGAGGACAACTATATTTTTACTCCTTCATTCCTCGTAATAGTTGATTTTTGTTAAAAAGAATATAATTTACAAATTATAATTTGATTTAACATGTAACGAATTATATTTTAATTCACAATTTAATATTAAATAATTTTTGAAACAAAACATAAAAAAATAATTTTAATTCAAATAACATCCAATATTTTCTCTTATTCTACAATATGATATTTAGTTATTCTCATAAAACTGATTACATAAAATTACACAGGACTTAGCTAATTATCGTACACCCAATCAAATACCATATTTAATTATTGTGCCTTAATTATCATGAGGTATAAATATATAATTTCGACGATTTTCTTCATTAGTATTACTGTATTCAAACAGTCATGTCTATCCTTATTTCTCCAAATTTTTCGTTTCCCCAATATTGCATTGACAACCAACATTAACTCGTCCTTGAATTAATTTAGAATTTCTTTCTTATTCTTCCAGTTTATTTGTCTTGATTTCGAAACATATTTAAAAAGTACTTGGATTCTACAATAAGTGAATTCTATTTTATACTTCTTCAAATCACTTTTATAAATTAACTTTAATTTTTTTTTATTTTCTCATCCTCTCAATAGTGCTCCTCATTTCTTGATCAATTTCATAAATTAGTTTTCACAATACTTTCTTGACAGTTTGAATGAACATTTTTTTATTTTAGAAAAAAAAAAATCAAGGAAGATTTTTTTAAACAATTTATATACATAAATTTAATCAATCTTAAATAGAAAGACTCGCAGTGTTGTGAAAAAATGTCGAAATTCTTTGCAGCTCAATCCATTTAATTTGATTTCAAGTTTGTGAAATCTTTTTGCTGAAATGTAAGAATGTTTACATGATGATTTCATTTCAAGTGAGACTTGAAATAATCATGATTTTCTGTAGATTTAAAGAAAAATTGTGAAATAAAAGAAATACAGAGAATATAAAGATTTTTGAAAAGTTTAATTACATAAATTAATACAATCTTAGAGAGAAAGATTCGCAAAAAAAAGTATCGAAATTACTTTTCTTTTTGCTTATACGTAAGAGTGCTTCCATGATTGATAAGCTCATTATTTTACTTGCATATCTATATTATTTTCTACTATTTTATGTATTTTTATTGAGTTTAGATATATATTTTATGCATGAGTCTATATTAGGTGGTGTTATGCGTGCTTTGGTTTGTTTCCACAGGTTTTAGGCCAAATTCACCGGAAAACCGTTCCGAAAGCAATGACGTGTAAGAGTAGCAGTGAAGAGTTCCTCCACACAAGGGATTCGGGCTATTGGCGCATGACAATGGATGAAGCTTTGAGTTAGCTCTCCAATGCAACTGGAATCGGGTCAATCGGAGTTTGGGAGAGGAAGTTATGACCAAAATCGTAAGACCGCGCAGAAGGGGGCAAGTCAGGACCACATCGATCGACGTGAATCTACATCGATCGACGCCGAAGGGAGAGCCATGTCGATCAACGCCAATCCACATCGATCGACGCGAGTCTGTTGGCGCGGGAATTTGATGAAAATCAAATTTATTCATATCTTTAGCCCTAGATTTGATAGGATACACATCCACCCCTATAAATACCTAGTAAATTCGACTTTTTCAGGAGACATCATCATATTTTTCAGTTTTTAAAGTTTTGAGAGTTGGGAAACACGAAACCCTTTTTTTTTCTTGTAAGTTCTTTACTTTTATGCAATTTAATATGTTTTCTTTTGGATTTCTATCTGCGATGAGTGGCTAGAAACCCTAGCGGGTTCTAGGGTTGATATTATTATGGATGCATGTTAGGATTAATTAATTAGGTTCATGATTCCTGTGTTTATTTGATAATTCTAATTTAATTCAAGGACCGAGAGGTGACGATTAATTTAGATGTCTAGCTATTGATATAAGGACCGAGAGGTGAATATTAATAGTGGGATTATGAATGCATGATACACTCTATACTGTCCAATGAGATGTATCAGACTGTAGGGATTGAACTGATTTGCTTATCAGATTAACTAATTTGGTGTTCTTGAGACCGAGCGGAGATAGTCACTAATTAGTAATCTAGGTTATATTTTCCCAACCAAGGAAATATGGCATTATTGCAGTATTCCACTTGTTAAATTAATTGGTTCTACATGTCATCCATAATAAGAATTCTTCCCTAGAATCTGTGTTCCTTTAAATTTGCTTTCAAAACCTCTTTAATTTTTAGTATTGTCATCTTTATTTTCCAAATAAAACCCTGATTTTTTGTTTACTCAAACAATGAATCTTAAGATCATAATTAGTACATAGGATAGTTTTGTTGGGACTATATACTGAAAGCATATATGATTAAGTGTTTTGTACACTGGCCTTCATATATGTTGCTACAACAATGCTCGCTGTCTGATGAAACATACATACAACGAACCATAATATCCTATTATCTCGCCTATAGGGATGACCATATGGTGTGTAGGAGATCGCAGAGGATCATATGAGTCGTTTGACCTAGCGAGATATAAACAGTATCACGGCTGAGAAAGTCCCTGGATAGGCTGTCGGTCTAAGCTGCGGCACATCGGTTCATAAGTGGGCTTATCCTAGCTACTTGATGTGTCGGTACATGATTATGTATTGATGGGATCAACAGTGGGATGTGCCATTCTCATTAACATATGAATGAGCCAAATCCCTAACATACTTCTTATGATCTTAAACCTAACTGAAGGATAAGGGGCACACACAGATTGACCACACTTTGATTTACCATGGTGGCGAGTCTTACATGTACTCTTATACCCGTATTTTGGGTGTTGGCAATTTGTGTGTGGCCTGCTTAGTCTGGATGTTTAGGTAAGCATATCCGTTTCAGGATGGTGACATTCCCTGAGGAGCTCACAAGGTTCATTATGCTAAACCCTGCAGGTTGAATTATTTAATTCAGGCATAAGTGAAAATGAGTGAGTGGTATTACTCAGGAAATAAAAGATTAATTAGTTATGGCTGATTGTCATAAGCCAAATTAATTAATGAATGTCTAAAACCTTAAATATGTGGATCAAGTTAGTTTGGTGCAACCCGTTCCTAATAACGTGGTAATGAAGGGGCGAGTCAGCATTGTTACCGTGGTGAAGGTTAAAACAATGTTTTATTAATTAATTATGTTCTGGGTTGAACAAGGAAGGATTAATTAATAAAGAGGGCCCACTTTATTATTTGCATCTGGTCCCTGGTCTGGCCCATGAACTGCTCAAGCCCATTAGGGTTAGGGTTTCTCAAAACCCTAACACTATATATAGGCCTTCTCTCTATCAGATCAAGTTAGACTTTTCAGTATATTGAAAATATAGAGAGAGACGGCGGTGGCTGATCTGTGGGAGGAACTGATCGATTCCTCCAGATCTCGGATCCAACTTGGTAGATAATCCTCATCAGATTTCCAAGGAGCAAGGGAACAAATCAGAAGATCAGATCTGTAGGAACAACTATTCATAGCCGGCGTTCAGATTCAAATCCAGATCTATTTCATCGTTATTGGCTCCGATCAAGATCTGTATATCAAACGGTGAAATCAGGTATTCTCTAAATCCATCCTCTGCAATTAATTTTGTAGGAGCATGCATAGGATCGCATGGTTTATTTAATTGAAATTTGTTCCTGGTATCCTAAGAACGATCCTTGGCAAGAAATTCATTAATGGAAACTCGTGTTGTCCATCGTAGACTCAAACCCTACAAGTTTCGTTATACAATTCCCCCTGATTCGATAACCTTAGGGTTCCTTATAAATTTATTTGCCACTGTTGCTATAATTAATCTGTAGATTTTACAGTGATCAAATTGGCGCCGTTGCCGGGGAGTTGTTAGATTTTATCTTGTTACTAGTTCGTTCTAGGATTTGCTGGATTGAGTTTTATTTTTCTGTACGTGTGCGTGCGTGAGTTTTCTTGTCTGTGCCCCACATCGATCGACGCCCGTTCGCGTCGATCGACGTCGATCATTCTTGCTGCGTCGATCGACACACACCTTGCGTCGATCGACGCCGACCACTTTCTTGCATCGATCGATGTGGAATCCACGTCGATCGATGCCGAACTGATATCTACCTATTTTCTGCGCAGGTGCATGAACACGCGAGCCAAAGAAAATACACTCGAGGCCTTTGTCCCTGAAATTGAAGCAACCTGCAGGAAAATCATAAAGAAAGGAAAAGAAAAACAATGAGAGATGGCCGAGAATCCTGAAGCACCTCTGCAAAATATGACTCCCGAGGAGCAGAGGCAATTTGTGAATGAAGTACAACAGCTGAGAGCACAACTACAAGCAGCCCAGGCTACTCAGGCAGAGCAAGCTGCAAGACTGGCAGAGTTGAACAACAGGCAGATTGTAGTTCCGCAAAGGTCCATCTTGGATCGATTTCTTCCACAGCAAGCGGAGGCCGGATTCAGAGTTGGCATCGATGCCAACAACTTTGAGCTACGCACAGGCCTTATTCAGATGATGCAACAAAATTAGTTTGCGGGGAGAGCTGTGGAAGATCCATATACCCACCTCAACCAATTCATTGAGGTGTGTAACACTATGAAGCAGAATGGAGTAACCCAAGATGTAATCAGAATGAGACTGTTCTCGTTCTCACTCAGAGACGAGGCACGGTCTTGGTTTGCTGGACTGGATAAGAGTCAAATCGGGACATGGGAGGAGCTTCGAGCAGAGTTCCTTACCAACTACTACTTCCCACCGAGCCCTGCTGCTGAAGAGGAAATCTGCCATTACTACTTTCAAGCAGATGTATGATGAGTCACTCTACGAGGCCTGGAAGAGATACATAGAGCTTCTATGATTCTGTCTTGGACATGGCATCGATCTGGAGATGCAAGTGTGCCATTTCTATGAGGGCTTGAATCCTCACATGAAGGAGCTGGATCATGCATCTGCTGGTGGGATACTGATGAAGAAGAGTGGTGCAGAGAGCATGAGGTTGCTGGCAGACATGGCGCTGAATAGCCACCAATGGCCAACTGAGAGATAGATTCCGGTCAAAGCTGTGGAAGCCAAGCCAGAAATTGATGTGGTTGCTGAGGTGAAAAAGCTTCGGGAGGAGATTGAAAAATTGGGCACAACACAAGTTGCAGCTGTTGCAGAGCCAAGCATGGCTATTGTTCCGGTGGAGGCCGACTACATCAATCGGGGTGCAAGCAGTTCGTCTGGAACTGCTGGGACGAAGGTGAACTACATTGGCGGTGGTTATCACAATAACTACCGAGGCAATCAAGGGTATCATTACAACCATGGGCGATCTCTCCCTGGTTTTTCTTATTCTAACCCTTCTGCTGCAGAACACCCTCCGCCTGGTTTTGATGTAGGTACCAGGAGGAGAGATTGTGGAAAGAAAGAAGTCTGTGCTGGAGGAGATGCTTGAGAAATTTATCAAGAGCTCCGACAATCGGTTTGGGAAAGTAGAAACCGAAGTGAAGGGGATGGCCAACCACATGCAGCTGATGACGAAACACCTTCAGATGTTGGACACACAATTGAGCCAGATTGCCACCACACTCAGCAACCAACACAAGCCTGGACAGCTTCCGAGCACAACAGAGGTGAACCCAAGGGTTCAAAAAGACTGCAAGGCCGTCATTTTGAGGTCCGGGACAAGCTACAAGAATCCCAAGATGGTTGTGAATAAGCCTGGAGGCGAAAAGGAGCAAAATTACGCAGGGGATGAATCCACGTCGATCGACGGACCTGCCGCGTCGATCGACGCAGAAGACAAAGCCACGTTGATCGATGCCACCCTGCGTCAATCAACGCAGAAGCCTGTTCCAGGCGCAAAGCAAAAGCAGTCTGAAGATCGACCCCCTCCTATGCCATTCCCACAGCGGTTCACGAAGTAGAAAGAGGACTTGAAGTTCTCCAGATTTGTGGAGAATCTAAAGAAGGTCAGCATCAACATCCCGCTGATCGAAGCACTGAAGGAGATCCCAGGGTACATGAAGTACTTCCGAAAATTGATGAGTGAGAAGAAGCAATTCGTGGAGAACGAGACGGTGAAGATCCACGAGCAGTGCAGCCTGCTGCTGCAAAAGAAGGTGCCCATCAAGAGAAGCGATCCTGGGTGCTTCTCTATTCCGGTTGAGATTGGGGGACACACGTTCGAGAGAGTACTATGTGATACTGGGGCCAGTATCAACCTGATGCCGTACTCCATCTACAAGCATCTCAACATCGGAGAGATGAGGCTCACGACAATCACCCTGCAGATGGCAGACCGGTCTGTGTCCCGCCCAAAAGGTATACTAGAGGATGTGCTCATTCACGTGGGCTATCTCATTTTTCCTGCATATTTTGTGGTCCACGAGATGAAGGAGGACGGGAACATGCCCATGATCTTGGGGCGTGAGTTTCTCGACACTAGCGCCGCTCTCATTGACTGTCGAGGCAGCAAGATTACACTCCGAGCAAACGACGAGAAGATCACCTTTGTGATCGACAAGAGCAAGAAGAAAGAGGAGTGCAATTGAATCTCCACTACTAAAGAAGGAGATGAGTCTGAGGAGGAAGAAGCAACTGCCATTGAGTGGGAGCGAGGAAACGAAAGGGTGAAAGTGTCAACAACGCCTCCTCTTTCTGCCCTTACCACCATTGTCAAAGACCGTAAGGTTTACATGGTGGATTCCAAAGGTCGGCGAGTCTGGACCCGACCTCCCTGGCGGTGATTTGAGGTATCGTCGAGCTGAGACATTAAATCAAGCACTTGTTGGGAGGTAACCCAACCTTTTACATGTTTTCTTTTTAATTTTCGTTTTTTATTTTGAATTTCTATTATTTTTGCGTTGACAATTATTTTGCAGTTTAATTGAAAAAAAAAGAATTGGAGCACAGCTCGACGTCGATCAACGCAGCCTGGCGTCGATCGACGCTGAGCAGCCGGCCGACGGGATACACTTGATCCGAGGATAGGGTCACAAGAAGGCTTCACATTGATCGATGCCATCCTGCATCGATTGACGCAAAGTGCCAGCATCAATTATTCCATGTCGCGCGATGTTCGAAGCTCCGGGGGATAAAAAGTTGATGTCTGAGATCAACTATCAGGTATCGTTCCCTCTTTTATATGATTTTCAAACTTATTCCACTCTTCGAGTTGGAGATAAGTTTGGGGGGATGTGGACAAGAGATGGAACGTTCTATCTTTTATTTATTCTGCTTTCCGTATTTAATTTTTGCCTTAATTTTAAAGTTTTATTCTATTTTGTGGGGAAAAATTTTGAGTTTTGAAATAACCCGAATGAGATTGTGAGATTAGAACCGGTTGAGGATTGAGTGTGAATTGATTGTGATTGTGGTTAGACGCCTATGAATGTAGAATATCGCATGATAGGATTGATTTGACACTTATGCTTGCATGATGATTGAGCTGATTTGAAATTGACCGTGGAAGAAAAATTTTGAACCCTTGTGTGAGAAATTTGAGCCTTTATTTCGTTTGATGTGAGATTCACATGTGTGTTTTTATTTCTCTAGAACTTGCCTATTTTCTGTGTTGAGACTGCATAGTGTGCACAAGTTTAGGAAATGATCTTAGGCCATCTTTGATAGCCCAATTCCCTAAACACTGTCCCTCCACATTAAATTTTCCCTAGTTAGCCACTTTTGAGCCTATACAAAATTTTTCTTTCCTTGTCTATGAGTTTAAGAAAAAGTATTGGTTTCGCTTATGTCTTGAGTTGTGGTATATGGGGTGGAATGATTGTGAGATGGAGATAAGAAAATATAAATTAGTGGTGGAAAGATGTATGAAAAAGAAGCTCAAAGAAATAATTAGAATTCTCATAAGCTCTCTGAAAAGATAAGAATACAAAAATTATGTAAAGAGCATAAGAGATTCAAAATGAGCTAGAAAAAAAAAATAAAAATAAAGTTGTGTATTTGTTGATATATTTGAGGAGATGAGGTGGATGATGATTGAGAGTGGATGTAGTTTGTTGAGTTGGCCACTTAATGGATTCTAGTCACTTGACCATATTTCCCTACCTTATAAGAAAAAGCCTACAGTACAACCTATTGAAAGTCCTTTTTGATTCTAGACTTGTGTGCACATTCTAGCAGTGGAGATATTAGAAAGTTTGCAAGCATGTGGTAGAAATTTCTTCATACATGTTGTTGAGTGCTTTCATCTATACCTTAAACACTTGAGAGTTGAGCGATACACTTCCCGTGAGTTCTTCCACTGTTGATGAATTTTCCGTCTCTTTCAAATTGCTTGTGTGTAGTGGATTTTTGACCCTTGACTGTGATGAATCTTGTGAGGCATTGCACTTTAATCGCGTGATCTTTTGATTTCTTTCTTGCCTATTGATTGAGGACAATCAAACGTTCAAGTTTGGGGGGTTTGATAAGCTCATTATTTTACTCGCTTATCTATGTTATTTTCTACTATTTTATGTATTTTTATTGAGTTTATATATATATTTTATGCATGAGTCTATATTAGGTGGTGTTATGCGTGCTTTGGTTTGTTTCCATAGATTTTAGGCCAAATTCACCAGAAAACCATTCCGAAAGCAGTGATGTGTAAGAGTAGCAGTGAAGAGTTCCTCCACACAAGGGATTTGGGCTATTGGTGTATGGCAATGGATGAAGCTTTGAGTTAGATCTCCAACGCAACTGGAATAGGGTCAATCGGAGTTCGGGAGAGGAAGTTATGGCCAAAAATGTGAGACAACGCAGAAGGGGGCGAGTCAGGACCACATCGATCGACGTGAATCCACATCGATCGATGCCGAAGGGAGAGCCACGTTGATCAACGCCAATCCACATCGATCGACGAGAGTCTGCTGGCACGGGAATTTGATTAAAATCGGATTTATTCATATCTTTAGCCATAGATTTGATAGGATACACATCCACCCCTATAAATACCTAGTAAATTTGACTTTTTCACGAGGCATAATCATATTTTTCAGTTTTTAAAGTTTTGAGAGTTGGGAAACACGAAACCCTTTTATTTTCTTGTAAGTTCTTTACTTTTATGCAATTTAATATGTTTTCTTTTGAATTTCTATCTGCGATGAGTGGCTAGAAACCCTAGCGGGTTCTAGGGTTGATATTATTATGGATGCATATTAGGATTAATTAATTAGGTTCATGATTCCTGTGTTTATTAGATAATTATAATTTAATTCAAGGACCGAGAGGTGACGATTAATTCAGATGTCTAGCTATTGATAGAAGGACCGAGAGGTGAATATTGATAGTGGGATTAGGAATGCATGATACACTCTATACTGTCCAATGAGATGTATTAGACTGTAGGGATTGAACTGATTTGTTTATCAGATTGACTAATTTGGTGTTCTTGAGACCGAACGGAGATAGTCACTAATTAGTAATCTAGGTTATATTTGCCCAACCAACGAAATATAGCATTATTGCAGTATTCCACCTGTTAAATTAATTGGTTCTACATGTCATCCATAATAAGAATTCTTCCCTAGAATCTGTGTTCCTTTAAATTTGCTTTCAAAACCTCTTTAATTTTTAGTATTGTCATCTTTATTTTCCAAATAAAACCCTGATTTTCTGTTTCCTCAAACAATGAATCTTAGGATCATAATTAGTATATAGGATAGTTTCGTTATACAATTCCCCTGGATTCGATAACCTTAGGGTTCCTTATAAATTTATTTGCCACTCTTGCTATAATTAATCTGTAGATTTTACAGTGATCAATTTTCATTTCAGGCGAGACTTTTACATCTTTTGAATTCAATTCGGATGCGAACATTACAATAAACTTATAAAAAAATGTATTTATTTAATTTTGTATAATTATAAATAATTAAATGATTTAGTGGAATATAAATTAATATTTAGAGTTAAAATCTTTAAATGTGTTCTTGAATTATGGCGTAAGTGATTAAAGTACTTTGTATGTGTCCAATAAATTATAGGATTGATATACAATTGAAACATCTGTATATATAAAAATTTAAATTATTAATTTATATATATAATAATTTTTATCGTGCAATGCACGGGTGTAGATCTAGTTTAAATAAAAAAAAAATAATTTTATTTGATGGAATAATTGTTCCCATCATTTTATTTTAAAATAATTGAAGTGATTTTTGTGTAAAAAAAAAAATAAATTATGAATATATATATATATATATATATATAATTAATTAATTAATTTTACCGTGCAACACACGGGTGTAGATCTAGTTTAAATAAAATAAAATAATAATTTTATTTGATGGAATAATTATTCCCATCTTTTTATTTTAAAATAATTGAAGTAATTTTTGTGTTAAAATAATAATAATTTATAAACATATTTCTATGATGCAGGTGAGAATTGAACACAACACCTCTTTGAATGCGAAAACTTTAAAACAACACCATGTTCCAACTCTATCAATTCGACATTATCGAAAGATATGGTTTAAAATTATAAATATACGTTTTTTATAGTTTTGGCAGGAATGATTATTTTTTCACTTCTTTGCTTTTGTATATATATAGACTAGAATTACACCCGTGCGTTGCACGGTCAATTTATTTATTTTTATATTTTTAATTTGCTTATATTCATAAATTTATATTTGATTTTATCTTTTAAGTTTATAGTTTTTTAACAATAATATAATATTCTATTTTATCGTTTTAAGACAAATGGTATGATTTTCTTGGATAAGTAAAATATATCAGGTACAAAATATTATTAGTTTTAAATAATTTTAAATAGAAGTATATAGCTGAATGATAGTATATTAATTTTAATAAAAAAAATATTTAGCAATAATGAATGTAAAAAAAATACGAAACCATATAATTGGGATAAAGTGAAAAAATATACTTATTATTAGGATTTTTATTCTTTTAATAATCTCGATTGCTAAGATTTTTAAAAAAATAAATTTTTTAAATGAATCTATATTTTTATATTATATATATTTGAAGGTTCATCATTATATTAATCCATATATGAGAATAAATTTAGAAATTATCATAATTTTGAGAAGAGATATCATTTATAATATTATTAATAAATATTTAAAAACAACAAATGATTATATTTAATGAATATATCATAATATATAAATTGTACACAATTAAGAATTATACGAACTAAGGCCAAAATATATTTTCTCAAATCATGTTGCAATGCAATTTTTTTTATTATAATAATCTTTATGTTTTATATTAGAAAGTCATGAGTTATTATATTATAGAGAATTTTATGCATGTTGAGTCCATATCTTTATTAATAATATATGGTGAAATTGAATAATTATTTTTTACCGAATATAACTAATGAATAATAATATATAATATAATTAGATTGAGTGAGTTATCAATCAGGAGTGTCATGGTTAGCATTTTAATTATAATGAATTGATTATATATTTAAATAATATTCGGAACATTCATCTTCATTTGTCTAACTTTGCTTCATCAATATATTAATATAACTATAATATTAATATCTATATATTTGCAAATTTATATAAATTAAATCTTATTTTCTTTCCCTTGTGAAATTCATTTAAAAAATATGAAAATGCATTTCTCACTAAATAATAGACTAAATATTTTCATGTGAAATATATTAGTGTATATTCTTATATATTTACATATATCTTTGCATAATTAAATTTTATTATTTAAATAATCTTTTTATAGTGTATGCGTTTGAGGATTAGAAAAATATAAAATCACTCAAAACGCAAAACAAAACTAGTTGACATATATTACTTGTGTCCAATAGGTCATAATTTCGAGTTACAGTAGGTCATTTGAATGAACTTTAATTCATATTTTATATATATATATATATATATATAGGGGTGCAATCTAGGTTGAACATATGTCCATGAATGAACTAAGACCCAAATCCATCCATCCATTACAAATATAGACGGACGAGATTAACTGATTATATCTATCATTGAAATTCGAAACTCCTATCATTAAAGGGGTATATTAGTCAAAATTTGTAAAATAATGAATTGAAAGTTAATATGCAGCCTAAATTTTCGCCTGCAGTTACCAAATTCGATTCCCACACGATCTTTTCCATCAATATCTCTGAACAATATTTATTGAATATCATTAATTAACCCCTACCATTTTCGACATTTTTTTGAACGAAAAGAAAGCAAAGGCGGCCAAACGGAAAGAAATCACAGGCGGCCAAAGGAATGAAAACTATTGAAATTTGTAAGTTATTTTCTCCGTCAATAGCTTTTCATATTATCATTGATTTCGAATTAAGATTGTAAACCACTATTGTGAAGCAGTTTACAGAAGTTTTTTTTTTCCGAGGGTTTCTGTGAAGTAGAAATATAACTCGAGAAAAAGTATAAAGCAACAATGGCGCCGAAGAAGAAGAGAACGATAGAGGCTTCGAGTACAGGTTCATTATTTTTTTAATTTTTTTTTAGTTTTTCGGATTTATGCTACCATTCTTATTGTGGTGTTGGTTTTGTCTTCTTTTTTTTTGGGCTGAAACTTGTATTTAAAAAAAAAAACAAAAAATTTCCTAGTTTGGGCGCGGGATGAGAAAATTTAAATTATACATCATTGTATTGAGAATTTGTTATCATTGTACTTGAAAATACTATTCTATTAGTCCCTTGTTTAATTTCACATTTTGAAGAAATGTATCAACATGTTTTTAGAGGAATTTCAAGAAAAACTCGGATGGATTAAATGTAGGAGTGCTACACGATGTTGCAGTTTTTTGTTTTATTTTTTTTAAATATTTTTTGATTACATGGAAAGTTTTGGAATTTGTTATGAAATTGATGTACTTATTGATGGAAGGCTACATGATATTGAATAAAGGCCTAATCTTTATTGTAATATTATACACTGGATTTTAGCAATGATATCTATGTGTGCTCAACAATAAATCAATAAGACTAGCTTGCATTTATACTGAAAAATCAGCATAACTGATCTAAAATTACCACAAATACTGATTAAAAATGCCTTAGAAATACCTATAAGCAGGGGTATGATTTTTATTTTTTTTTGGAATTGTGCTTTTGACTTAACGTATGTTTATCATTTTCTAACACATTTTTTATCATTTTATTAATAGTATCATGTCATTAAGTTACAGAAAAGAATGATAAACTAACATTATTTTTTAATACGAAAATGTATCCTGTCATTTATTCTACATAAATGTTATCATTATACTTGTTTGTTTTTGATAAGTTAAATTTAATAGGTTATCATTGAAATGCAATTGATTTATCATTTATCATTTATTGTTTTTTTGTTGTTACGTATGTATGCAGCTGATAATTTAGATATTCAGGTTTATCATTAAAATGCATATGATTTATTGTTGTCCATTTTGGTACAAACACACAAAGCATGGAACTCATCGAAAAAAATAGTGTACACTGGGTCAATGGTGTTCCTAGTGGTAAGTTATTTTTTAAAAATATTGTTATCATTGTTTACGCATTTTTTTATCATTGTTACTATTTACCTTTATCATTGTTTTTTGAATTAGCATGTTACTAAACAAATTTAAAAACCAAATTCTAATACAGGCGTTCTACGTTGATCGAGTTGTGCACTGTCATAGACCGATTGAGCGTTGTTTTCCAATGATAAGGGGTTACACAGGTAGTTTACTGAGGAAGAGACAAGAGGCTGAGCTTAATCTGAAACAATTTGGGAAAGGTCACATTGAGGAACGGCTGAACATTTCAGGGGTAAACTTAGAGGAGATGCTCATGTTGAAACCAAACATCCAGAAAAATGATAGCTTTGATGACTGCGTAGATGGATCATCTGAGACAGTTGAAAAAAGGAATCTGAATGGTGTGCATGTTTTCCACAGCGCACCAAGATTGTGTACCGCTATCTACGTGCAAAATATTGCACTTCACTACTGTTGTCGACCAACAATAATTGTGCGCTGAAGAACGAGAACGAAAGCATGGAGTACGTCAAGACCGAGAAAGAAATTACTGAAGTTGATGTGGATACGTATGTTAATGATTACTTGATGATAAAAGGATAGAATGAGACTTTAGTAGTTGTTTTTTTATTCAAGATGGGATTAATTTACATTATGCACTCTTTAAGTTAAACTTTATTACATTATGAAGTCACATTTTATTATTAAGTTTTTGAAGAACATAAGTATTTGTCTATTCAGTGTGCGTATTAAAGTGTTAAACTATATTATTGATGTATTAAATGATTAAGATAACAGAAAAATTACAATTTTTAAGTTATAATATCAAAAGAAAGATAAATTATTATTTATAAAAATGATAAATATATCATAATAAAATGATATAAATAATTGAAAAAAAGTACTTCCATAAAGATTAAAAAAATTGAATATAAATGATATGACAATGGATATGTAATGATAAATCTAAGGTTCAAAAAGAGAAGTGTGGAATTAATAATTTTAATGTAAATTAAAATAACGTTAATTGATGTATGAGAATAAAATTATTGATACTTATAATAACTGAGAACAATTGAGATCAAAGTCAGTTTAATGATAAAAGAAAGGAAAGCCGATGATACATATTAACCACAAGAATGCTATATGAACTAATAAAAAAAAAGTAATTCTCAGGAAGTAAAATAAGAAAACAAGTACACGATATAAATGATTAACTGTATGTAACTAAGCAAACAAATTCAAAAAACTAATACAAGATTAATGTAATCCGAAAAAAAATAACTAAAAAAGTATTCCGAATTTATAAATATAATAGCAAAAATTAAATAACTATTAACACTTTTTCTTCTCGAGATCTTTCATTTTATCACAATTTCTCGAATCATGATTCCCCAGCTTGTGACACTTTCTCAGAGGTTTCTCCATATCTTTCACACCTAATAGACCTTCGTCTGCGCTTGTTAACATATCCATCCCGAACATTTTCAATATCATCCTGTATAGTATGTTTCTTCCCTTCCCTAGTACAAACAACGTATCTCCATGTAACTATATTATCAACATTCTTGCTCCCGTAGATACGAGTATCAAAACCAACATTAGTAGCATAGTCTTCATAAAATTTCATGGCCTCATCTAGACTCCTAAAACATTTTCCTTCACGAGGCTTTAGTGTCTCATCGCAGATAGGGGTAAATAGAACTGAAACAAAATAAAAATACAAAATTAACATTTACAATTAAGGATAAACATTCATATATAAAAATCACAAAACAAGATATTATATTATACATTTATCATTTATTAGTACTACTACGACAGAGTCATAAAAACTGATTGTAAAAAGGGTATTTTTATTTAACAATACCATATCAAAACAACAATGATAAATGTAAAGGAATATTAATGATATTAACTTACTTATATAAATATGAAGTCTGATCTACAAACAAAAACATTTCTCAGAAAAAAAAAATGCACAGTGACACACATACATAAATACGTATTGGAAAAAAATGAACAAATAAAATACATTAATATAAATTCAACAAAAGATATGCAGTACTAAAAAAATTCTAAAATATATAATATCTGGAGAAAAATTTATGCTAGAATCCGCATAATTTGTCCAGACAAAGAAAAATAACTTTATTAGAATTTTTGAGCAATACAATGATAAATATAAAAAAGAGTAATGATACAAACTAAAGAAAGAAAAATACTGCATCTTACTAACATAAAAGCATACCCTGAAATCTAAAACATATTTCACGTTTAATTAAAAAATGAGATACATTAATGCAATTTTGCATACCAAAAAAAAAAAAAAAAAAAAACTGACGAGCAATACAAAAAAAATGTTCATAAGTACAAACTTTGTTGATTATGAATAATAAACGATTATAGTAAAAAAGAAATCGACGAAAAAAAAAACGAAACATATTATTGAACGAAAAATTATGAGTTCTACATAAAAAACGACAATAAAGTAATAAACATGTATAAGACAAAAATAAAAAAAATACCTGATATGTCATTCATACTATGTTCGATAAAAAAACGCTGGAAAACAAAAAAGAAGAATCCGATGTAGAATAAAGAAGATGATCTGAGAAAATAATTAATGGAAGTTATTGAATTTCAATCGAATAAACATACATAATAAAAGATATGGTGCACAACAAAGATTTGCATAAATATAGGCAGTGACCAACAATAATAAAATTACTAAAATTTAAGTATTGTAAAATACCAATAACATCCTTAATGAAATAAAAAATTAATATTAAAATTACACGTGTCATTATGTAAGGCGTTAGATTAAATAAATCAAGGGCTGGATATAAGGTCATTGTTCATTCACAACATTTAGTTCAGAAATGAACGCAACTCTCTCTCTCTCTCTCTCTCTATATATATATATATATATATATATATATATATATTGTTAGGAATATTGTTAGTCTCCCCTCTTGTAAACCAATTCATAATCATAGCTTGATATGTTTTGGTGCATCAAAGCTCTAGCAACTCAGTATCGAGTCAATTGTAAAAAGTCCTGTATAGGAATTCATACTCGAGTTTTGATAGATTAAGAAATAGAGAGAATCTGGTTTGCTGAAGGAGTCAGCAAACTTGCCTAATTGCTGAAGATTGCTAAAGAGAAAAGAAAGGCTAGAGATGCGGACGAAGCGACAAGGATGCTGAAGAAGGAACTCCAACAAACTACGGAGACATCCAACGCACATCAATAGCCAGCAGATGACTATCAACAATCAAGAAGTTACAAAGCCAAATATCAGACGGATTACAAATTACAAGAAGAACCAACCAATCAAGAGGATGGAACAATCATCATGAAGAAGAAGGGTTCAGACCTACAAATGATCCGTTCTGACAAGAGACGGCTAAAGACAGATGCTACGCCAATCAGAGACGAGGAGACTTGAAGAGTCTCTATCCACCACAGAAAAAGGAAGCATGCAGATAGGCGAGCATTCCCTTTGAGTCTAACGGATAAGATTCAAACAGCCGTTTGAATCTTCACCTATAAATAGGTGTCATCCTTATTTGATTCAAAGGTTCGCGATTTTATACATACAAGAGATAACAAAAGAGATCAAATTCATTCTCTCTATCACGCGATCACAACAGAGCTAAGTTCTTAATTGAAGCTTTTCGCAAGCTTTCATAATAGAAGCTCGAAGACCTGAGAAGTTTATCTTTCTAAAGGTATATTGGGATTCCTTCTAATCAAGAAAGAATCTAGCAGTCACTATTGCGGTGCAAGAGTGATTCCTACGGGCAACACCAACACAAGGATAGGTTCCGGGAAGAACTATAAAACTCCTAACAGTCGACATCAAAGGAGAAGGGAGGTTTGTCCTTACTCTAAAGAGCGACACCGATTGAAGGTTGGAGATCGAGGTGCTTGAAGGTGCGCGCTAACCAGACGGAGGAGCTGCTCAACGTTAGAGATCAAGCCTGACCTTGTACTCATTCTTCTAGTGAATTTTCAGTCAAAGGACTGGAGAGTGGACGGAGAACAATTGTTCGAACCACTATAAAAACCCTTGTGTCATTTTGTGTTTTATTACATTAATTGTTTGTGGTTAGATTATTTGAAACTCAACAAATCAAGTGTTGAAGTATAAACTGCAATCGAACTAACGAATACTCGAGCTAAAATATTTAGATAAACACTTGCTAAGTCGAGACCATAGCAAGACACGTGCAAGATAAATTTAATACTTCCGCTGCATATAAAATACTCTAATCGGGGACCAACAAGTGGTATCAGAATGGTTGGTCTTTACTGGATCCAGATTTTCCTTGCATATCTGTGTTTCTGTGTTTAGCTCAGGTTGGAGAGTGCGACATTCTTAGTGAAGAAAGATGGACAAAAGTGGAAAACAAAGAAACCATTCCACTCAGACCGACCTGCTCAACCTAGTTCGACAAAGGGGATTCCTTCCATTAGCGGATCTCACTTCAAAGAAGATGAATGCTCTGTGAGCGAGTTGGAGGAACAAATGAAGAGACTTCAAAGGTTGTTGCTCAAAGCAAAAGGAAAAAAGGAAGACTTCCAGCAGACTCAACCAACAGACAACATGAATAGCAAGAGAGCACCAAGAACATGCTACAAGTGCAATTCCCTAGATCACCTGAAGTTCGAATGCCCGAAGGTAGATCCAGAAGAAAGGGAAAGATTGAAAAAGCTATTCAAAAGACATGCATCGAAGGCGGTCACCAAAGCCTTGCTAACAAGGACAGAACTACCCGACATCCCAGATTATGAGGACGAAAACTACTCATCAGAAGATGATGAGGATGTTTTAATGGTGTTCATGACAGACATCAATGAAGAACAGACAGAAGAATCAACTTTAGGAAACCAGGTAACAAACACTATTCTGTCGATTGCTTCAACTTCTGATAATGTGCATGACACTGCTGATTCGTGTTACTCAGAATCAAATGAGATAAATTTGGAATATTTGCTAAAAGAGTTTTCAAAAGTTCATGCATTAAAGGATATTCTAGTAAAAGAAAATTCATCTCTGAAGTCTCAGCTTTCAATTTTCACCAGTCAGATTGATAAATCTAGGTCAGCTGACGAGGAAATTTTAAAGTTAGAGATCGATTTCTCCTCTTTAAATGATAGTTATAGTACTTTAAGACAGGAGAATGAAATCTTGAAAAATAATCACTTAGTGCAAAATGTATGCCAATTAATATGTGCGTAAAATGACCTATATTTCGATATGTGAGCGTGCATGTTTGTGTCCATTTTACTCCCATATCATATGTTTTTGTTGTTCTTTTGTTGTGTTTTTGTGTTTTGAATGTTTTAGGTTGAGTTTTGAGCATAAAATAGCACTTTTGGTTGAATTTTGGATGGAAATCGCCCGAGCCAGGAGTCAAAGGGAAGCAGGATTGACCAAGCAGAGCAGAAAGAGGTGCAGGGGGTTTCAGAGACTTTGCCCGGCCGAGCCAAGCTTGGCTCAGTTGAGCCAAGCCCTGCAGAGAGGTGGCTCGGTCGAGCAACCTTTGGCTCGGTCAAGCATGGCCCTTCAGAGACCGAGCCACCCTTGGCTCGGCCGAGCTGGACTGGGTTTGCCTTGGCGGTTTGTTTCCAGTTTTCAATCAATCCCGGGTGATCCGTAGTTGGCTCGGGCGATCCGAGACCCTGCTTGCTCATTATAAAAGGGGGAAAAATGGTTATTTTGATAACTTTTTATAACTTTGAATAACTTCTTCCTGAATTCTCTCTACGATTTCCATTTCCATCCCTTCCAAAAGCTCACCCAAGGTATCAAGGAGCAAATTTATCAATCATTAGAGAAGAATTGAAGATCCAAGGGGGTAGATCAAGACCAATCAAATCCAATTGGGGAAGATTTCACTTTCTACTTATCAATTGTAATGGATTTATTTGATTTCAACTTTGTATTGTTACAATTGAGAGGTATGTTGTTCTAATTCAATTTGGATGTTGATTTGAACAAGGATGTATGAATATTAGGTTTGATAATTGTATATTTACCTCCCTCTTTGTGATTGAAGCATGCTAGAGCTTGTTCCTATTCATCTAGACGTAGGTAATAACCAGTCTAGGTGATATTCGACACAATCATTGCAGCCAACACGCGGATAGGCGTGTCATGAATATCATGTCTTTATATGTATCTTGATCCAATCCCTGTGCGGAGGAAGTGCATAGGTCCATAATTTGCGAGCTTTTAGGAGTGAGTTAGGGGTCGATAACGTGACTGTTTAAGATTTCTAATTTCATCTACGGTCAATTCGCTGTGATAAGGGATTGACTATATTAGAGCAAATTGATCATCCATCTAAGGATTAAAATGTGTTTACATCAATGATTAACCTAATTGGATTATGATCGATGCTAAATCAGCATACAAATTATAGCAAATGACAAATAAATTTATAAGACAACCCAAGGGTTGGTCGATCCCACAAGGATAGTGCAACGATGGAGAATCATGTACTAGATATGGTTTTCAGATCTTTTGTTTGGGCAAATCAATTTTTGGGGTTTTGGTTTTTTTTCAAAACAAATAATTAAAGAGAAAATTTCAAATAATAAAAAGCACAGATTCCAGGGAAATCTACCAATCTGATCAACTTGCAAGAATTAAATATTGAAACCCATGAAACACAATTTTGTTGGAAAACCTTTTTATTTTGGAGTTAATTCCTTGGTCGGGCAATTAAAACCTAAATTACTAATTAGTGATCTATCTCCTCTCGGTCTCAAAATACACCAATTAATCAATTTCATAAAGATCTAGATTTTCCTACAATTGAAATCTTCTTGGTCGGACAGATAATCAAAAGTATTAAACTCTTACTTCCTATTATCGATTTTCACCTTTCGGTCCTTCAATCAATAACTAAAACCTATTCCAATTTTCATCTCTCGATCCTTCAATTAAAAATAGATTTGAAATAAAATCAAAGAGTTTAAACCAATACAAGGGTTTGAATAAATAAATCTAAACAAGCATCACAGATGGAGAAACCCTAGAACCTGTTTAGGGTTCTAGCCTAACATATTAAAGATAAACATTGCTGGGAAAAATAAAGATTGCATTAAAAAGTAAAGGTTCAACAAAAAGTAAAGAGGAATTCTAAAGAAAACAGAAAATAAAGGTGTAAAAACTGTAAAGGGGGAAGAAGATAAAAAAAACTAAAAGAGGTTCTCAAAACTAAAAAGGCTTTTTAATTCTGAGCTATTGAAGAGTTTATATAGTAGTAGGGTTGAGGCCTTGGATGCATATCTTCAAAAGGTATGTTTTATTGTTTCCAAATTGATGTATATCTTATTCCCCAAGCAATTCTCGCCCAAAATATGTGAAAATCCCGCAAAATCTCGCCAAAATAGTCTATCTCGGCCGAGATGGCCCTTGCCACGGCCGAGATGGAGAATTCGGCTCGGTCGAGATGGCTTTGATTTCGGTCGAAACAGAGACGTTTTCGCCACTTCCGACCCTTCTGCGCAGTCTCACGGTTTTGGCCATAACTTTCGCGTCCGAACTCTGATTGATCCGATTCCAGTTGCGTTGGAAAGCTAACTCAAAGATCTTTCAAATTCCATGCTCCATTAGCTCAGATTCCACCGGTGGAAGAATTTGTGACTGTTTCTTTGAACATCTGCTGCTTTCGGAACGGGTTTTCCATTGGATTTGGCCTAAAACCTGCGAAATCTTACCATGGCAAGCATAATACCCTCTAATATACACTCATGCTCAGTTTATTCAAGAAAACGTACTAAAATGCATAAAAGAAAAGAAAAACAATGCGATAAGCGAGTAGAAAAACGAGCTTATCAAACCCCCCAAACTTAAACACTTGATTGTCCTCAATCAACAAAAGAAAGAATCAAAAGTTCAAGCAGAAGAGTAGTGCAATGCCTCACAAGATTCATCACATTCAAACTCGTAAATCTACTAAACATCAGCATTTTTGAAAGAATTAGAAAATCTGTAAACTATGGAAGACTCACATGGGAAGTGTTTCACTCATTCACTCAAGTGTTTAGGGTAATTATGAGATCACACACAAGTCATGAAAATCAAGTTCTACCGTAGGCTTGCAAATAATCTCAATCTCCACTGCAAATATGTGCACACAAGTCTAAGATCAGAAAGGACTTTATTCAAGGTTGTAATGTAGGCTTTTGTGAAGGGTAGGGAAAATTTGGCCAAGTGACTCATAATCAAATTCAGTGCGTCCACTTCATCAATCTCAACTCACTATCTATTCATATCTACCCAACTCCTTAGATCTTCAATACAAACCATGGCTCTTTTATTCACATATTTTCTCTCCCCCCCCTTTTTTTTTTATTTTTCACACATATCCTTTTATGCTCTAAACAAATTTTTTGATTATACATTTGAGCTTATAAGGATTAACAAACACAACAACACATTTTTTTTTTCTTTTCCATTTCCTATTTTTTCTAGAGCCCAACCTTTTCTTTTGCTTTTACCCTTATAATAATATCTTATCCTTTCTCAAACAAATCCCAACCCACTCTCATGGACAAGAGTTGATTCCCCTATTTATTTCCAACTCATAGACAAAGAAAGAAAATATCATAGGCTCAAAAACGCTGACTAGGGATAACATTTAATTAGGACAATGTATGGGAAAATAGGCTAAACAAAGATGGCCTAAAATCACTTCCTAAACATGTGCACACTAGCAGTCTTGAAAGAGAAACAGAGCAAGTTCTAGAGAAACTCAAAATTGCAGACACACTCAAAATCGAATTTCAGGCTCAAAAACTCACACTTAGGACAATTTTTCTTCCACAGTAAACATCAAATCATCATCTATCTCATGCCAACGCAAATATCAAAACATGTAATCATGCGATATTCACAGTCATAGGCATACTCAACCACTATCACAATCAACGCAAACTAAGTCAATCAATTCTCATCTCGCATCAGAGTCCTAGGGTTATCATGCTCAACTCCCACAATTCAATTTATTCAAAAATTTATTCATGCAGCAATTTAACCAAAGCAACTAAAAGATGGAAAAGAGTTTCAAAACCCTTAAATCTTCATCCCCCCAAACTTATTCGAAAGTCGGAGAGAATAAGTTTGAAAGTTAGATTCAGAGTTCGAAACTGTACCTCACTTGTTGGCCTCAGACACCAACTTTTTATCTCCTCCTTCAAACTCTGACCGGCGTGGATTTTGGGCTGTTGGCACTCCATCTCGGCCGTGGCAAACATCATCTCTGCCGGCATGGAGCCTTCTTGTCGACCTCTATCTCGGTCGAAGTGTTCCACGTCTCGGACTTCTGTCTCGGTCGTGGCAAGCTCTGCCTCGGTCGGGACAAATTTTGAAATATTTTTTTTTTCAAAAGGAAAATAAAAACGTGAAGTAACAGTAATAAAAAATTCAAAAATAATAAAACGAAAAGGGAAAAATTGAAAACACAATGGGTTACCTCCCATTCAGTGCCTTATTTACCGTCGTGGCTCGACTCAGCTTCCAGCTCACCAAAGCGGTCGAGTCCAGACTCGTCGACCCCTTGAGTCTATCATGAAGACTTTCCAGTTTCTTATGACGGTGGTGTACTCAGAAGGAGGCAGCTTAATTGCCGATTTCACTGACTCGTTTCCTCGTTCCCACCGGATGGCTTCTTCTTCTTTCTCCGGTGTCTCGTCTCCTTCTTGCTCTTCTTCTTCTTCTTCAGCAGTAGTGATTCGGTTGCACTCCCCTTTCCTCTTGTTCTTATCTATGCAGAAGGTTACAGACTCTTCATTCGCTCTCAGTGTGATCTCCCCCATCTTGCAATCGATCAGGACACCAGCTGTGTCGAGGAACTCTCTTCCCAGGATCATTGGAGTGTTGGCATCTTCCTTCATGTCATGGATGACAAAATCTGCAGGGAAAATAAGGTGACCAACACGAATGAGAACATCTTCTACGATACCTTTGGGCTTGGACACAGATCGGTCCGCCATCTGAAGGGTAATTGTAGTGGCTCTCATCTCTCGGATTTGTAGCTTCTTGTAGATGGACCAGGGCATCAGGTTGATACTTGCCCCGGTGTCACACAGTACATTCTGGAACTCTTTGCCTCCGATCTCGATAGGTATCGAGAAGCATCCTGGGTCAGACCTCTTGATCGGGATCTGCTTCTGTAGGAGTAGGCTACATTCCTCATGGAACTTTACAGTTTCATTTTCCACGAACTGCTTCTTCTCGCTCATCAGCCTCCTTAGGAATTTCATGTATCCCGGTATCTCCCTGAGAGCTTCAACAAGAGGTATGTTAATGTTCACCTTTTTAAGATTTTCAACAAAATTTTTGAATTTAGAATCTTCCCTCTTTTTTCGCGAATCTCTGTGGAAAAGGCATGGGAGCAACCGGCTCAGTTCTTTTCTCTTTCTCTCTTTCCTTCTCGCTCTGCTTTGCCTTCTGTTTCGACCGGAATGCATCTATCTCGGCCGTCCCACTCTCCATCTGCCCTGACCATGTCTGGCTTGTCTCGGCCGGGCTGGCATCTTCTGTCTCGGCCGGGCTAGCTTCTGCCCCGGCCGTCCTGCGTCCGTCTGTCTCGACCGGGATGGGGGTCATCTCGGCCGAGACAGAGATGTTCTGCTCATGATTCTCCACCTCTGTTTCACTTTCTCCTCCTTCCGAGTTGCCCGGGCCTTCATATCTCCTTCCAGATCGAAGCGAGATGGCATTTACTGGCATTGCCTTTGCTGGGTTTGTCTCTATTGTGCTTGGCAGTTGGCCCGACTTGTGCTGATTTCCCAAGGTAGCGGCAATCTGACTCAACTGGGTGTCCATCATCTGCAGGTGCTTTGTCATCAACTGCATATGGTTGGCCATGCCTTTCACCTCATTCTCCACCTTGCCGAATTTGTTGTCTGAGCTATTTATGAATTTCTCAAGTGTTTCCTCCAGCACAGACTTCTTTTTCTCCACAATTTCGCCTCCAGTACCTACATCAAACTCAGGGGGAGGGTGTTCTCGATAGTTATTGTGATAGCCACCTCCAATATAGTTTACCTCCGAATTCGCAGCTCCAGATGAACTGCTAGCTCCTCGGTTGATGTAGTCAGCCTCCACCGGAACGATTGCCATGCTTGGCTCAGTAGGATTGGCAGCCACATTTGCGGTCCCCAGCTTCTCAATTTCCTCTCGGAGCTTCTTCACCTCCGCGACCACATCAAATTCTATCTTGGCCTCAACAGCTTTGACTGGAATCTGTCTCTCAGTAGGCCATTGGTGGCTGTTCAGTGCCATGTCTGCTAGAAGCCTCATACTTTCTGCTCCACTTTTCTTCATCAAGATCCCGCCAGCAGATGCATCCACCAATTCCTTCATGTGAGGGTTCAGACCTTCATAGAAGTGGCAGACCTGCATCTCGAGATCAATTCACTGTCCAGGGCAGAGTCGTAGGAGTTCCTTGTACCTCTTCCAGGCTTCAGGTAGGGATTCATCATACAGCTGCTTGAATGTAGTGATGGCAGCTTTTCTTTTCAGCAACCGGCTCGGTGGGAAGTCGTTGGTGAGGAATGCTGTTCGCAGCTCCTCCCATGTCCCAATTTGGCTTTTATCAAGCCCAGCATACTAAGACCGCACCTCGTCTCTGAGTGAGAACGAGAACAGTCTCATCCTGATGCCGTCTTGGGGAACTCCATTCTGCTTTATCGTGTCGCACACCTCTATGAATTGGTTGAGGTGGGCATACGGATCCTCTACGGCTCTCCCCCCAAACTGGTTCTGCTGCACCATCTGTATCAGCCCTGTGCGCATCTCAAAATTGTTGGCGTTGATGCCAACCCTGAATCCTGCTTCCTCCTGCTGTGGTAAAAATCGGTCTAGAATAGACCTCTGTGGCACCATGACCTGCCTTTCATTCAGTTCCGCCAATCTTGCGGCTTGCTCGGCTTGGGTAGCTTGGGCTGCAAGAAGTTGCGCCCTCAGTTGTTGCACCTCATTCACAAACTGCCTCTGCTCCTCTGGTGTCATGTTCTGCAGAGGGGCTTCTTGATTTGCTTCCATCTCGAAGTTCAGTCTTTTTCCTCTCTTTCTAATGTTTCTGCAGGTTGCTTCGATTTCTGGTATGAAAGGTTCAATTGCCTTTCCTTTGTTCCGCGTGTTCATGCACCTGCACAAAAAACGAGGAAGAAATCAGTCTGTCCCGGCCATTTTGGACTTTATCTCGACCGGGATTGTGGTTTTCGTCTCGGCTGGTTTGTGACTCAACTCGGTCGGGATGGAGAATTCGTCTCGACCGTGGTGGGACTCACCTCGGCCGAGACAGACGCGACTAAGAAAAACTCACGCGAATGGAAAACACAGCGACAGACCCCAAAACAAAGAAAAATAATACTAACTCGAAAATAAAAAGAAAGAGTACAACCCAATCCAGAAGTTCTTCAACTTTCCAGTAATGAATCGGCGTCTGACTGTCCCCGGCAACGGCGCCAATTTGATCGATGCTAAATCTGCATACAAATTATAGCAAAGGGCAAATAAATTTATAAGACAACCCAAGGGTTGGTCGATCCCACAAGGATAGTGCAATGATGGAGAATCATGTACTGGATATGATTTTCAGATGTTTTGTTTGGGCAAATCAATTTTGGGGGTTTTGGTTTTTTTTCAAAACAAATAATTAAAGAGAAAATTTCAAATAATAAAAAGCACAGATTCCAGGGAAATCTACCAATCTGATCAACTTGCAAGAATTAAATATTCAAACCCATGAAACACAATTTTGGTGGAAAACCTTTTTATTTTGGAGTTAATTCCTTGGTCGGGCAATTAAAACCTAAATTACTAATTAGTGATCTATCTCCTCTCGGTCTCAAAATACACCAATTAATCAATTTCATAAAGATCTAGATTTTCCTACAATTGAAATCTTCTTGGTCGGACAGATAATCAAAAGTATTAAACTCTTACTTAATTGAGTAGGTAGCTAGATATTAGTGAACTTGAGTTGTTTGTAGTCTAAGTGTTTGTTTAATTGCTTATTTGATTGAATTTTGTTTAAGTGTTTGTTTGAATTGTTTGTTAGATTGTTAAATTGGAAATTTTGAATTGTGCGATGTGTTGCATGGTTAAAAACTCAAAGGTTGGAAAAATGTCGGAGAAAGGAAGGCTTAGAACTAGTGGAAGCCAAGAAGGAGAACAAACCAAGAGTTACCTCAGAGATGTTGGATGAGTTGGTGAGACAAGTGAAGGAGATGCAAGCATGCCTCCATAAAAAACAAAGACGACAGATGACACTACGTAGTGTTTTCCATAAGATGTCAGAAGGTGATTACCAATGGACGGGAGTTGGAAGAGAGCTCCGTATGGTAAAAGTTGAAAAGGTATATAGAGAAAATGATGAGGTCAAGTAGAAAGAGTGAGGCGGTGAATAAGAGAATGTGTGAGAGGGATGACTGGATACATGAGGAGACTCCAATGCAAGCATCAACTATTGCCAAGCAAATGAGTGAAAAGCATTAAGAGGAGAAAGCTCCGAAGGACATAAAAATAATTCTGATGAGTAATTACAATGTGATCAATGAAGGCATGGGAGATGAGTGTGGAGCATTGTGATGAAATTCGCGGAAATAATGAGCAATGTTGAAGAGAATAAGACATTGGATGATACGGTGAAGAGGATAGATGAGGCATTGGATGATACGAAGGTGAAGAGGATAAATGAGGTCAAGGAAGAAGGAGTAAAGGAGTTGCAAGAGGAAAAACCCCTAAAGAAAGGTGACGATCCACTTGAAGGAGATGAGGCAAATGAAGACACCAAGGAGGAGATGGAAGTTATTGAAAAGGAGAAGAATGGTGATATTGTGATACCTTCACTTGTGGAAATGCATAAAGTTCCAGCCTTGGTAAAACTTTTTGAAGAGGAGAATGCGGAGAAAACTATATCGGGAGGTCCTTGTGGAGAGATGGTTTTACCCTTCCTTCTTGAGTGATAGGCAAGTTTGAAAACAAGGTGGTGCCAAAGAAGAAGGTGAATGAGATTTGTGAGTTGTTTGAGAAAGTAGTTGGATTGAAGAGATGGAGTAGTTTTGATAGGGTACTTGAAAAGTCTTTAGTGATTGAGACATGGTTGGATGGTGTGTTAGATAGCTTGCTTGTGTTGAGAGAATTAAGAGAAGTAATGAGGTCAAGTTTTGTTGGAGGAAGCTTAGGAAGTAGGTCAATCGACAAGTTGCTTTCGAGTAATGTGCGATCGGTAGAGAAAGGTATACTCAAAATTCACAAGATTTTTGACAATGGATAAACATGGTAAGGTCATCTAGCTACCGACGTTAACGGAAGTGCTTGTTGGGAGGCAACCTAACCATTTTTCTTTCTTTTGTTTTAATTCTTGCCTAGGTAGTTTTCTTAATGTTTCATGTTGGTTTGTTGATTTCTTGGTTTGACACGTGCTAGGTGGAGCCTTTGGAGCACGAGGAGTTATTGACTACCATCGCCTAATTGTACAATCTTAGTATCACTTGACTAAGTTTGGGGGGATGTGTCGGCTACCAATTTTGGTTTACTCTTCTCCTTATCCTACATTCCTCTATCTATCTTGTCTTGTTTAGACGATTTCTCTTATGTTTGGATTTAGATATTGATTACATTTGAATGATTCGATTTGGTTGTACTATATTCTATACTTTTGGATTTGGATGTTGAATGTTGAATGTTGAATGTTTTTATCATTTATCGATTGGTGTTTTATTTGAGTTTCATTGGTTTATTCTTTTTACATTTTTTTGATTGATGGATATTGATGAATGGATTGTGGAATGTTGGTGGTGCTAGTGATACATTTTTTTAATTTGATTTAAGGGATGGAATGTTTGGTGGAAAGATGTTTGGAGGAGATAATTGTTGGTTTGAATGTTTATATTTTTGTGAGGATGAATTGTGGAAGTGCTTCTAAGTGAGATTTTGAATAGGTGGATATGAGCTTTTGTTGAGATGAATTATGCTCAAATGGTGGTATATTTGTGTTTGTGTTTAGTAGGTTCAATAAGACGATGGAGAGCTGTTTGATCATTGATACCGATGGGAACAAATTCTATCGTTTCTTTTGCCATCTAGGTTTTGATTGTTGATTGTGCAGTTTTTATTCTAGGTTGTTTGCATGTTTGTGTGATAAACCCGAACTATATTTGAGATCTTCTCTTGATGAACTAGTGAAGTATGATTTCTACTTAAACATATGATAGGCGGAATCATTGATATCGAAGCATGTTTAGGTTGAACTTTTGAATCGCCGAGTTTTGTGTGTAATAATGCTTGAGACTTGAAAAAACCCGTGAGAATTGAGCTATGATATTGTCATATCTTTTTGATTGTGAGAGGCGAGGTTGAGAGTGAGAAATCTAGAACTTGCATCCGTTCTCTATCTATTTGCATGAGATTTTGACTAGAAAATGATCTTAGGCCATCGATTCCTAGTCCTACCTTTCACATTGGGGGTATAAGGAGATATATTTGATCTTTATTTGCCTTTCATACCATTGATCCCCATGATTGAGCTTTAATGAAGAATTTCTTTGGTATTCATAGGAACAAGTTTGGGGGATGTGTGTATGAGGGTGAACACGGATGTTGTGAGTTTGGGTTGGGAATTGTGTGGTTTATTTCGGTGAATTTGATCCTGTTTGATGAGGCAAGAAAGAAAATGAGGGTTGAAAAGAAAAAGTTGCAAGTCATGAAAAATGAGCACTAACGTGAAAAAATATTTGGTTGTGAAAAAGAAAAAAAAAGAAGAGAAAAAGTGAAACATGCAGGGGCATGGGAAAAAAAAGAAAAACAAAAAAAGGAAAACAAAAAAAAACGGAATATGAAGTCGAATAAGCCTCGGGATTGGTGGTTTGAAGAAGATTATTGGGGGTTTTGGGAAATTTAGGAGTTTAGTCACTTTGGCCTAAAACCACCTTCTTTTTAGACAACTACGTTATAACCAAATCAAAGACCTTTTAGATTCTAGAATCTAGCTCGTTGTAGTATAGTGGTGAGAAAGGTTGCAAGCCTTTGGAATTTGAACTTGATATCTTGTGCTTGAGTGAATGGTCCCTAAACACGAGAGGGAGTGAATTTCATTGCTTTTATCTATCTTGATGAGACGTTTGAATCTTTTGCATTAACCGTTGCACAAAGTTAGGTGATAATCTCGTTTGATTGATGCATGCTAAGATTAATATGATGAGCTATGAGGTATTGCACTAGGTGGAATTATTTCTTTATTTTGTTTAGATTGAGGACATTCAAGGTTTAAGTTTGAGGGATTATGATATGTGTGTGAAATGACCAATTTATCGATGTGTTTGAGTGCTTGTTTGTGTTCATTTCACCTACATATCATAGGTTTTTGCTCGTTTTTGTCGTGTTTTTGTGTTGTGTTGTTGTCATGGTGTTGGGAAGCAAATGAGCATATTTCATAATGTTTTGCCCATTTTTGGTTGAATTTTGACCAGGATCTTGCACAAGCTTTGGAAATATCGACCCGGATGGAGCAAAGGAGCAGCAGGGTGAACATAGAGCTAAATCCCGGTCCAGACCTGTTTGGGTTCGACCGAGATTTTCCTCTGTTAGGCAGATCTCAACCGAACCCTGAAGAGCTCGGCCAGGATCTAATTTTTAGAGGCGAATCCTGGTCGGGCTGATCCAGTCCCGAGCGAGACCCTGCGTGCTGTTTTGGCAGTGTTTTAGTTTTGAAGGATCCTGGTCGAGCCAATTTGATCCCGGGCAAAATCTAGGTCTGATAACTTAATATAAAAGGTGGAGAAATGCATTGGGGAAGAACTTTTGGCAAAATTTCAACGGTTAATCACTAGAATTTCAGTTCCCACTCACTCCAAATCTCAAGTAAGGTGGGTCTAAGGCCAATCCAGTCAAATTGGAGAAGATATGAAGATCAAGACCAAATCCACTCATTTGGGGGAAATTTCTATCTCACCTTTACATTGTAATGGATTTGTGTAATTTTTCTTATCAATTGAACCGAATTGAAGGTATGTGTAGCTAAATTCCTTGGGATATTGGTTGATGCATTGGATTGTTTGATTGAGCTTGGACATATGTTTACCTTTACCTGTTTGATTGCACACACTAGAGCCTTTTCCTTAATCACATAGTGTAGGTATTAACTAACTATGCGTGTGATAGGCACCGAAATTGCAGCTAACATGCGGATCTAGGTGTCCTGAATCGTCTAGATGCATATATGCATTGATCTAATCCCTGTGCGGTGATAGCCTATAAGTCAATAATCTACGATCCATTTTGAGTGGAGTTAGGTGCAATAATGCAACTGTTTAAGTATTTAGTTTCATCAACTCCTAGTTCACTAGTGCTAAGGGGACTAGGAAGTCTAGGGTAGATTGATCATCATTGGGTGAATTAAATGATTGCTTACATAATTATATTCAATTTTATGGATTCATTGTGGATTTCAAACCAATGTCCTTTCTTACACAATTCGTGAACTAGATTGCCTTGTGAGTGTTCTTACGTTTGTGATTGAGAGGGATGTGATTGTTGAGTATTGATGATGATTGTTGTGATAATTCATGTTTTTGTTATTGCTTTCTAGATTAGATAGATAGATTTACTCATTGCCTAGGATAATAAAAAACTCAACGACTATTTCAAACTTAGATACAAAAGCAACGCATCATTAACTAGTATTCTAGCAGGCGAACTGAGAGGTATCCGGATTTATTATATTTTTTATTCTTGATTAGCTAGGAATTTAAGTGATTGAATTTCTTAGCGCATCATAGACACAAATATTAAGCCATTATAGACAAATGGAATGTCGTCCAATCACTGCCCATTCTTTATCTATTTTAGCAGCCTGGTCTCTGCTTCGCTCTGAGTTACTTTTGACTATGGTAGTGTATTTTTCACCTGCTCTTTTCAGACTCAATTTCAGTCCCAGGAATCTTATATTTAAGTTCCTCGTAGTTATTTGTTAATTGACACTTTAAGGAATCTTCAATATAAATTTGAGCTCCACTCGGATATCTTTTGTCTCATTGAGTTTCACATGCTCTTCAACTTCAGAAACTGAAAACCAAAATCCTCCTGATTTCAAGTTTTACATTTCGGCTTCTTTTCAGTGAAAACTAAGTTTCCAGAAACTATATTTCTAGACATTTTAAGTTTCAAGTTCCTAAACATGACTTCTGTAATTTCAAGTTTCATAGAGTTTTCACTTCAAGTTCTGAAACTTGATTCTCAATCTTTAGCTTCCATTCTCTAGTTTCTATTACAACTCGATATATCTTATACAAGGATTACATGTAGAAACGTACTAGAAACATAAAGCCTACTTAAAACAAGTTTTGACACACCAAAACATCAAAGTAAAGGGCAAACTAAAACTCAGTTTCTAACGATTTCCCCTTTTTGGTGTTGTCAAAACCACTTAATTTAAGTCAGAAAAAAGAACACATGATGAAGTGAGTTTTCAAAGACGCTAATCAGAAAACCAATCCTTAATCTAACCTATTTTATTTGATCTTTCCCCTGAATTGGAGAGATATTTCTCGATAATAATCAACATAGAGAGAATTAAAATTGCTGATCCCACTGGAATATGTGAATTCAACCTGGTTAAACAAAACAATAAGCCAGGGAGAGAGAGAGAGAGAGAAAGATAGAGAGACAATGAGAGCTTGTCTTCAATCCAGTTTTCAATTTTCATTGATTGTGAAAATTACTAATACATCAAAAACTTAAAACTAGTAAGCAAAAAGAGTTCAAGAACTTATGTTTCAGAGGTTTACATAGGAGGACGGCTTAGGATCAGAGAGTTTTCAGGCCAACTCCATTAATGCTTGGATATGAGCCTCCCTCCTCTGCTCTTTGGCTTCCTCCCTTTCTCTTCTCTCGACCTCCTCTGCTTCTCTCCTCTTTGTTTCCTCTTATTATTTCTCTTTCCTCAGCTTCTCTTCTTTCTTTCTCTCCTCATTCTCCTTTTTCCTGTCCTCTTCCCCTTTTTTGATGACATCAAAAAGTGTATCCACAGTTTGTTTGATAGAGTATACAGTTTCAGCGTCCCTCTTCTATTTTTCTTAGAGCTTAGCTTTCACTTCTTGAGTCTCTTGCTTGATGGCGTCGAGCTGGGATTGGACATAATGCCTGACTACAACAAAAATGGCGGATTGAGCAGAGTTTGAAGTAGTCTGCCTTGAATCTTCAGGGAATTCAATCAGGGGATGTTCTTGAGAGATAGAAGTGTCTGGGGTATAAACACCACCCCACTGATAACCCTTCGCTCCTCTTCCTCCTTAGCCCAATGCTCTCTCCTGAGCCTCTCTGCTTCTTCTTCTTCTTCTTCTTCTTCTTTCTTCTTCTATTCAAGTTTGGCCAGATGGAGCTTGCAATAGCTCATGATCTTCTTGATCTTTATAAGCTCGGCAACTCCAAGAAACTCTTGAGCTTGGCCTTAAATAATTTGAATGACGTGGGCAGTCCTCTCTGCAGTAGATATAATAATAAGCTCATGGAACATAGAGACTGCCTACTCCATCTCTTCCTTCTCTAGCTCAGCAGCTGTAAGTTCCAGTTTTAATTTCTTCATCTCCTACTACAATCTCCTCTAGTCTGTTGCATGTGTCCTTATTTTCTCAAGTTTGGCAGCTATAATACTTTGATAATCATCGGAAGTGGGAACTGGAGTTTTTGCAATCTGCTCTTCTTTTGCTTGAGTAGGAGGGGTAGAAACTTGAGTTTCATGAGCTGGAGTTTTAGCCTCATATGTAAAGTCAACAGGAGGTAAACAGTATGAATCCCTAGAAGACTGAGTTTGCTGCCTGAATGCTGGGTTAGTTAGCAGCCTATTCCTCATCTCCTCCTCTGTCATTTGCCTCGTCTCAGTATGGCCACTCCATTCCTTGACCCAGACTTCTTCGGATCTTCAGAATGTTAAGCCCAATTTGGCCTGCTTGATGGGCTTATCTTCCTCATCGAGCTCATGCTTCACAAAGTTGAACCTCCTCCACCTCCTAAACTCAGCTTTAAGATCAAAATCTAGTATATCTTCATCTTAAAGAATATCTAGGTATAGGATCATGGATTCTTCAAAAACCTTTTTCTCCACCCATTCAGAAATTTCTGCAGCACAGGGGATAAGCTTGAATTCCTACATCCTTCTCATAAATTGGGGGGCACCAAATCTTCAGTCTCTCGGCTGTATACTCAGGGTGAGGGATCCTGTAATTGTTGAATTCTCTTGTCTATAATAGGTTGTCATTCTCCCTTTGATCCCAGGGGTGGTGCCTCCACTGACCTGGCTCATCCTTTGAAAAATTAAACAAATCGTCCAAAACCATATCATCATCAGGTTCGGAGTCTGAAGCATCAAAGGATGAGGATGAGTAATCATCAAGATTTACAGACTTACCAACCTTCCCTCCTTTTCAACCTTTTGCTCCCTTCACAGTTTCAGTTTTAGAGCTCGTAAAAGCTTCAACTCTTGTTTTTGCCAGTTTTTTTGGGGTAATCGACCGTAATTTCTCAGCATCTTTAAGTTTTTGCTCCTTCTATGCAAGTACACCTTCTAAGATCTCATTTGCTAGTTGAGCAGCATCCTTCACCGGGCACCTTGGTCAAATCCGTGAGCTTTTTTGTAAGGTGTGGAAAATGCCTCATCAGATGTAGCAATCGGATCCTTAAACTCAAGTTTCTTTCGAGGGATTACTTTGAATGGATCATAATCATCTCCCTTTGTCTTCTTCTTTTGCTCCTTCTCCACCACTTTCTTCTTTCCCTTCTCGGAGCTTCTTAGCTTTCTCAGCTTCAGCCTCTGCTCGCATCCTATGCTCTTCATCCGTTCTGGCTTTCTTGCTACCCTTTTCTGTAACCTCCCTTTCACCTTCCTTTAGAACTCTCTTCTTTGACCTTGTTGGAGTAGACCTCTTCTTCCTCACAACCACTGGAATAACAGTACCTGCAAAAGGATCACCCCTCCCTTTGCTTGTCATCTCTCTAAGATTTGTTAGAGGGGGCAGATCCGCCACTGTCTGTTGAAGGATGTCTTCCTTCTCACCTTTAGTTTCAGTCCGCTCCTCATCGGAACTGAGCATTTCTTTGATATCATAGTTGGGAGGGACAAAATCAGTGGACACAAGAGGTTCTCCATCATCCACCACTTTCACCACCTTCTCAATCAGATAACTGACTTTCAGTCCGAAGCCTACTCTTGTGGAGCATCCGGATGACGATGTCTCCCAAATTTTTTTAAAAATTGTTTAGTTCAGAGTTTTGTGGTTCACCTTCCACGAAGTCTAGACTGACTCTTTCTTCCATTTTCTCTAGTGGTTCTCTATCTTCTTTCGAGTGGCAGGGACTATGCCTCCTTGTTGGTAAGTGGCAATGAACACCCTTGTTTCTTAGATATAATATCTAACTCAGTAGTCCAAGGTGGACTCTAAGATGTACTCCGGCCACAAAGGAACCAAACGACCTCTTATCAGACGCCACCACAACGTTGGCTTGGAATTCTACCACCATGCACGAATGGAACCTTTTTGGATAAGCAGTTAGAAATAATCTCAAATCTTCACTTCTTAGTTTATGTCCCAGACGTGGGTCTAGACATACTTTCAAGACCTCTTCCAACAACAGGATCTTCTCCTAGTGAACTTGTGCAACCCTTTTCTGTTCTAGGGTTAGCTTCTCACAATCATCATTGGAAAGTTTCAGCAATTTACAATAGGGGATGTAATGATCTACAAACTGAGACTCATCTAGGCTGGAAGGGGATGTGGCTTGTTTTGGGTTTTGAGCAGTCTTCCTCTTTGGCGTCTTTAATGCTATGATTGAGATTTAATGAAGGAATGTCGGTCGGGGTGCTTTGAATGCTCTGAGGAATTTCTGGGTATGAAGAAGTTTAGATATGTTTTGAGAGAAAAATGGCAAAGATTTGAATATGAGAAGTCCTTTCCATATTTATAGAATTCAATTTTGAGTTTGAACGACCAAGATTGAGTCAATATTTAATGACTGAGGGTTGGAATTAACTGCCTGTTGGACTGCTCTGACCGGATCTGATGTGGGGGAGCGGGTTAGGACACGTGTCACTCCAAGATTGAACAGTAACTGCTCCGTATTTAATACAACATGTCCGATAAGTCAGGATTGGAAATTCAAATCCTCCCGCCTCTCTTACTGAAAACTGACTTTGATTTTAGTTTTTTAGTTTCTTAACTAAGAGCTTGGAATCAGTTTAAATTCGCAACCTTCCTTCAAGAAATCCAAAAACCCGAAAACCAAAACTTAGTTTTGCAAAAGACAATTTCTCAGTTTCGTCGCCACTAGCACTTATTTATAAAATGGTTAATTATAGAATTATAAACTGAAAACTGAGAGCTGGGACTCAGTTTTAGTCCGCATCTTCCCTACTTCACTTGCGATTTGAATAAGTAAGAAATCCAGATACAAAAACCGAGAGCTGGGACTCAGTTTTAGTCCCCAACTACTCATCTTTGATTAAAATTTCATCAAACTCAAGTAATCCAAGTCTGATGCAGAGTTCCTTGAATCGAGTCTCATGAAGTGGCTTGGTGAAGATATCTGCTAGCTGATATTCTATTATTATATATTCCACAGAAAAATCGTTCTTTTCAACGTGATCACTCTTGAAATGATGTCGGATATCTAGGTGCTTTGCTTTTTAGTGATGTACTGGATTCTTGGTGATACACAGAGCACTGCTATTGTCACAATAAATTGGCTTGCATCGAGTTTCAACTTTATAATCTACTAGTTGTTGCTTGATTCAAAAAACTTGAGCACAACAACTAGCATATATTCAACTTCAGTTGTTGATGTGGCTACATAATGCTACTTCTTGCAAAACCAACTAATTAATTTATGGCCTAGGAATTAACAAGTTCCACTTGTGCTCTTCCGATCAATTCTATAACCTCCAAAATATGAATCTGAATAGGCATTGAGAGTTAGTTCGTTAGCTTTAGGGTAGCAAATACCTAAGGATTGAGTTCCTTTAAGGTATTACACAATCCTCTTTGCAGCATCAATGTGCGATTTCTTGGGATTAGCTTCAAATCTCACACATGCACCAACAATATAGGAGATATCTGCCCTGCTTGAAGTCGAATATAATAGAGATCCAACAATTCCTCTATAGCTCATTAGGTTTACTACTTCTCCTTCTTCATCAAGATTGATCTGAGAACCGGGGCTTATTGGAATCCTCAAGGCTTTAGTTTTCTCTGAATAAAACTTATTAATTAGGTCCTTGGTATATACTTCTTTTGGTTGATGAAGATTCCTCCTTCAGACTGAATAACTTGAAGACCGAGGAAATAAGTTATCTTTCCCATCATACTCATCTGGAAATTGCTTTGGATCAGCTGGGCAAACCTTTCACATAACTTTAATTTTTTGCAACCAAATATGATGTCATCGACATATATTTGAACTAATAGAATGTTAGTCCCATCCTTGATTCTGAATAAGGTTGTGTCGATTATTCCCTTCTGGAAACCATTCTTGAGAAGAAACTAAGACAAAGTCTCATACCATGCTCTGGGTGTTTGCTTCAACCCATATAAAGCCTTTCTCAGTTTGTAAATTTGGTTTCCTTCTTCAAAGCCTGGGAGTTGTTCAACGCAGGCTTTCTCTTTCAACTCCCCATTCAGAAATGCATTCTTCACATCCATCTGAAAAACTGTGAATTTATAATGTGCTGCATAAGCTAGAAATAGTCTGATGGCTTCAAGTCTAGCAACTGGAGCAAATGTTTCATCAAAATCTATTCCTTCACATTGAGCATAGCCTTTTGCAACCAGTCTTGCTTTGTTTCTCATAATGGAGCCTGTTTCATCTCTTTTCTTCTTGAAAAACCATTTTGTTCCAATAACAGTTTGGTGAGTTGGTTTGTTCACCAAGAATCATACATTGTTGCGCTTGAACTCAACCAATTCTTCTAGCATGGCATTAATCTAGTCTGTGGACTTTAGAGCATTTCCAATCTTCGTTGGTTTTGGCTATTGAGAGATAAAGCATGATAATAGAGCGCTTCCTTGGCATGTGCGAACAGGGACGCAACATCTTCAGGATGATATCTCAACCACCTTGGCTTTTGAAGATGACTGACTTTGATAGGTTGAGTAGAGGATCCCGGAAAGTCTGTTCCTGAATGGAGGTTAGAGTATAATCTGAACTTAGTTCTCAATCTCTTGAAGCTTGAATCACCAAAACGAAAATTGTATCTTGCACAGAAACTAAATTGTTAGTTTCACTTGATCCTTCATTTCCAGTTTCCGATTCCTTGTCTTCTGGAATGACTTCTTCAGATTGGGCATCTTCATTTGAGCTCCATTTCTGATTCCAGCTTGAATTCCCCCAAGATTTGTGCCTGCATTTAAGGTTAGGGAATCTATGGCCTCAACAAGAACTATAACATCATCGGCCTCTTCTGCATGTTGCAATCTAGCCGAGCCATCTAGATTACTAGATATTACGTTCATAGATCTAGTCTGAGAAACTAGATTAGAATTATCATTTTTAGGACTCAGTTTCTTATTGACATCCTTGATCTCACGAGTTTAAAGTTCCAGTTTTTTCATGGTCCTGCGCATTAGAACAAACTCATCAAATTCCACATTGCATGTTACCTACAAAAGTCCCATAGTCTTATTGAGTACTCTATATCACTTGTATGAAGGATGTCCATAACCAAATAACATCCCTTCATCGGCTTTGGGATTAAAGGTATTTAGTTTTGACTTTCGTTATTGTGAATGTAACATGGAGAATGAAAAGCACGTAGATGATTTATAGAAGGCTTACGACCATTATAAACCTTGTAGGGAGTTTTGTGATGACGATTGTTGATGGAACTTCTATTCTCAGTATAGCACGCAGTCATCAGAGCTTCTCCCCAAAAGCATGGTCCTTACTGCTTCTTTGAGTGTTCGATTCATTCTCTTAGCAAGGCCATTTTGTTGAGGAGTTTTTGGAGCTGACTTCTCGTGGTTAATTCCAATATCTGGGCAGAAACCCATCATAGGTCCATTGTAGAATTCAGTTCCATTGTTAGACCTTATCCTCTTCACAGTCACTCCTTTATTATTCTGAACTCTCATGATCAATTCTGGAAGCTGGAGTTTGACTTCGTCCGTAGTGTTCAACAACCTCACCCAAGCATACCTCGAGTAGTCATCAACAACTACATGAGTGTTCCTTTTTCCTCCAATTGTGGGTTGCGTAACAGGTTCAAATAGATCCATGTGTAGCATCTCCAATATCCTGGCAGTGCTCGCTATTACTGGATGGTTTTTGAATGAAGATTTAGTCTACTTTTTCGTCTGACATGCTCTGCAGATTCCGTCCTTGAATCCAGTTTGGGGCAACCCTTCAACTAAGTTGTACTTTGCAAGATGTCGAATTGTGTTGAAGTTGAGGTGGCTCAATCTCTTGTGCCATAGCCGATTCATGCCATCTTGGGAGCTTGTTGCGACAAGGTAAGTGTCATATTGGCCACTCTCCCAATCCATGATAGAGAGACCTCGTTTTCTAATTCCTCTGAGGATGATCTCCTTTGAATATTTTTCTTTTATGTGGCACTGTGACTCGATTAATGTCACCTTGTATCTCCTCTCAATTAATTGACTTATACTTAGAATATAGTAATTGAGATTAGTGACCAATGACACATTCTTGACTGTGATTCCATTATACTCCACACATCCTCTGCCAATGACTCCCCCCTTTGAATCATCACCAAATACTACTGGTAGTCCTCTAACCATTTCCAACTTTTAGAGTAAGTCTCTTTCTCCCGTCATGTGTGCGGAACACCCACCGTCAAGAACCCATGCTCTCTTCTTCTTCAGGAGTTTACTTTGGTGTCCCTGTGAAGGGATTCGTGAACTGAATCACGAAGTCCGTTTGCCCGGATCGTTAATTGGATTATCAAAAATAAATTGCTATGCCTATGATTATTCCTAGCATGCATCTATTGATTATGCATAAAGAAGGCTTATGTGGAATACCTAGATTGCAAAACCCTAAAGAACGAGTGCGCGGAGATTTCTCTTGATCTTTTCCCGCACACAAAGATTTAATTCCTAACAGATTGAGGAAATAAATCTATGTAAATTAGTATGTAAATTTCGAAAACAAGAAGGAGAGAGAAGAATTAAGATAATCCTCCTGATCTGATCTTCTGATCTGTATCCCAACTCAATCCGAATATCTGGTGAAGATTCCCTTCAGATTCTTTGCCCGGTTGAGAAGCAGAATTTCCGTTTCTCAGATCTAGTCGATCACCACAGCTCCAAAATTCTGGTTTGCTGTGTGCAACTTATGATCTTGTGGTGTGTTGAGATTTGAGAAATTGAGGCCTATTTATAGGAAAATACTGAACTTCTATTGGGCCTGAGTTTCATGGGCCAGACCAGGGACCAGAATGCAAATAGCAAATAAAGCCTATCAATTAATTAATTCCCATATTCAACCCAAAATATAATTAATTAAATGATATTGATTCATTCCACTAGACAATCAATACTGTCCTACCTATTTGCTACCACGTTTTGAGGTACAGGTTGCATGGGCTTGGTTTATCCCCATATTTAAGGTTACAGACATTCGTTAATTAATTTAAGCTCTAACAAGCTATTTAATTAATTAACATTTCATATTCCTGAGTCAATCCACTCAAACCTTTTCACTTATGCTTGAACTTAATCAGCCTGCAGGACTTTAGCATAATGAACCTTTTGAGCTGCTCAGGGAATGTCACCATCCTATACCGGATGTGGATACCTAGTTCCAGTACCAGACTTCTATAACCCAAGAAATAGATATACAAGCTCAACAAGAGTCTTTCATTGCTACTTAAAGTAATACACAATCTGTATATACTTTTGTGCCTTCATATAGGCTTAGGATCTCGTCAAGCCATAGAGATCTAGCTTCTTTTAATGTCAGATAAAAGAATCAATCTTAACTTAGGTCCTTATCAATGTGTGCCCCACACCAACATACCAAGCATCCAAGATAAGATGCTTATTACCGCGTATGCTGCAGCCTACACCGACAGTTTATCCTGGAACAGTCTCAGTTGTGATGACCATTTATATCTCGCTAAGTCAAACGATCCATACGATCTTCCATGATCTACTACACACCGTATGATCTCCCTATCGACGAGATAAGTGGATAATTGTATTTGCGACACATGTTTGTTAATTCAGACAGGAGATGAACATACAACATTTATGATTCCCAGTATATTAACCAATCGACCTTGTACATAATATACCAATCATTATTCTTTCATTATATATTTCCATCAATCTCCCACCTATACTCAAAGCATTTTACTGGTGCTTTCAAGAGTATAACGCGTCTAAACTAATCTAGCTATTGCATCAATCATTCTACGTGGCTGGCTTTGCCCTCAGCCCAAGGTTACGTACATGCATCTCGTAGACCTTCTGAGGCATAGCTTTTATGAATGGATCCCCTAGATTATCTTTTGTATCAATCTTCTCTACTAGCACATCACCCCTTGCTACGATTTCTCGTATAATATGGTACTTCCTCTCAATGTGTTTTGTTGCTCTGTAACTTCGTGGTTCCTTTGAATGAGCCACAACTCCCGAATTATCACAATATACCGTGATGGTCTTGGGCAGCTTAGGAATCACGTCCAACTCCAGAAAGAAGTTTCAAACCATACTGCTTTTTTCGAAGCTTCAGAAGTTGCCACATATTCTGCTCTCGTCCATGATATGGCCCCACCTCCCAATGTAAACACATAGCCAGAGGTGGGATTCTTTTCATCTCGGTCTGCCTGGAAATCCGAATCAGTATAACCCACAGGGCACAACTCCTTACACTGATAGACGAGATAATAGTCTTTAGTCCTTTTCAAGTATTTGAGTATGTGGTTTACCACGGTCCAATGCGCCTGTCATGGGTTAGACTGGTATCTCGCTACCATGCCTACAGCAAAGCAGATATCTGGCCTCGTACATAGCATTGCATACATGAGGCTCCCCTCGGCCGATGCATACGACACGTTCCTCATCTCATATTTCTCCTTTTGTGTCACCGGACACTGATCCTTGGAAAGATGTATGCCATGTCTGAAGGGTAACAGACCTTTCTTGGCAGTTTACATGCTGAAACGGGCAATTACACTATCCAGATATGACCCCTGAGACAAGGTCAGCATCCTCTTATTGCGCTCCCGCAATACTTTTACCCCGAGGATGTATCCTACCTCCCCAAGGTCCTTCATATGAAACTGTTCGTATAACCACCCCTTTATGCCCGTCAATACTTCCACATTGTCGCCAAATAGGAGAATATCATCTACATAAAGTGCAAGGAACACCACGCTTCTGCTGACACATAGACGGTACACGCAACTCTCGTTTGAACATTGTGAAAATCTATAGGATTTAATCACTTCATCAAAACATAGATTCCATGACCGTGAATCTTGCTTAAGTCCATACAGCGACTTCATAAGCTTCCAGACAAAATGTTCTTCGCCCTTCTGCACATAACCTTCTGGTTATTGCATATAGATGTCCCTACCTTCTTCAAGGTATCCGTTTAGAAACGCGGTTTTGACATCCATCTGCCAGATCTCTAGGTCCTTATGTGCTGCTATGGCTAGGAGTATACGAATGGACTTAAGCATGGCTACCGGTAAGAAGGTCTCGTCATAGTCTACACCTTCTTTCTGACTATAAGCGTTTGCCACCAGCCTTTCTTTGAAAGCTGTAATTTCATCATTCGCTCCTTTCTTTCTTTTGTATACCCGTTTGCACCTTATGGCTCGACAGCCATCTGACAAATCAATTTTCTAGTATACATCCATAGCCGTAATGGATTCTATTTCCGAATCCATGGTAATAAGCCATTTGTCTGCATCTTTATCAGATGCCGCCTCGTTATATGTCCAGGGATCGGTATCATCCAATCCATTTTCCGAGATCAAGTCATAGGACTCTCCCACGATCATATACCTCTCGGGTTGGTGGAAAACCCTCCCATTGCGACGAGGCATCTGAACTGTGTCAGTAGTTGGCACAGTACCCGTTGGTCCCATACCTTGCATTAGTTGCAGTGTTTGTATAGCCTCACCTGTTATAGGTGGATTTACCACTACACTGGGCTTTCCTGATGGAATTGCTTCCTTATCCTCAAGCTCATTGAGGATAATTTCACTCTCGGATCTGTGGTTTCTTACATATTCGTCCTCCAAGAATCTTGCGTTGGTACTGACAACCACTTTCTGATTCTCAGGACAATAAAATTAACCATCTTTTGTTTGCTTGGGATATCCTACAAACAGCATCAGCTTACACCTACGTTCTAACTTATCAGGTTCCTTTGTCAGCACATATGCTGGACAACCACAAACCCTCACTCTGTTCAAACTTGGCTTTCGCCCATACCAGAGTTCCAGATGCGTTTTAGGAACTGATTTAAAAGGTACCAGGTTAAGAAGTAGTAGGCCGCTGTCTCCAAAGCATATCCCCAAAAAAAAATCGACAAGCTTGCATAACTCATCATCGACCTGACCATTTCCATGAGAGTTCTATTACTTCTTTCCGCTACACAATTTTGTTGAGGGGTTCTTGGTGCAGTCCACTGGAATGTAATCCCATTGTCTGACAAGTACTGCAAGAACTCATTACTGAGGTATTCTCCACCACGATGTGATCGTAGTGTCTTGATAGTCTTACCTAGCTTCTTTTCTACCTCAGTCCTAAACTCTTTGAATTTCTCAAAGCATTCAAACTTGTGGCGAAGCAAATAGAAATATCTGAATCTTGAGTAGTCGTTAATGAATGTGGCGAAGTACTCATAACCTCCACGAGCTTGCGTGGACATTGGTCCACATAAGTCAGAGTGGATCAATTCCAACACATTCTCTGCTCGAGACTGACTTGCCTTAAAAGGCCTGGTCGTCATCTTTCCCTCATTACAAGATTCACAGATTTGATGCTGTACCAATTGAAAAGAATCCAAGAGCCCATCGCATGCTAATCTTTTAATCCTCTTTAGATTGATGTGACCTAGTCTCAAGTGCCAGAGATATGTTTGATCCTCATCGGAAGAAAACTTTCTTTTTAAATTATTATTATTATTGGATGAGTTTGCAACATTCACGGCAATGATATAGAGAGAGTCAATCAGTTTGCCATGATAGATAACACCGTTATTACCAATGATCGAAACTCCACTATTGAAAATAACTGAATATCCATCACTAAATAACTTGGAAAGTGAAATTAAGTTCCGCCAAAAAACCGGCACATATAAAACATCTTTCAAAATCAAAACATTGTTTTCAAAGCATAAAGTAAAATCTCCAATGGCTACTGCTGAGACTCGCTCTTCGCTGCCCATTGAGATGGTAATCTCGTCATGCTTCAGCTGCCTTGTCGGCCTGAACCCCTGCAAAGTATAACAAACATGATCAGTAGCTCCAGTATCCACTACCCGAGAATGGGTAGAAACTGAAGCTAAACATGTTTCCGTCATAAATGCACATGACGCACCTTGTCTAGTCTTCTTGACTTGACAATCTTTCTTCCAGTGACCAGCCTTGCAAAATCTGAAACACTTGTCCCTCGTACCAGGCACGCCCGATGTCCTTTTTAACTTCTTCACAGAAGTTGTACCTTTGGCTTTCTTCTTAAAAATTCATTTGCGCCTCTTGTCAACCCGCGCAATAGGACGGTTTCCTGAAGTAGCAAACAACCTTTTCTGGAAGCATCACTGACTCCGCTGCCATCAAGTCATTGAGTAACTCATTATGAGTGTACTCTTTCTTGTTCATGACAGCATTCAGTCTAAAGTTCTTAAAGGACTTTGGCAGAGAGTTAAGGATGATATCATCCTGCGCTTTCGCATTGATACCACCTCCGTGCAGCGTGAGCTCATCCATAAGGTGAGTCATGCTGACCATGTGCTCTCTGACCGAGCTACCTTCTGCCATTTTCTTACCCACGATTTCCCTCATGAGATTGAATCTAACTGCTCGGTTTGACTCACCATAGGTAGCTGTGAGGTTGTCCATTATATCAGTAGCATTATCATATGAATGATGCTGCTGTGCAAGTACCTTGGACATAGTAGTCATCATATAACATTTCACTATATTATTTGACTTGAGCCACTTGTTATAGTAGCTCCTTTCCTCATCAGTCGATGCATTAGTGGGAGCAGTCAGACGAGGCTTATCAAGGACAAACTTGTGTTCCTCTGCGACAAGGATGTAATCCAAGTTGCGTTTCCATTCTTGGAAATTGGGACCAGTTAATTGGTTTTGTGCTAAGATATTGATCACATTCGGTAAAGACATGTCTGAAAACAATAAATTAAAGCAAAAATTAAAACAAAGTCGCAAACAACTGAAACAATTAAATATTAAAACCTTATGATAAAACATTATTAATGTTTCCTCAAATTTGCCTAAGTATTACTATTGCAAGCCACACATGTGGACGTTTACAACAAAACACTTAACCAGACTGCATCTTTCAATTCCAGTCCTTTAATTCCAATCCATGCTCGGGTTCCTTACACAAATGGCATTAATAATTGGAGACTAACTTAAGACCATATTATCCTACTGAGTAGGGACATCACAAATGAGTTATACTCTGGATAACATCTAAGCTAGCTTACCCCCAAAGTCAACCCTCCCATATAAGGATCTACTAGAACACACCTGATCTCTATAATAAGGCTGTCTCATTTAATTCAATCCCTAGAGAACTTATGAAAATTCAATACGCAAGCTACACATGTAGACGTTTACGCGTGAACTCCCACTCCTCATATGAAATAAATGTTTGTTTAAAGAAATCTTATCTATTAGAACTTATGAATTATAAATTAAGTAAGCTACACATGTAGACATTTACCTAATAAATTACCCACTTCCAATAAAGGATCGCTTTGTGGAGGTCTTACTAAATTATGAGCTTAGTAATTTTTAATTCATAAGGTTCAATTGCACATATTATTTTATGTAGCCACAATTATAACACTGCTAAAATTCTATCATGCATAACATGAACCCCTAATTTATATTTAAAATAAATTACACAAAATAAATCACATAGCATGCTTTAAAGTTGTAAATAAAAGTAGTAAACGTGCTCCTATTATCTACAACATGCTTATATGTTGCGCAATTAATATAAACACATATATCATGCGAAGACAGATAATAAAACAAATAAAAAATGTCTTCGAGGCCCCATGATAAAAAATAATAATTTTAACTATTACACGTTGGAATTATTTTTACAGATCTTCGACTGGGCTCCCACTACTAGGACTGTGATCTGAATTTATTTTCTGAATCTGGGCCTCCAAGATTTGATTTATCAGAAAATTGGAAAACTGGGCCAGTTAAACAAATCGCAGGCCTAGGCACACATTGCAAGCTCAATAGCCCGCGAGAACTCAGCCCGACGAGCCACCACCGGCAAACCACCGCCGCCGGTGACTCGCCGCCGCCGCGAGAGCTCCCGACGTCGTGCAGCAGCCATGCATGTACGTGCATGGTTGCAGCCCATGAATTTGCCTCCTCCGGCCGTTGCCCATTCTGCATGCTGCCACCTCGGCTAGCCCCGACCGTCGCTCGAACCGCCGTGCACCATCTTCTCCACCATCGCTCACCTAGGCTCACCGGAAACGCACACAAAGCGCGGAAGAGACGCGCGCCCCAGCTCGCAGCCGCAAACCTTAGGGTTTGTGCTGGCTGCGGCCGCGCCGCAACTCCCAACCGCCGTCGCCGCCTTCCACCTCCTGAGCCCACGCCGCACCACCTTTCCCCACCTCCGCCGCAAGGAGAGAGCGCGCCTGCCGCCGACGAACGCACGCAGGGCTGCGCAGGTGTTGTGCGTGCGCACGTGAACCCTAGGGTTCCGTTGCGCTGCGCACGCCCCATCGCGCTGAGCCCGCCATCGCTCGCTGTCCCGGCCAGGTGGCAGCCTCCCCGTGTTGCCGTCCCAAGGCCATCGCACCGCACCTTCTGCTTGTTGGTCGCGCGGCTACTGCCCGTTGCGCGCGCGTGCCGCGCCCTGAAACTCTACGGTTTTCGTGCGGCTGGGCCGCCATCGTGGCTTCCGTGCACGGCCTGCTGCCGTGACGGTGCTGTCGTGCACCGTCGTGCGACCCTTCGTTCTTCTTGTTCTTCGTTCTCCATTTTACAGATTTAATTTTTAAAATAAAATATTACATTGAATAAACCTAATTACAATTTAAAAAATCTAAATCTAACCACGGATTTGTCTCGTGGGTGAAAAATGAATCCTTATAAAGGGGCGGATTAACCCGAGAACCACGAGGACGAAAAACATAAACATACAATCCAAAACTATTCATTGCATTCAATCAATAATAATAATCATGCAAATCAAAGGCAATATTATTTTTTTTTCGATTGAGCCAATTATTGAACCTAGCTTTGATACCAATTGAAGGGATTCGTGAACTGAATCACGAAGTCCGTTTGCCCGGATTATTAATTGTAATATCAAAAATAAATTGCTATGCCTATGATTATTCCTAGCATGCTCCTATTGATTATGCATTAAGAAAGTTTATGTGGAATACCTGGATTGCGAAACCTTGAAGAACGAGTGCACGGAGATTCCTCTTGATCTTTTCCCACGCACAAAGATTTAATTCCTAGCAGATTGAGGAAATAAATCTATGAAATTAGTATGTAATTTTCGAAAACAAGAAGGAGAGAGAAGAAAGAAGATAATCCTCTTGATCTGATCTTCTGATCTGTATCCCAACTCAATCTGAATATCTGGTGAAGATTCCCTTCAGATTCCTTGTCCGGTTGAGAAGCAGAATTTCCTCCTCGTTTCTCAGATCTAGTCGATCACCACAGCTCCCAAATTCTGGTTTGTTGTGTGCTACTTATGATCTTGTGGTGTGTTTAGATCTGAGGAACTGAGACCTATTTATAGGAAAATACTGGACTTCTATTGGGCCTGAGTTTCATGTGCCAGACTAGGGACCAAAATGCAAATAGCAAATAAGGCCTATAAATTAAATAATTCCCATATTCAACCCCGAATATAATTAATTAATTAATATTGATTCATTCCACCAGAGAATCAATAATGTCCTACCTGTTTGCTACCACGTTTTGAGGTACGGGTCGCATGGGCTCGGTTTATCCCCACATTTAAGGTTATAGACATTCGTTAATTAATTTAAGCTCTGAAAAGCTATTTAATTAATTAACATCTTATATTCCTGAGTCAATCCACTCAAACCTTTTCACTTATGCTTGAACTTAATCAGCCTGCAGGACTTTAGCATAACGAACCTTTTGAGCTGCTAAGGGAATGTCACCATCCTATACCGGATGTGGTTACCTAGTTCCAGTACCAAACAGTCATACACAAACTGTTATTACCCAAGAAACAAATATACAAGCTCAACCAGAGTCTTCCACTGTAACTCAAAGTAATACACAATCTGTATATACTTATGTACCTTCATAAAGGCTTAGGATCTCATCAAGCCATAGAGATCTAGATTCTTTTAATGTCAGATAAAAGAATCAATCTCAACTTAGGTCCTTATCAATGTGTGGCCCACACCAGCATACCAAGCCATCTAAGATAAGATGCTTATTACCACGTATGCTGTAGCCTACACCGTTAGTTCATCTTGGAACTATCTCAGCTGTGATGACCATTTAAATCTCACTAGGTCAAACGATCCATACGATCTTCCGTGATCTACTACACACCGTATGATCTCCTATCGACGAGATAATAGGATAATTATGTTTGCGACACATGTTTGTTAATTCAGATAGGAGATGAACATACAACATTTATGATTCCCAATATATTAACCAATAGACCTTGTACATAATATACTAATCATAATGCTTTCAGTATATAAATCCATCACCTTGTACCTGCACCACAAAGAAAGTTAGACTTTAGGTACCCGAGCTTCGGCGAGTCCTGCAGTGTTAGCCATTTGGATCCACCCTTTATGAATCCAAACTTGCTTCACCTTAATCTAAGGTGATATTTTAACTCTTCCTTCTGAAATAATGTATGCTATTTAGATGCAATGAAGAAGGATTTGTGGGTGTTTGCAAACCCTTTTTGGAAACTGAGTTTCACGAAACTGATTTCCTAGAAACTGAGTTCTTATAAGAGTATCGATATCCTAGTCCCAGATGTGAAGTATTCCTAGCCCTTGAAAAAAAAATCTGGTTGGGCTCAGACCTCAAGTAGGTGTTCCCCCTACTTTGATGAATCCTTCTCTCAGAAGAGTTAAGATTAAAGGACCTCGGATTTCTGAAATCCTGATGTGAAACTGACTTTTTTGCAAACTCAATTTCAGTTGTTGAAATTGTTTTCCTCGCAATTGGAACATACTTCTTCACCAATTTCTTAGGCACGGTGGGCTTCTTTTCAGGTTTTTTCAGTTTAGAAACTGAATTCTTTTTCAATTTGGAAACTTAGTTTTACCCTTTAACCTGATCAGCCAAACTAGAGTTTTGAGCTACTTCTTTGCCTAACAACTTAACTTCAAAACTGGAGTTCCTTTGAAATGATGATCTTTAAGTTTTCCAGTTTCTGAAGTAGATGCATGATTGCTCAAAACATTTTCTTAAAAACCTAACCCTGATTCGTCACTGGGATCTCTTTGCATGTTCAGGGCTTTTCAAACTTTGCTACTGCTCGAATAAACTGAGCAAATCAGCTTTTGATCACTAGCAACTTTAAGTTTTAGAGAATCACATTCATCAGAAATATGTTGAAATATTTTTGGTAAAATAAAATGTTCTTCTTTCAGTTTGGTCAGTTCTCACTGAGTGACCTCGATTTCTCAATCTCATCGGTCAAATTAGAAACATGAAGTTTCAGTGAGGAGATTTCACCAACTAAAGAATTTTTCAATTCATAAAACTTTGAAAACTCTTTTGAAATAATTTCAAGAGTGACATCATCTGAATCCGAGCAAATAGATTCAGTGTCCTCGGGAATGCATGTAGAAGAGCTAGAAGCTAAGTTAGAGTCAGTTATCAGTTTCTAAATTTTAGTTTCTGTTTGTTCAGTTTTAGTTTTTGAAAACCAAGAGGGCTTCCTCCTCCGAATCATCTTATAATGTATAGTAACCATCATCATTGTCGGGAACATCCAGAACTTCTGTTCTGGACAGCATGGCCTTTGCGACAACTTTAGAAGCCTTCTTCTCGAATATCTTCTTCAACCGCTCTCACTCCTCTTTGGAAACTAGAGGGAACTCGTACTTGAAGTGATTCAGAGAATTGCACTCAACACGCCTTTGATGCTTTTTTGATAAACTTTTGGTGACCTCCTTGAGAGCTTTTAACTTTATCTTTTGCCTTCTCGATCAGCTTGGTTAGTTTCCTCATTTATTCCTCCAGCTCTGCAACTGAAGTTTCTTCCTCCTTCTTGTGGGAATATGATGGTGCAGGAACATTCTTTGATGTAGACGTTTAACCGCTTGGTTACTCTGTCTGGTACGGATTCTTCTGTCGTCTTTGAAAATCTCTTTTAATGAAGAAAACAACATCTTCTTCAGCTGGTGAACTAGCACTTCGAACTGCTTCATTTTTATTAACCATCTGGATGTCCCACTCGTGTGCTTGAAGTTTGGCAAAGACATCCTTTGTTGACATTTTCAACAAATCCTTCTCTTTCAGACTTGTTGTTTTCACAAACTAGTCTTCTTTTGGCATCTTGGAGAGAATTTTGGAATTTAGATCCACAACTGAATATTCTCTCCCCAAGTTTTTAAGCTCACAAACTATGGCATTTAATCGAGCTTCCATTGACTTTATACTTTCTCCACGAAACATCAGAAATGATTCGTACTTATCCACGCAAATTTGCATCTTATTGCATTTCATCTGGTCCGTTCTTAGCTAAGAGCACCAAGAAAATCCCATACTGGCTTAGTATTTTCATACTCGAGTGCTTCTTCAACCAGGGGCTCTGGTAGGGCTTTCAAGATCATCTCATCCACCATCGAGTCCAGGTGTACACGGGCCTTGTCTTTGGAGGTCAACTCTAGGTATGGCTTCTCATCGATCGCTGGACCATCTATTCCTCCGAGCTGAGTATTGACCTTCGAGATCTTCAGAGGTCCGTTGGTTATTACTTCAGCCATCTTTGGGTGGATGTTCTTCAGCATGATAAGAGATCTTTTCTTTCGTACATTGTACTTCTCTGTGGATTACTTGGGAAGCTTTACCACATTCATCATCTAGAATACCTGAGCTAAGTCAACAAGAAAGAAATAAGTGCAAGGAAATGGATCTGGTCCTAAGGGAATTCAACAACGACCAGCCTGTAAGGTCTAAACTGGCTCTGATACCACTTTTTTGTCCCAAAATTGGAGTTGTTTTGTCTGCAGCGAAAGTTTAAATATGATTTGCACTTCTTAAAACTGAATCTTAATTTCAGTTTTCAGTTTCCAAAAACTCAGTTTAGCCAAGAGTGAGTTTCAGTTTAAGTTTCAAGTATACACTTCAATACATAGAAAGTATTGAAGGTTTCAAACTAGTATGAAAACTTAATACGCAGAAACTTAAGTAAAGCAGTAAATGACTCAGGATATTTTATAGTGATTTGAAGCCTCAAGTCCTACATCCACTCTTCCAAACTTAATCGAGAATCCACTAAGTAATAGAGTACAAGCTTTGTCACAATCTATACTAGACTGTCGAAATCCTCTATCCTTCGGTCTGCTAGGTCACTCGCCCGGAAACTTGATCTGCTTCTTCTTCAAAACTGACGCACCCCGCAACCTTTAATCTGGATAGCTGGATGATTGCGGTTCTTCCCAGAACATCAGTTGGTTGGCAAAGACCGTCAGAATCAGTATTCTAGAGTAGAATACTGACTGTTGTGTTTATTCCATGAAAAGTATTAAACAACAAATTATTAGCTTAAGATTGGAAAGCTTGAGCCTCGTGTACTTAGACAGATACACTGATTGTTCTGCTTGAGCAAAGATTTTAAGCTTCGTGTTCAGACATGGAATTTCAGAAACTTTTTGAGAGAGCTTTTTGACAAAGTTTTGGCTTAGCTTTTTGATGGAATTATATACTGAAAACATTATGATTGGTTTATTATGTACAAGGTTATTGGTTAACATACTGGGAATCAGGAATGTTGTATGATCATGTCATGTCAGAATTAACAAACATGTTTTGCAAATGCTCTTAACCTCTTATCTCATCGATAGAGAGATCATACAGTGTGTAGTAGATCACGGAAGATTGTATGGATCGGTTAACCTTGTGAGATATAAATAGTTATCACAGCTAAGACAATCCCATGATAGACTATCAGTATAGGCTGCAGCATACGCGGTAATAAGCATCTTATCTAGGATGGCTTGATATGCTGGTGTGGGGCACACATTGATAAGGACCTAAGTTAAGAATCTAGATCTCTATAGCTTGATGAGATCCTAAGCCTAGATAAAAGTACAGAAGTATACACAGATTGTGTGTCACTTTAAGATGCACTGAAAGGCTCTAGTCGAGCTTGTATATCTGTATCTTGGGTGGTAGCAATTTATGTATGATTGTCTGGTACTAGAACTAGGTAACCACATCCAGTATAGGATGGTGACATTCTCAGAGCAGCTCAAAAGATTCGTTATGCTAATGTCCTGCAGGCTGATTATGTTCTAGCATAAGAGAAAATGGTTGACTGGATTGACTCGGGAATATAAGATATTAATTAATTTAATAGCTTGTCAAAGCTTAAATTAATTAATGAATGTGGAGCCAATGCAACCCATTCGTCATAACGTCGTAGAAAATTGGTAGGATAGTATTGATTCTCTAGTGGCATGAATCAATAATAATTAATTAATAATTTTGGGTTGAATATGGGAATTAATTAATTAATAGGCCTTATTTTGTATTTGCATACAAGTCCCTGGTCTGGCCCATGAAAGCTCAAGCCCATCTGAGATCAAATATTTCCTATAAATAACCCTCATGTTCTCAGATCACAACACACCATGCTAAGCAGCAAACCAGGATTTGGGAGGTGTGATTGGCAACTAGAGATCTGAGAACGAGGAGAAAATTCTGCTTCTTGATAGACATGAATCATAGAGGAAATCTTCACCTGATTTTTAGATCGGGTCTGGGACACAATTCGGAAGATCAGATCTGGAGGATCTTTTTTTTTTCTACTCTCTCCTCAATTACAAAATTAATCTTTAATTTCAAATATTTAATTCTTTCATCTTGTATGATTAAATCTTGTTGCGCAAGAAAGAGAAGCGATGATCAAATCTCTGCGCATCGCCTTCTTTAGTTTTTACTATCAAGGTATTCTGCATAAACATTCTTATGCATATTCAATAGGAGCATGCTAGGATTTGATGGTCCCGGTTTTTCAGAGTATAAAACGTTACGCAGCGGAAAT